>JAPMXV010000037.1:0-295502 GCA_026936335.1 Mantamonas sphyraenae | reverse complement strand
CCCTAACCCTAACCCTAACCCTAACCCTAACCCTAACCCTAACCCTAACCTAACCTAACCCTAACCCTAACCCTAACCCTAACCCTAACCCTAACCCTAACCCTAACCCTAATCCTAACCCTAATCCTAACCCTAACCCTAACCCTAACCCTAACCATACCCCTATTGTGTTGGATTGTTAAATGCTGAGTCCGGTCTATGTCATGTGAGTTGTGCTTGTGTCTGCTGGCTGGGTGGCTGAGTTGGGTGGTGACATGGGGCAGTGGGCAATGGGTGGGAGTGGAAATGCTGCTGGTGAGTGGCCGTCATTTTGCAACGCCGCGCAGTCAGCACTGCCCATCCGCCTTCAACCAAAAGTATCTCCAACACCCACGACACCCTCCACCAGTCCAACACAATCCACATACACTCCAGTACCACCACCACCATCATGGGCAAAGACTACTCAAGCACTCAAAAGCAACAACACACACCCAACACCTACCCAGCGTGCGTTCTGCCTTCCACTCCGTTTTCTGACTGCCCGCTTCTCCCGCTTGCTTGCCCCCTCTATGCCTCCGTCCCTTCCCTGCACTCCTCCCCTGCATCTCCACTTCCCCATCACCACCGCTGCTGCCTTTTCAGCTCCTCTCCGATCCTCTCTCCCCTGTCACTGCCCTCCCCGTTGCCAGTTTCCCGGTCTGCCAATCTCCTCCGTTTTCCCTCTCTGCTCGTCCCAGCCTCCCTTCACCCCCGCTTCTGCCCTGACGGCGTCCATCCCGCCTTCCGCTCACCGTTCCCACCCCGCCCTTCCCCTCCCGTCTCCGCCACAGCTACGGGTACATGGTCCCTCCCATGGCTGCCCAGCCGTTTCCGAACATGCTGCCCGTCCAAGGCGTACAAAACCCGTACCAACACCCACAACCACCCATCATCTGGGTCCCAGTCAACACCCACTCCCAGCAGTACCACGCATACCCTCATCAGGGCCACCCATACTTCGCATACCCTCCTCCGCCGCCTCCTCAGCCGCGACAAACCGCCCAGATGCACTTCGCTCAGACTCCGTCGCACCCTTCGCCTGCTCAACGCACCACAAACCACAACCGCGTCCCCAAACGCATCAGCCCTGCCTTTGTCGGCATCACACGGACCACATCCACCACCACATCGTCTTCCTCCTCCCACCAGGCCACACAGCAGACTGGAGACAGCGACGACGACGACGCAGACCAGGACACACACACACATGACACCGGCGACGTGGAGGACCTGATGTTCCTGAACTTTGGCCACCGAGAACCACCGTCAATCTCCAGCAACCCACAGTGGATGTCCAGCTCATGGATGGAGGCGTACGAAGAAGACGTCGAGGCAGACGACGCAACCCAGCAGCACGTGGACGACGAGTTGGAAACTCAGGGCTCGCTCAGCTTTGCAGACACTGGCGATGCCATGGATGAGGAGTACATGCCGCAAGACGACAGCAGCGACGACGCAGACGACATGGAGCAGGAGGACACGGACGAATGGGAGCCGCAACGCACAGATAGAGGCCGCACACAACGCCGCAGAGGCCACAGCAGCCGACGTACTGGTCCCCAAAAGAAGAAAGGCAGCGGACAGCGCAGGATCAGGGTCACGGCTGGGAGTGGCACAGAGACAGGAACGTCGAGCACACAGGGAAGGAGGGCCAAGAACGGAGACAACGGCGTACGGAAGAAATCAGGCGTGGACATGAAGAGCAAGTTGCCCGCTGTCGTTGTGCGCAAAGGGTGGTCGCAGAACTGGCGCAGTGAAGAGCGCAGCCACAGTAACAAGACGGAGCACACGGCACTGCTGAAGCACGTGCACGACCTGGCCAACGAGCATCCCATCGACGACATTCCCGACCACGTGTTCCTGCAGGCGCGTGTTGTGGTCTGCCATGGCACCATGAACACGCTGGTCCGTCAGATTCAGCTCGCTCTGGGCAACATTCCCCTCTCCCAGAGCGACATGGCCCTCTGTCTCACCCTTCTCGGCCATGACACGGATCAACAGGCGTGCAGTGCTACTATCCTCCACGCTGGTCTGGCCATGGGAGTGACAAAGGATGGGTTGAAGGTGTGCTGGCTGGAGGAGCCACACGACCACGGCGACCCCAACTACGCCCTCCTCCACCTGCTCATGACAGAGATGGACACACTTGGCAGCAGAACCCATCCCACCACCTGGAAGGAGCACGAGCAGACCCAGCTGTGGCTGCAGGAAGCACGACGCCCTGCAGACAACGACAGCGACCCACACTGGACACAATGCAACTACGACCACCACCTCACCACCACCGAGGAACAATGGCGCCCTGAGTCTGTGCGCAGTGGCTGGACCGGTGCTGCAACATGCGACGAGCGGAGCAGCTGCACGGCGCGGGAGTTCCAGACGCTGCTGGCACACATGGAGGCACGCGCAGCCAAGCACCCTCGCCATCAGCACACACACGAGCACCATGCACTGCGTGAGCTCATCAACAACGGCAGCCTGAAGTCCCTGTTGCGGCACATCATCCTGGCGCTGGGCGACGTTGGCGTGCCGCCTGTCGACCTGGCCTTCTTTGTCCGCCTTCTCAGGCCACGCGTCACTTACAGGCTGTTATCCCCTACCATCGGCAACACCCTCACCCGCGGCGTCACCTCCCTCTACCTCAAGATCGCCTGGCTCGACAACCCCAAACCCAGCGACGCCACACTGCACACCCTCCTCCACACCCTCATCGACCGCATTACACCCCACATCACCACCCGACCCACCACCATCGACGACGTCAACTCACTCGACATCTCCGAGCTTGTTCTGCCCGAGCCCACCGAGGAAGAGATGATGGCCGTGGAGGATGGACTGCCAGATGGTGTTGTGTGCAGTGGCTGGACACAGTGGCGCACGAGCGAGCGCAGCCACAGCAACAAGAAGGAGCACACGGCACTGCTGAACCACATGCACACCCTGGCCAATGAGCATCCCATCGACAACAAGCCTGACCTCATGTCCCTGCAGGCGCGTGTTGTGGTCTGCCATGGCACCCTGCGCACGCTCGTCCGACAGGTTCAGCTCGCTCTGGGCAACATTCCCCTCTCCCAGGGCGACATGGCCCTCTGTCTCACCCTTCTTGGCCTTGAAGTGGATCGACAGGCGTGCAGCACTGCCATCATCAGCGCTGGTCTGGCCATGGGTGTGACAAAGGCTGGGTTGAAGGTGTGCTGGTTGAAGGAGCCACACGACCACGGTGACCCCAACTACGCCCTCCTCCACCTTCTCATGACAGAGATGGACACTCTCGGCGACAGGCCCCATCCCACCACCTGGAAGAAGCACAAGCAGACCCAGCTGTGGCTGCAGGAAGCACGACGCCCTGCTGACAACGACAGCGACCCACACTGGACCCAATGCGACTACGATCACCACCTTCCCACCACCATGGTGGAAGGGTGGCATCCTGAGTCTGTGCGCAGTGGCTGGATCATAGGCCACAGCGACGAGCGTGGCAGCTGCACGGCGCGGGAGTTCCAGACGCTGCTGGCACACATGAAGGCACGCGCAGCCAAGCACCCTCGCCATCAGCACGCACACGAGCACCAGGCACTGCGTGAGCTGACCAACAATGGCGACCTGAAGTCCCTGGTGCGACACATCATCCTTGCGCTGGGCAACGTTGGCGTGCCGCCTGTCGACCTGGCCTTCTTTGTCCGTCTCCTCAGGCCACGCCTCACCAGCCTGCAGGTGCAAGGTGCCATCAAGAACACCCTCAGCCGCGGTGTCACCTCCCTCTCCCTCAAGATCGCCTGGCTCGACAACCCCAAACCCAGCGACGCCACACTGCACACCCTCCTCCACACCCTCATCGACCGCATCACACCCCACATCACCACACGCCCCACCACCTATGCACTCGTCAACGCCTACCCCATCCCCTCCTTCACCCTCCCAAAGCGCAAAGCCCCTTCCTCCTCCTCCTCCTCCTCCTCCAAACGCCAACGCCTCGAATGAACCATTCTTTCCCACTCAACCACCCCACACCTCCCCACCCACCACCCAACCATCCCCTCGTCGGCAAATCGGTCCTTCCATTCACATTCCCACATCCTCCAACTCACCCTCCCCTCCCCACCCACTACACAATGCATTCCTCACATCTCCTCCATCTCCACATCCATGCTCTTCTGCTTGCGTGCGCTACTCTTGCCCATACGCACCGAAATCCGGGTCAGCAGCCCCTCGCGGCCACCCACAAGATCAATCACCCTGGCCAACGCCGCATCTTCGTTGCGTTCGCAAAAGGCGACTGCCATGATCAGCATCTCCTCTTCGATTGCCCCAGAGGTCTTTTGCATCTGTTCCACCATGGCGTCGTGGGACAGCATCTGAAGCGACGCCATCTCCTCCACTGCCTTCTTCATGTCCCTTTCCAGCAACTTTCCATCCTTGGCAACGGACTCCAGCCGGGCGTGGTAGTCGGCATGAAACAAGGGACGAAGTTTGGTCACAAACGCATCGACCGTCGAATTGTGGCCGCTGCTCTCGCGCCGTCGTTCTTGCACGGCGTTCCACACGTCTTTGAGCACATACCACACAGAGACGGCCAGCACACTGAACGCGACTGCTGTGGTCACCAAACCCCACTGGTCCTGGCTCCGCACGGCACTGCCAGTCTGGAACACCATCCCAGCAACCAGCAACAGGATGGACTCGACCAGCAGAATGGTCTCCAGGTTGTTCATCATGGTGGTCTTGTACGGCTTGTTGGAGGTCTGCACCAGCGCGGCCCCGCCCATGACCAGCATGCCCAGCAATCCCTGCAGCGCCGGCAGGGTAGTGGCAAATGTCTTGACCGCCACCACCGCCACCTTGCGCAGCAGCACCATGCCTTCGAACCAGAAGAAGCGAGGGGAATACTTGTTGTAGATGGTGGAGAACTTCTGCCGGAACTCCGTTCCCTGCCGCGTTTGCGTGTCCCTGCCGGTGAGCACGATGAGAAAGAACAACAATGGCGTTCCCAGCACATACAGGACTGCAAACACCAGGCCAGGCAGAACCAGGCGAGCGTGCATGCCCGAGGCTCCCCAGCACTGCTCATCGGGCGCCGCATCCATCACCGACACGCCCACACGCAGCTGGGTGCAGTCAAACACCTCCAACACGCGCGAGCACAGTGTGATGTACAGCAAACCCATGGTAAAGAGCATTTCGTTGACCAACAGTCTAAAGGTCTCCTGATCCACAACCTCTGCCTCGGTGAAGAAGGAGGCAATGTTGTGCCGCAGCAAGCTCAGCACAAAGCGCCACTTGGGCATCGATCCATCGGGTTCCGCACAAAAGCCCGGGTGCGCTTGTCGGAAGCCTTCGCTGTACTTCATGACCCACCGGGCATGCAGAAACTGGCCCGCCACACGCAGTAGCAATCCAACAGCCACCACGGCAGGCAGGATCATGGTGATCCAGAATCGTGTCTCAAACGTCCACCCATCTGCCACGGAACACTCGGGCGCCGCCGTCTCCACGTTGAAGTTGGCCAGCGAAAAGTAGTTGAACACGGTTTGCACACTGGAGGGCCAGTTGAGGCGGTACTCGCTAAACGTGCTCATCACCTGCAGGTGCGTGATGGCCAGTGCCGCCACCCTGCCCGTGCTCTTGCGACTCGCACGCACCTGCCGCTTGACAAAGAACAAGTAGAGCACAAACAGGACAATCAGCACGGCTATGGTCCCCCCTGAGCCCTGCTGGCAGGGCTGACACGTGCTGCCCAGACGGTAGAACCCAGGACTGCATGTGCCACACAGCGTGCCCTGGTAACCAGTCGCGCACCCGCTGCTGGCGCCTCCGAGACACGCAGAGGGCACAGCACAAGCAACAAAGTTGTACGCACCTGGCGTTGCCGTGGCTGCAAAGAAGCCTGGCTTGGCCACAGGCTGGTTGAGGCCACCTGTGCAGTCGGCATTGGGTGGACACTCCAGGCAGGTCTTTCCTGCTTGCTTGTCCGGATTGTAAAAGTCACGCTTGCACAGACAATCGGCTTCCGAAGCAGGCACAGGCACAGACGGCTCCGTGTTCAGCGGGCATGCGACCACCGTGGACGGCGGGATGACATCAAACTGGACGGCAGGATTGGAGTCGTACAGCTGGCCATCCATGCTCACTTCCACGGTGTATCGGCCCTGGAGATGCTCGACGGGCGACACAATGGTGATGGCCGTGGCAGTGACGATGGCTGGCGAAAACTCAAAGCCCGAACCCAAGCGCACTACCACACGTCCCGTGTTGACAAACCCTGAGCCTGTAACGACCACCTGCACTGCCGTTCCGGGCGTCTTTTGCCTCGGCTGCACCGCAGTGATTGTGGGTGCGCCGAAGCCCGTCAGCTGCAACCCGGTGTCCACCCAATCCACGCCATTGAGAGCCACCCACACATCCAGCGTGGTCGTGTTCCCATCAAGGCGTTTGTACTCGGGCATAGTGGCCACCAGCGCGGCTCCTTGGCGGCTCACCACCCGTGTTTGTGACTCCCAGTCGCTGTTGTCACGCAGTCGCAGCAGCGTGGTGTCATCCACCACAGCCGACTTGCCCGAAATGCTGATTCGGGTCCCGCCGGTGAACCGCATCACATTCGGGGTCACACCGGCAAACACCGAAGGGGTGTACACGCGCAGGGTGCGTCCGTCGGTCGTCCATGTCGACCCAGCGTTGGTGGTCACCTCCACGGCAACCGACACGAAATCACCGCCAGCAATGATGAGCTGGCCCACAAGCGACGGGACGGCAAACGACACCGGGGTCGCACTGATGTTGGCAAACACCCCCGCCGGCGTCTTGATCCACACCTGCAGCGAGTTGGGCAGCCCGGGGACGTTGAGCACATCGATGCCGGTGAGATTGAGCACGGTGCCGCCGCCCACAGGGACGCTGGTGGGCGCGATGGACTGCACACTCGGATGCACGGCCTGCACAGACACGACCCCACCCGACGTGAACGTCTGTCCCGAGTCCAGCGACACGGTGACAGCATGTGAACCCTCGCCCAGCAGGGGCGTGTTGCACTGCACACGTGATGCCGTGCCGTACGCACACGGGGCGGTGGAGCCCCCAAACGAGGCCACAATCCCGTTGCCCGGAAGAAATCCCATGCCGCTGACGTCCAGGGGCACATGCAATCCGGCGGGCACCTTGGCGACGCTGACGCCAGAGACACTGACGGGACCATGGTAGGTCAAGGTGCCGGGCCCGCTGGTGCGTATCCAATCGCGCCCATTGAGCGACACCCACACGTCCAGCTGCAGGGGCCGAGTGGGGACGGCCGACGGTGCAGCCGGCGTGACCACACGCAGCAGGGAGGAGCTGACGGCAGTGGCAACAAGGGGTGCCGATTCCCACAGCGACGAGTTGAGTTTGACGGTGATGCCCGGGATGCCCGAAGGGTACACGCCGGTGACACTGAGCACAGTGCCTCCAGCCCCGTTTCCATACTCTGGCGCGGTGCGGTTGAACACCGGGTCGCCAAACACACGCAGCGAGCGCCCGTCGGCGGTGTACGACGCACCCGCGTTGGTGGACACCTCCACTGGAACAGAGACAAACTCACCCACACTCACGTTGACCCTGCCCAGCAGCGAGGGCATGGTAAACGTCACCGGAGTGCCACTGATGTTGACAAACACCGGCGGGGAGGCGCCGATGCGTACTCTCAACGACCCGTGCACTCCCTGTGCGTCCAGGAGGCCCCGACCAGTCACAGTGATGGTGGGACCACCATCCAGTGGAACACTGGCGGGCGTGATAGACTCCACCGACGGCAACACGGTCTCGATCGACACCCCACTGCCCGAGGTGAAGCTGACGCCGCCATCAAACGACACCTCGACGGAATGGTTCCCCAACGGGAGCTTGGGCGTCACACAGCGCACACTCGTGGGCGTTTCGTACACGCAGGCTGAGGACAGCCTTCCGAACGACACCACAATGCCTGTGGCAGGGCGGAACCCCACACCCGAAACCAGCAATGGAATGCCAAGCGCAGCCGGAGCACGGGAGACACTGGTGTTGGTGACGGCGACTGTGCTCGGGAAGCAGTCGGTCAGGGGAAGTTCGGAGCATTGCAAAAAGGGTGCGTTGCAGTGTGCCTGCATGGACAAACATGTTTGTCTGCACACGGGCACCACCGCCGTGTCTGCATGACAGCCAGGAAACACAGTGGCGCATGCAAACAGCCTGGATGCTTCGGCGCAGCCTGCGTCACCATTCACACTCGCCAACAAACGAGCAGACTCGTCCAGTTGCGTAAAGTTGGCGTTGCCGTTGACTCCCACCTGCCACGTGATGACGGACTTGCAGAAGCCTTGGCTCAGTGGGAAACGCTGGCATTTTGCCAGAGACTTGACCACGTGCACGTCCTGGTTGGGCGCCAGATGGAAATTGTTGCGTGCCAGATTGAGGCGAAAGTAGGACAGAAGGCCGTTCTCGATCCTCAACTTTGCCAGTCCATATGTGCCGTACTCTGAGATCTGTCGTCCGCCTACAAACAGCTCGCCGTTCCACTCGGCAAACGAGGAAACGTGAAAGCTGGATGTGGTGGGCACGTGGTTCACGATGCGCACCTCCAACGAGTCGTAGTAGAAGCGGATGATTCGTTTGTGGTTTGAGCTGCCGTACCCACTGCGAAACTGGCCACCAATCAGCAGATGGTCGCCACGGTCCAGCAGGGCATACACTTCGCCACCCAGCGGCAGAGTGGCCTCCGCGGGAAGCACAGGCTCAATGCGGTCTGTTGCTGCGTTCCATCGCGTAAGCCACTGGAATCCAGCCACATCTGGCTGCACGGAGGCAAAGTCACCCCCCACCAACAGGTTGCCTGATGGCAACAGCGACAACGAGGCAAAGGTGTGAGACGAGTCGAACGCAAGCTTGGAGGCCAAGGGTACCCAGCGCTGTGTTGTGTACGAGTACGAGGCCAAAAACTCCAACGGCTTGAGCCCGCCAAGTTCGATGGGTGCAGCTGCGGTCCCAAACTTGCCTGCTGCGTACAGGGATTGGTCACCACACACCAAAGCGTACACATCGTCGTTCAATCCTCCGTCCACTTCGACCCACACCCCTGTGTGGATGTTGACGCGCACAATGTGATTGCGGCGAAGGGGGTTGAGGCCGACTCCAGCAAAGTCGCCCGCCACATACAGCCAGTCGCCATGCGAGCATGAAGCACGCACCGTGTTGTCGAATGTGCCCCCATACATGGGTACATACTGCTCGGATGACAGGTCCAGCAGCACACCGCGCTTCTGTGGTGTGGTGAACGAGCCTCCCACAAAGAGCTTGGAGCCCACCACGGTCAACGTTTTGACCTGTCCGTTTGGAGACACTGAGGATGCACCTTGGGTCAATTGGAAGCCGCTCTTCCAAAGCTGCGATGCCAGGGTAAACTTGTACAGGTACGGCGAGGATTCTGTGCCGACCCACAGGTGTGATTCGGCGTGACATGCCAGGGCGAACACAGTGGTGGTTGGACCTCCGTTGGGCAGCCTACGAAAGCCAGAGTCACGACCCAGCCATACAAAGATCCCGGACGCGCCAGCCACGTACAGCTGATTCATGCACTTTGTGATGGCGTACACCCGGCTGGGGTAGCTGTTGCCTGTCGTGCTCATCGACTCCACTTGACCCGTGATCGGGTTGAGCTGCACCACATACGACGCCGAGGCATCGCCGCCGTATGTCTGAAAGTTGCCGCCTACATACACGACACTTTCCGACTCCACAAACGACGCATCGATGGCTGCCGAAAAGTCGGGACTCCATGTCTGGTCAACAAAGGTGGCGTTTTTCACGTCGTACTGCGTCAGGTACTTGGCACGGACGCGTGGAATTAGCCCCGTGAAACTGCCTCCCACGTACATGTGCTGGTCGCGCACAACCATCACATTGACCCCACCTGCCAAGTAGGCGTTCTGTGCGGATGCCAATGCCGTTGTGGTGTGCGTGTCAAGATCCAGGCGCAGGAGCGAGCCACTCAGCTGCGCACCCAGCGTCGTTGCCGTGGTGCCAAGGAACACATGCGATCCGTTGCGCACAATGGCGGTCACTGCCGATGGGATGGCGTCGCAAGCCACAGCACGGGCATTTGAATCCGTCAACATGACCAGGGAGTCGATGTGGCCCTGGAGATCCACAAACTCGCCACCAAACAGCCCGCCCGCTCCGTACGGAATGGAGGCCCAGACCTTGCTGGAGAAGGACATGCCTGGAGCAACGTTGTCCCACAGCCGCGAACTGTTGAATCTGCTCACAAAAGCCCCTCCCACCGCCGCCCCCTGACCATCGGGCGCCGAGGAGAACGTGCCTCCAGCAATGAGGCCGTTGACACTTCCGGTGACAGTGTGCACCGACTTGGGCAGCCCATCAAATCCCAGGTACTCTGGGGCAAGGCGCTGGTTGGCCGTGTCCAGGGTGGCGACGGAGCCTAGATGCAGGGCAGTGTTGTCCATCACGTTGCCATACACACAGGTGTGGTTGCCCACAACCACCACGCCATGGCCAGTGCCACGAAACCCAAGAGAACCGTCTGCCAGGGCCTGGAACCCGTTGGTGGAAGCTGTGTATCGGGCGAATCGTTGCACTGCTGCAGCCACCGTGTAGTTGCCGTTCACCGGGCGCTCAAACGAGCCAGCGACAAAGAGATCACCATCGCTGGTGGCCCGGATGCCGAAAACCGTTTTGGGAAAGGGCGAGGAGTAGCCAAGATAGGACCAGCGTTGCAGAGTGCGATTGTACATGCCCAAATTCGCGACGCCGTTGGCAGCTTGGAATTCGCCACCCACGAAAACGATGTTGTCGTCTCCGGGTTTCAGCACGACAGCTCGCACTGTGGTTGAAGAGTGCACACCGTAGTTGACATGCTTGTTCTGCGTGGACGAAAACTCCACCACGCCGCCCAGCTGCTCCTTGCCCACAGCGCCCGTAAAGTCTCCGCCAATGTACAGCTTGTTGTCCAGGAACGCAAGAGCAAAGACCACAGACGATCCGGCGGTGGACACTGATCGTGTGAGCGAGAGCGGTTCAAAGGAGCCAGATTGTGGATGCAGTTTGGTGACCAATGCGGACACCCCAGTGGCGCGAGAGGCCGGAAATTCGCCCCCCACGTAAATGGCACCATTGTGCGCAATGAGCGCACGAACGGCCCCTTGCAGTGGGCCACTGCTCCTGTTGTAGGCCGGCTGCCATTGTGCGGACGAGATGTCCCACCGTGCGAGCTTGGGTGACGTCCACACGTGTCCAGCGACGTCAAAGTGGCCTCCAACGTACAAATGATCGCCGTAGCGCAGAAGGGCGTTGACCTGACCGGACGTTCCATTGGCCAGCGCGGTGTAAGCACCGGTGTCGATGTTGAGGGCGGCGACGCGTTGCATGGACTTGCTCACAGCCGTGCTACTAAGCGCGTACAGTTTGTCGCCAGTCACATGAAGGCCAGTGAGCAGCGCATTGCCGATGTCCAGGTTGGATGGGGCCGACACACGCATGGTTTCCGGGTCGATCAGCACCACCCGGCGATCCGGACCGGTGGCGACCACCCAGCCCTTGTACATGACCATGCGGTCAACCGAGCCCAACACTGCTTCGTTGACGGCCGCCACCGCGTTGGCAAACTCGACCTTGCCCGTGACAAGGTTGTAGCGAGACACAAACGTGGCTGGCGACAGGCCCGCACCCCGGTACGCCCCGCCCACAATCAGGGAATCGCCGTAGGGAAGCAGGGCGTGCACCTTGTCATTGTAGCACCCGATGCGTTGGAATTCTTGATTGGTAGACGCCATGGGAACGGCCAGCAGGCCATGGACGCGGTCGGCAAAGAACACACGGTCGCGGTGGACAAGCACCTGCGCCATGTCATGTGAGGTGTGACCACCAACGGTGGTTCCCAGGCCTGTCCACACGTGGGTTTGGAGATCGTAGGATGCGGCAGACAAGCGTTGCAACGCTCCGCCCCCGGTGCTGGCCAACTGGATGCAGGGCGATGCCGCACAGCCCAGGTACAGAGTGTTGCCATGCAGAAAGGCCGAGCGGACAGGCGCAATCAGCTTGCTGTTGGTCAGGGGAGCCCAGGTGTCACTGGGAATGTCGTATGTGGCTGCAAAGCGACCGGAGGGGCCGATGTCGGACACACTTCGGAAGGCGCCCACAACCACAATCTGCGATCGCCACTGCGCCATGAAACTCACCCCGCCACCCACAAGGCCACCGCGCAGTGGTTGGGGTCCTAAAGAGCCGCCGCTAGGCAGACGGAAGATGCCGTTGGCAAACGTGGTGTCGCCTCCGGCAACGACGCCAACCAGGTTCCCGGCAACGTACAGATCCCCACTGGGGGTGTGTTGCAACACGTGGGAGCCATACTCATTGGTGCCTTGCTCCTGAAGCGTGTCGACAAAGGCACTGGCTTGCCGCCAAGTGTCTGCCGTCACGTTGGGACCCCCCAGTACCATAAACACACTCTCATCCGTGCTCACTGTGGTGAATTGGCCACCCACAAACCACGTGTCGGCACTGTACCGCTCCAAGGCCAAGATGCTGTTGTCCAGCACACCCCCTGCGAAGCGGCGGAACACGCCGTCTCCAGCACTGAAGAGACCCACCTTGCGATCGAAGCTGCCTCCCAGCAGATACTCTGCCGGACGGGTGCGGCTAACGTTGTGCACGGCGAACACGCTGCTGGCCAGCAGCTGATTGAAATCAGCCAGCGGACGCAGCTGCCGCGTGCGTGCATCCACAGACGCAACGAACCTGCTCTCCTGACCCGCAATACTGGAAAACGAGCCGCCAAACACCACCGAGTCTCCGGTGGCACTGCTGGAGAGCACGTTCTGGTTGATGGAGCCCGCTTCGGAAATGGGTTCGATCTGACGGGTGGCTGGGTTGACCAGCAGCGCGTACTGGGTGTTGGACACGCCAGCCATGGTGTTGGTGGTCCACTGGCCACCCACAAACACCTTTCCCGCAGCAGCAGTCAGGGTGCGCACGGCGGCGTTGAGGTTGAGATCCGTGCCGGGAACGGGCTGCTCAAACATGTCATTGGTCACGTTGTACACCACCAGATTGTCTGCCGTGTTATCAAACCCTCCCAGGGTGTCGAATGCACCGCCCAACACAAACGTGTCTGCAGACGGCAGCCGCACCAGCGTCTCCACGGACCCCGACAAGCCAGGGATGCCTTGCACGTACGCTCCCGTGGCCAACACCAGGCCCTTGAAGTGGTCTGTGAATGCACCCGCAATCCAGAGCACAGAGCCATCGAGACTCCATTCAAAGTCGTTGACTCGGCCGTTCGGTTGCGTGGCGGTTGCGACTTTGTGGACGGAGGATGCAGAAAGGTTGTACCGGGCGATGAAGTCGGCGCCGCTGCCACCCAGGTTGGTAAACAGACCAGAGAGGAAGAGGGAGCCATCGCGCAACTTGATCTGGCGCACCTCTGCATTGGGTGCAACTCCAGCCACAGCCTGCAGACGCTGAGACACAGGGTCAAAGAGACCAAAGTTGCTCACGCCGGCGCTGGAGGAAAACACACCACCCACATACAGCTTGCCCGTGCCATCTGGGATGGCAGCGTACACTGTGCCATCGATGACGCACTGGGCGTGATTCCACGCGCCCGTGGTGGTGTGGTAGCACATCAGGTCGCGCCGGTTGAACCTTTGGTCGCTTTCTTGCTGGCCAGTGAAGGTTCCTGCCAGATGCAGGATGCGGGGCGGGTCGGCAAACACGTTTGACCCAGCCACACATGCGGGCGCCTCGTCGATAATGTTCAGCTGGCAGGCAGAGGTGGGATAGCCGTCGCAGACAGCAGCGGCGTTGATGGCGCACGTGTGGGCGAACTTGAGACACTCCGAGCGACACGGAAGCTGTCCGTTGTGGGGCAACCACTTGTGGCAAAACAGCTGCTTGGCTGCTTTGGTGCAGTTGGCACATGCTGCCGTGGAACCACGGGCCGCATGCATGGCCTGGCGATCAGCTTCGTTCTGGGACAGCTTGCTGGACACCATGTGGTTGCCAGGGAGGACGGGAGAGCAAAAGGCAGCCGCTGCGCTGCGCACGGGCACCATTGTGGCTGGGGTGTCGTCTGACGGCACTTGCAGGCCTGTGGTGACGTTGGCTTTGACAATCACATTCACTGTGCTATCGACGCCGACAACATCGCCGTCCACAGCCGTTCCATTCCAGATGGCAATGCGATTTGCCGGTTTGCCCAGGAGAGTAGTAAAGGATCCCACGAGGACAATGACATCGCCGTCCACGAGCATGTCGTGCACGTAGCCGGACGTGCTGCTACTGCCATCGCTTGATGGAAGGGCGGCAAACGTGTCTGTGGCCGGGTTCCAGCTCATCACGGATTGGAACGGGGTTGTGAACGCACCCCCGAGATACACCATGTTGTTCTTTGTGACGATGGTGTAAACAAGGTTGTTGATCGAGTGCTGCGAAGCCGGTCGCAGCTGCATGCGCGAATCATCCCAAACACCAAAGCGAATGGCCCTCTGGCTTCCAGGTTTAAAGTTGCTGTTGTCCGCCAACAGGTACATCACGTTGAATTGCTCCACCCAGTATGCACCCTTGTAGGTGCCCTCGCCGAATTTCCAGTCCGGGAACAGGTCCATGAATCGGGAGGTGAGCTTACCGGTGCCGAGGTCGACCTCTGCACAGTAGGAGAAAGATTGGTTGCCGTTGATGGAGGTGAACGCACCGGTGATCACCGCCTTTCCTGTGTTGCCCACCAGTGTGATGGCTGCGGAACGCGCGAGTTTGGTCCCCAACGCGTGTGATGGACTCCCCTGCGACAGCACAGGCAGGAATGCCGAGCCATTGTACGCCGCAAGATAGCTGAATCCTTTGTTGTCGACGTTTTGAAACTCACCAGCGATCAGCAGATTGCCATTCCAGCTCACCATGCCGTGCACAGGGCCGCTGAGGGTGGACGGTGTGCCGGGCACGGCGGCGTACTGTGCCGTGGCGCTGTTCCACTGCATGAAACGGGTGTGAGGAGAGGTGAATTCGCCTGCAACCCACCAGACGTTGGGGTCCTGGTCGTCTTGAACCATGGCGTTGACGTCGCCGTTGACACTGGTGGTGGCGTTTGTGATCATGGCATCGTTGGCGGTGAGGTTGCAGGCGATGATGCGTGGACTGGCCACCTCGGTCGTCATGTACAGCATGTGATGCCCGTCCCAGTGCACACTGCGGATGGCTGTTGGGTAGCCACCACACACCGACCGGAATTCGTTGGCCTCGGGCACCCATTCGACCACGTGGTCGTTGGCGGCGACGCCGTTGACGTTGTTGAATGCACCCACGACAATGATGCGGCCGTTGACCAGCGCGATGTCATTGACGTTGCCATCGAATGCGCGTGACACGCTCGTTGCCGTGGCGTAGGATCCCAGCACCTGATGGGAGTCCATGTCAATGCTGGCAAAGTGCGCGCTTTCGGACGCTTCGTTGACCTTTCCAAACGCCCCGCCAACCCAGGTGCGGTTGCGTGTGGCATCATAGCGCATGACGTAAACGGCCCCGTCGAGCTGTTTGGCACTGGGGTTGGTTTGCTGGAACCTATCTTCCGCGTACAGAAAGGTAGCGAGATAGGCGCTCCTCAACGCGTTGACCTCCTCAAAGTTGCCAACCAGGTAGGCATTGCTGGTTCCAGGCACAGGCTCCATGTCGTACACCGTGCCGCTCACCCCGCCCACAGGCAGCCAGACGTGTTGGACGACGTCATATACACCGAAATCAGTGGGTCCATATGGACTGCGACTGTTCGATGCATGGTCAAGGTCACCGCCGACCAAGAGATGGTTGCCGATGCGCAGCAGCGCCCGAACACCACCGGACGAAGAACTGGAAAATAGAGATTCCGCAAACACCGGCCTGTACCTCCAGGAGGTGGTGTCAACGGAGCCCACGTAGTAGCAGCGCGTTTCGGGACAAACGCCGTTTGAGCTGAAACGGCCGCCAAAGTACAGTGTGTTTGTAGGAGCGTGGAAGGTGAGCGCGCGTACCACGTCGTTGGGAGCTTGACCAGAGAAGACGGGAACCTGGGCACTGGTCGAAGTACGCCTGTATAGGTACTTGTTGGCTTCCGAATTTGTCGTAAAGTCGCCTGCCACAATGAGATCGTCACCGACAGCCACCATGGCTTCAATCTTGCCCGTGCGGTAGGAGGTTGTCCCATCCGCGTTCTTTGCCCCTGTGGCCCTGTCCACAGCAGCCAGGAGCTGGGCGCTGCCAGAAGCAAAGTCCAGCTCTGCGTCCGATCGACCGACAAGCAGCTGGGAGGCAGATCGCCAGGCGAGGGCAAAGGTGTCTCCTGTAAAGGTGAGTCCCGTGCCGGGCTCTGGGTACGACCAGGTGTGTGCCACCGAGTCGTAGATGGCAATGCGACCGTATGTCTTGCCGTCTCTGGTGTTGTGGAAGTTGCCCGCCATGGCCACGGTGTTGCCCTGGACAGCAAACGCGAGAGGGTACGATGAGATGCCCGTGCCTGGGCTGAATGTGTTCTGGCCCACCAGAGGTTCGTAGGTGGATGTGTGCGTGTTGTACGCGACCACATAGTCCATGTAGTCGAACACAGTGTTCACGTTGCCAACTATGAATGCCTGGCCGTCGGTGCCGATCCACAGAGTGCCGTTGCTGTCCACAGCCAGGGCGCGCACGCGGGCGGTAATGGAGGTGCACATGGACAGCGGCGAAAACACGTCTGTGTCGTTTCGGTAGCGCAGAAGGTAGTTGCCCTTTGTCTCGGGCGCAAAGGTGAACCTTCCGCCGAGAAAGATGGTGTTGGCGTCCAGAGAGGCCAGGGTGTCGACGGGGCCGGTGATCTGTGTCGGGTCGGCAGTCAATGACGACCACTGGGACGTGGAAACAATGTACCGGGCAATGTACCGTGCGCCCCCTGTGCCGTTCGTGAAATCTCCCGCCGCAAACAATGTGTCCGGGTCGCTCATTGCCAGTGCCAGCACGTTGCCGCCGTCGAACGAAGCACCGGGAATTGCTTCGAAGGAGTTTGTGGACGGCCTGTATCGCGCAACACGTGGCGACGGGCTCGAGAAATCGCCTCCTGTGTTCCAGGTGTTAGGTGTCAGGAGAAGTCACGCAGGGCGGCAAGGAGTGCTGACGGGCAGGGGAGCAGATGTGGGGTGTGCTTGAGCTCGGGTGGGAGGGACCGGGGCGTGATGGAAATGTGGGACGATTGCATGGGCGCATGGCAGGACAACGAGAGAGGGACGCGGCCTGGGGCTGCACAGTAACGATGAAACGAACCAACAAAAACGCCCTCCGTTTGGTCGAGAGCGGGGGTGATGGCACGCACAGCACCATCGAGGGCCAGGGGCACGTCATAGACTGTGGTTGAAGGGGCCAGGTGCAGAAAATGAGCGGTGGTGATGTTGGTCGTCCCGTTCATCGCTGACCAGAAGTTGCCACCGACAAACAGGGCGTCGTCGCGGTACTGCATGGCCAGCACGTTGCCATGAACACGCAAGTTGTGCAACTTGGTGATGCTAGAAGTGGAGATGTCCAGTGCTGCCAGCCCAAGCGCGTTGTCTGCGGAGGCCGAGCCGGGGGCCGACCTGAGCGCAGTGAATTCGCCTCCGATGACATAGTCTGATGACGCAAAGATCAAAGGGAGGACGAACAAGAGGATGATGAGACATCGCATCATGTCTGGATGGGTTGTGTTGGCCACGAATGCGGTGCAGTACCGCATCCGCGCAATTCCTCCTCCCCTCGAATGAACTTGTTCATTCCCACACTCTCCACCTCACCCTCCCCTCCCCATCCACCCAATCACCCTCTCCATCACCTCATCGGGCAGTGTCATCCACTGTGCAGTCGACTCATACGCCTCCATCCCTCCACACTCAAACATCGCCTCCCGCTCCTCCCCATTCATCACCAACGCCACCTCCATCGCCTCATCCACCTGTCCACCCCATCCAATCCAATGCCACGCCTTTCTCCACCCTCTCTTGCTCACCATCGCCACCGTTTCCATCCTCGGCCTCGCGCCCCACTCCCGCAACACCTCGATCATCCCCTCATCCCTTCTCATCACCGCTCGCTCCAACGCGGTCTCCTCACCTCCATTCCCTGCAATCGTGTCCACGGGCACACCCCACTCCCTCAACGCAGCCATCTTCTCCACATCTCCACACTCCACAAACTCCACGTGCTTCTCCGTGTTCCTCCCCATCAGCGACTGCAAAGCGTCATTGTCAACGCCTACGATGTCCCAGCATACTCGATTGACTTCCATTACCATGGCCAGTGCTGCAGCTCCTTCTGCACCGATGTCGTTGCTGCTGAGGTCCAGCGTCTGCAAGCTTCTGTTCTCACTCAGTGCCTGCGCCAGTGCTGCTACTCCCTCATCACCGATGTCGTTGCTGCTGAGGTCCAACGTCTGCAAGCTGCTGTTCTCACTCAGTGCCTGCGCCAGTGCTGCTACTCCCTCATCACCGATGTGATTGTTCCAGAGCCTGAGTGTCTGCAGGCTGCTGTTCTCACTCAGTACCTGTGCAAGTGCGGTTGCACCTTCTGCCCCGATGCTGACGTTTTCGAGGTTTAGTATCTGCAAGCTACTGTTCACACGCAGTGCCTGTGCCAGTGCTGTTGCCCCTTCTGCCCGGATGCTGACGTTCTCGAGGATCAGGCTCTTCAAGCTGCTGTTGACACTCAGTGCCTGTGCCAGTGCTGTTGCTCCTTCCGCCCCGATGCTGTTGTTGTATAGATTCAGTGTCTGCAAGCCTCTGTTCTCACTCAGTGCCTGTGCCAGTGCTGTTGCTCCTTCTGCGAGGATGCTGTTGAAACTGAGGTCCAGAATCTGCAAGCTGCTGTTCTCCTTCAGTACCTGTGCCAGTGCTTTTGCACCTTCTACACCGATGCTGTTGCAATTGAGGTCCAGTGTCTGCAAGCCTCTGTTCCCTCTCAGTGCCCGTGCCAGTGCTGTTGCTCCTTCTGCGAGGATGCTGTTGAAACTGAGGTCCAGTGTCTGCAAGCTGCTGTTCTCACTCAGTGCCTGCGCCAGTGCTGCTGCTCCTTCTTCCCCGATGCTGTTGTGTCTGAGACTCAGTCTCTTCAAGCTGCTGTTCTTCCTCAGTGCCTGCGCCAGCGCTGTCACCTCGTCGTCTCCGATCTGCATGACATCGATACACAACTCCTGTGGCCCACGTGTCAACACACCCCCCATTGTTGTTCTTCATCCTCTTCTTGAGGTGCAAAACGTCACTGCTTCCCCGTCCCAACCCACCTTTCCTTCTGCGTCCAGTGCACTACACACCCGTTCATGATCCCCATCCTGCAACAGGGCCACCCAATCATCCACATCCAGCAAGCTCATTTCGTCTGCTCTGCTGTTGTGAGCGCGTGTGCACCATCTTTCCCCCTCCCTTCCGTCGGCCACCTTTCCTCTCCCTCTCCATCACCAGGCATTCTCAAACCACCAGCCCACCCACCTTCAGACTCTGATTCTGTGAAAATGCGCCGGTTGTTAGATGCGTTGCATGCTGCCGTTGCGCTTGCCAAGACTCCTTGCCCCGCCGGAAGCGAAGCTGGTTGAACGCATTCCCCCGCACTGCACCCACCAACCACCATTGCCAAAAACAACACACTGACACCCACTCTGTCAACACACATCAACCCACCTTGTCGGTCCATCTTTGTGTTTGTCCCGCCAGCGACTCGACCGCCGACCGCCACACACACACACTCATTTCCCAATGCCGATTTTCATTCCCGTCACCACACAAAGTTCGCAGACGGGTACGGCAGAATCCCCGCAGCCTTCATGGCCAGCGACGTCGCGATGCCCCCACCAAAAATCCCGGCTGCAGCGAGCATTCCCTTCAGCTGCAGCTGCGACGTCCCGCTCAGGCCGTTCCCGCTCGTGCACCCTCCTGCCAGACGCGCCCCAAACAGAAACAGGAACCCGCCCATGAAATAGGCAATCACGCTGCGAACATCATACTTCATCGGCTCCAGCACCGCGTCGGTCATCGACGAGCTCATCCACGACGCCAGCGCTGCCCCAAGCGCCATCCCGCCTTGCTGCACCGCCTTGGGGCTGTACATGAGGCGCTTGTAGTACGGAATCGAGTGCACGTCCACCTTGGGTGCCAGCTTGTGCACCGTGTGTCCGCTCACTGCCACGTACACCGAGCTTGCGCCCAGCAGACCCCCGCTCAGCATGATCGTCGGCAGCTGCAGCAGACCCACAAAGATGCCTCCCATGATACCCGAGTACGCAAACTTGTTCATCGTGAACCAGTTGGCCCCGGTCACGTACTCCTTCACGCTGTCCGCGTTCTCCACATAGTCCACCAGCATGCCGATCTCTGCCCCGCTTGGCGACACAACCTCCGACACTGCTGCCAGTCCGCCCAGCGTCAATGCCATCACCACGCCCACCTTCCACATCGACCGTTCATCCTTGACTCCCAGCATCCCGTCCATTGTCAACGGACCCAAGTTCCACGCGTTGTAGAAGCCCGACGCGTGGATGCGGTCGCTCAGCAGCGAGTACACCGTCACTCCTGCGTAGGCACCTGCAATGATGATCCAAGCGTAATGCTGTCCGGCGCCCACCTGCACTGCCATCGTGCCAGGGCACGACCCGCTGATGGCCATGCCAGCGCCAAGCATCAGCGATCCCACTGCCACAGGCACCACGTGGAATTTCTGTGTATGTGTGTGTGTGTGTGTGTGTGTGTGTGTTGTCCATCGTGTGTCAGCATCTCTCCAAGCATCTCCACAACTCCCCAGATCGACAGCATCAACGTGGTGCACCCCTGTTTGCTTCAGCAAAGCACAGTATCTCCACACACAACAGCCGATCTCACTGTCCCTGTCCCGTCACCCTCCCCACGCATCCTGAGCATCGCGAGCACTCCGGACTGATGTCCGGACATCAATCCGCCCGTTCGCTCTTTCCGCTCCTTCCGTCCTCTCCCCACACCACCACGCTCCCACGTGACAACCTACACCTGGGTCGCGCTTGTACTTGCCCATAGCCAGCAGCAGAGCCACACACAGCATGCCCACTGCCGACCCCACCGCGAAAAACTTGAACATTGTGAATCCTTCCAGCATAAACGTCATCCGGATGACTCCAGGCAAGTTCACCTTGCTCTTCTCCATCACCAGTCCAAAGAAGATGCCCACCAGCATGCCGATCGCTCCTCGGTATGCCCAGTTTTGCTGCACCTCGGCCATGCTCGGCTTTTCCTTCTCCCCACCCGCCTGTACTGTGGCTGTGTTCTGTCCCACCTTGCGCTGGGTTGTTGTGCTTGCCATCCTGCTCTCTTTTCTTGATTCCAATACAATTTTTCTTGGTTGGCCCGACGCACCGGAACCCACTTTCCATTTCTCCATTTCGCACCTCTCCTCTCACATGTCCCCCTCCTCCCCGACCCAACCCCCGCCGTGCAATTCCTGCATCGCTGCGCTCAGCCGCGTCGCCACATCCATGTACAAAACAACGTCATCGTGGCCCCGTTCGCGGTGGTATGCCACCAGATCATGAAACGCCAAGGGCTGGCCCACCCTCAGCACCACATGCTGCTTCCGTCGCGGATAAGACCCCCGAGGCCACAGCCTGTCCATGCCCTCGTGCGCGTACGCCACCACGAGCGGCGTCTGTTTGGCATCGCAGATCAACTTGCTCACTCCCAGCTTCACAGTTGCCACCCGTCCTTCCCGCTCCCGTGTCCCGTGTGGAAACAGATGCACCCACTCGCCGTTGTCCAGCTTCGCCACCCCGTCTGCCAGTCCCTTTTGCTCCAGCCCTTCGCCCCGTGCAATGGACAGCACCTTGCCTCGTGTAAACACGGCCCCAATCACCGGATTCACAAAGCACCGGTTGCTTGCGCAGAATGTCCACCGCATCCGGTTGGTTTCCATCACCTGCAGTGCAGACATCAACGGTGCCATGGCCATTGGATCATCCACTGCACTCACGTGGTTGCACACCGTCACCAGCGGCACCCCCGCCGGCCGTCCAAACACTGCCCGCTGCATCACCTCCCGCCCGTCGCCCACCACCTCTGTCTCGTTCACCATTTCCATCCACCACTGGCTCAGCCACCCCAACACACTTACCACCACACGCTCCCCTGCCGTCGACGTCACTCCCGCATCGTACGCTGCCTTCCGCGCCGCCTCCACCTCCGCCTGCCTTTCCTCAAACCACCATGCGTGCCTTTCCCGCACCAGCTCCTCCCGCCGCTCCTTGTCCACCAGCACAAACGACGGATTGCGAAACACATACGCGCACGCACTCACTGCCCACGCCACCACCTCCTCCTCCTCCTCATTGCCCTCGTGCCCCTCCATTGCACTGGCCTTTTTCTTTGGGCCCCCGATCGCCACCACGTTGCACCATATCCTCCTCCACCACCCCACGCCCTCTCCCACTCCCTCACCCACTCCCTCTCCCACTCCCCCCTTCCCCCCCCCCCCCCCCCCTCCACCCGCCTCAATTCGTCCAAACCCAACCCATCATTCATTCTCTTCATTCTCATTCTGCGCATCCTCTCCATCATCACTGCCCAACCCACTTCCCAACCGTCTCCACAATCACCTTTCTCCACGCCACCAACTCCTGCGACCCATTGCCAGCACAACCGCCTGCTGTGTGCGGCCCGGCCGACGGACAGCCGCGCAGGTCCACACAATGGCCACAGTTGACACACTCAATCACCTGCGCCTCAAAGCCACGCTGTGGCGACGACGTCGAGATCCCCGCACGCTGCCATGGGTCTGCACTGCCCTGCGTAAACACCACATTCGTTGCGTTGTGCAGACCCAGTGCCCCGTACTTCTGGTTCGTCTCGTTCACATCCGGCCACGTGCCCTGTCCAAACAGTGCCTCGCACCGCTGACGATGCCATGCCAGATCGATCTGAGACGAGCGGATGCTGTTGCTGCTCGGCGCAACCTGGAAGAACGCAAACTCGTTGCACTTTTCCCACCACCAGCTTCGTCCTGCACTGTCCTCCGTATCCACACGCTGGCCGTACTTGGTGCTGTACTCCTGCGGGCCCCCCGGGTTCAGGTTCGGCTCCCACGTGTCCTTGTAGATTCCGGCAAACAGCTGCAGCAGCTCCTCCGGGGTTCCCGAATGCACCCAGCTCTCCACCAGAGGCGTGCACAGTTCGGCATAGTATCCATACTGGATCAGTTCTGCAGCCGTGTCTGCCATCATGTACAGAAAGTCCCCGTCCAGCAGCTCCTCCGCACCAAACACACTCTTCACCGCTGCGTTTGCCTCTGCCCCTCCTGCCAGTTGACTCTCAATGTACCCTGTGATGTTCTGCAGTGCCAGTGTGCACGTCGGCCCTGCGCTCTTGGCCACTTGCTCGTCAAACTCGTAAAAGTCCAGGATGGCATGCACCACTCCCGAGCTGCTCACCGCTCCCTCCACTGCGTCCGGGTACTTTTCCCGAAAGAACGCAGACAGTGCCCCCGAGTACGATCCGCCCACAATCACAAACTTGCTGCCAGGGTTCTCGCTTGCCAGATGGTTCCGGAACGCATTCCAGTCTGCCAGCGCCTGGCTCGACGTCAGGTACTTCAGGTTGGCCGTCGTCAGCGTCGAAAACGGCTGCGACGCACCGTAGAACCGATGCTCCAGCGTCACCACCATCCCCGACAGTGCCTCCGCCATCTCCAGTGTAAAGTCGTTCGGGTGGATTCCCGAGCACGGTCCTGTGTGTGCCCTCACGTCAGCTCGCGTGGATTCCGCCGCCTCTCCCCCCGCCCCCGCCCCTCTTTGCTCAACCCTTACCTTCTCCACTGATGTACAGCACAATCGGTCCTCCCGCCTTGAACCACGTGCTGTTCACGTAGTACTTCTGCTGGAACGTCCGCGTGTCCGACGACTCAAAGTGGTCCAGCGTCTGCGTAAACCACTGCGCCGTCTGCCCTTCCATGTCCTTCGCGCCCACATGCGGCCGCTGCGTAAACAATGCTGACGTGCACACTGCCAGCGTCAACAGCGCCATCAAAACAACGCTCCCTGTCCTCATGTCGTTCGCTTCGAATTCCCTTTCCCTTTGTCTCCCACGGCGCCACGATGATTCACAATGCTTCTTCATTCGCTCTTTTGGTTCCCAAGCAAACTACTGGGACTGCGTTCATCCACGGTGAATCTTGTCGGCATGAGCCTGTGCACGACGCTCCTCGTCAGCACGCACGTGCGGCGACGGGGTGTTGCTCAGCCAGCGTCGGGCATCCAACGCTGCCTGCTTGGCCCAGCCAACGATCTTTTGGTTCACTTCCCAATCACGGTCCAACACCGAACGCGTCTTGACCAGTGCGTCACGGATGCTCTGGGTCATGGCGTGGCGCGCCTCACGAGG
This sequence comes from Mantamonas sphyraenae, assembly GCA_026936335.1. NCBI lineage: Eukaryota > Mantamonadidae > Mantamonas > Mantamonas sphyraenae. Next base: position 271,113 of record JAPMXV010000037.1, on the reverse strand, counting down.
CACACCTCGGCTCAGCGACGCCACACGGATCAGGTTGCGCATGGCCGTGGCACGCGTGCGCAGTGCCTCACGTGCTGCATGGCGCAGCTGACGCACCGCAGGCGTGGCCAGAAGCTGCTTGATCTGCTCCGTGATCTTGCGCTGTTCGTGCTCACGCAGCACAAGGTGCGAACCGCCGTTCAGGTACTGCAGACGATGCGACAGGTACGTCAGGTGGTCGCGTTCGCTGCGAAGCGCACCCGTCTGCGCTTGCATCAGACGGTTATAGTGCCTGCTCAGGTTCACGCGGCGGTTGTACTCCGGCATGTGCCGTCGCTGTGCAGCCGCTCCACCGTCCTTGTGATGCCTGTGTGCGTCGCGCATCCAGTTGAAGAACTGCTCTGCAGAGCGCATCCAGTGGTTCGCCTTTTGGTGGTAACCCCTCAGGCGAGCCTCTGTGGCACGCAGCTTGGCCATCTGACGGTTGTAGTTGTGGGTCGTCCACTGCACAATCGTCGTCAGCTCCTGGTTGCCCATGCGCTTCACAAGCACCTTCTCCAGGAGATGACGCCAGTGGTTCACTGCGTGATGTGCCTTGTTCACCTCGTGCTGGTTGTTTGCTTCCTGCATGCGGTACAGGTGGAAGCGAGCCAGGCGCAGGTGATGCAGCACGTGGTGCCACTCACGCCCGATAGCAGGGTTGGCAGCCCACTTGCGCATGCGTGCGTGCATCCACTGGATCTTCAGCAGCGCAAGGTGTGCCAGGTGCAACGCGTGGTGGATGCGGTGGTTCAGGTGGTTCACCACACGCTGCCAGTGGTGCAGGTGCGGCAGGCGTACTGCGCGCATGCGGGCCCAGTGGTCACGGGGCCCAGTCGCACGGTGTCGCATGTGTCCCGCGTGGTCGCGATGGCGGAACGCAAGGTGGCGCTGGTGACGCCAGTGGTGCCACTGTCGCAGATGGTGGTGGTAGCGGTGGTTGTACAGGTGGAAGCGGCGCTGCAGCTCAGGGAACAGCTCACCGAGACCATTGACACGGAAAAAGTGACCGTGGTGATGGATCGCCCTGTGCATGATGTCTCGCATGTGCAGGTTGTGCCTCCATGCGTGCCACTCCGGTACTTCGTGCTTGCGGTGAATCACGTGCTGCTTGTGGTTCCAGGTGTGCCACTGATGGTTCCAGTGATGCCACTGGTGGTTCCAGTGCGCAAAGTGACGCTGTGCCTCGTTCACAAGGTGCTGCCAGTGGTGCAAGTGCCTTGTCGGCACAACAAGCTGCGGCCGAAGTGCAGCCGCCAAACGCAAGAGGTGATGGCGCTTTGCGTGCTCCCGATGAACCACCGTGTGGTCGTTCCAGTTGGCGGCAAACACATGCACGCCGTGCTGGAAGCGGTGGATCTGCGCACGCAGATGACGTGCGCGGGGTGGCCATGTCACACGCCAGTAGTGGTTCATGTGGCGGAAGTGGTTCACGAGGTGCCGGTAGTGATGGAACCTGTCCCAGAACACCTTGCGCAGGTGCGTGTGTTGGCGAAGGCGTGCAAGAACGTGATTGACGCGATGCTGCCACACGTGCATCCAGTGTCGGTCGTGGTTCATCAGGTGAACACGACGGTTCAGCTCGTGTTGAAACCTGTGCGCCAAGTGCCTGAAGTGTGCGTTGTTGTGCACACGCGCAAGGTGTGCCCAATGGTTGCGCTGGTGCTTCAGGTGCGGAATGATGCGCTGGTGCACGTGGAACCAGTGTCGGTGGTGGTTCAGCGCACGCACAAACTTGTTTCGTTCGTGCGTCAGATGCCTCACAATGTTCTCATGGTGCTGCCATGCATGCTTCGACGAGTGCCACAGGTGCGTCCAGTGTCCCACGTGGCGCTGTTGCGCAAGCGCCGCCTCACGGTACTGGATGAACAGGTGGCGTCCGTGACGGAACTGGCCCTGGTACTTGTCCAGCTGGAATGTGTTCCAGTCCAGGTTGTGACGGAACGCATTGTACGTGCTCATCACCTGCTTGACCTCCTCCGAAAACTGCTGCGTCTCAACGTCCTCCACCTCGCTGCCCTCCAGCTGCTCGCTTTCCGATGCTTCCAGCGCCTCGTCCTCCTCCTCCACCTCGCTGTCCGACTCGTTGTCTTCCTTCTCCTCATCTTCCTCCTCCTCAGGCGCACGCACAATGCCAAACGCCTCCTGCGCAATGCGCTTCGCGCGGCTGTCGATGTCCATCGCCTCGGCTTCGTCCGCGTTGACACGGTCCTCCACGTTGCGCTCCTCCATCGACACCACGCCCATCGACCACTGCGGGTAGAAGCGGCTCGGGTCGCGCTCCGCAGGCAGAGCAGCAAGCTCCTGTGTCGACATCTCCTCCACAGGGCGTGCTGCCACGCTCTGCTTCCTCGAAGCCAGCGATGTCAGCGTCTTGGTCAGCTCCTCCATCGCCTCCTCGCTCGTCGTCTTGTCCTCCCCCTCTTCGTCGTACTCGGCCACCTGGGCGTTCTTCATGTTCAGTGCCTTGCGCAGGTTGGCCGGCAGCGGGATCTCAAACGAAAACAGCAGCTTCTCGGGTGCCTCGTACACAGGGAACGTGTGCGACACAAGCTCCTTGCCGAAAATCTTCACCTGCACGCCCACGTTGATGCGGAAGCCCAGGTAGAACGACAGCTTGTTCTTCTTGTTCACGGCAGACATCGGCGCCTCCGTCTTGGCCAGCTTCTCGTGCGTCTGCAGCGGCACAATGCACTCGGTTGCACCCGCGGGCACAAACACAAGCTTCATGTACGGCTCCAGCGAGAACGTCGGGCCGGCCGCGCTGTAGATCTTCACCGCAATCTGCGGGCGCACAAACACCTCAATCTCCACAGAGGCGCAGGGACGGAAGCCGTTGGGCTTGATGAACTTGCGCTCCGTGCTAAAGTGGTGGATAAACTTGAAGTTGAACTTGAAGCCGTTCGGGCTCGTCACGTGTGCACCAATGCGCCAGTGCACGCCCAACGAACCACCCAACTTGAACTGGATGCCTGCACGGACTGTCATGGACGCTCCCACAACCACCTGGCCGTGGATGTCGATCCACACCGGCACGGGGCCAATGGTAAACGCCTTGCGCGCCACGCGCCTGTCGTACGGCATCTTGTCCTTGGACACAGACCACTCCATCGACACCTGCACCAACAGCGCAGCTGCCACGCGGATGCGGCCCACCATCTCCATCTTCAGGTGGCGAAGCAGCCACTTCTTGATCTTCAACGCAAAGATAAACTTGGGCTGGATCGAAGCTTCCAACTCCGTAGCACGCACAAGGCCGTTCAGCTTCACGTTGCTGCTGCTTCCGCCGCCCTTCTTCTTGTTGTTGGCCGGCTTGCCCTTCTTCTTGTTCCTCAGCTCCTTCAGCTTCTTCGTCAGCGCATCCATGTACTTGTCCTCGTGCGTGTTGATCAGGTCCATGTTGTGCTTCACAAACGAAAACCCATACGCCTTTTCCACGTACACGTCGATGTTGCCCATCATCGCCTGGATGATAAACTTGACAATCTCAATCATCTTCTTCACCACCTTGCCGATCTCGTCCACCGCACGCTTCACAAACGTGGCCACCTTGTGCATCACCTGCTTCATCGCAGCACCCACGTGGCGCACCACCTGTGCAACCTTGTTGGCAAAGTTGTTCACATGGTTTGCCACCGCTTGGCCAAACTTGGCAAACTCGTGCGTCAGATGCCTCGTGACGGACTTGACCGTGTTCCATGCCGCTGCTGCCGCACGGCGCACCGTACGCACCACAGACACCACCGTGTTCTTGAGGCGGTTCCACGTGCGCGTGGCTGCGGCCTTGATGGCCCTCAACGCGGCCGCAAAAGCCCTGGCCGCACGTCGGAAAGCATCGCCGATCCTGCGGAACACACGCCAAAAGTCTCGGTTCACATCGGAAACCTCATCGTCCTCACCATCCTTCTGGTCGGAAGAAGAGTCGGCAGCGGTAAACTTGTCGTGGCGGGCAATCACCTCCTGGATCACTGCCTCCTTCTGCGAATCAAACAGCTTGCGTGCCTCCTTCTGCACGTTGGCACGCAGCTCCTTGGTGGCTTCAATCACATCCTTGTGATTGCTTCCACGCACCCAGGTTCCCGACTTGCTGGCAATGCGCCACACGTGGTCGCCCAGATCCTTCAGCAGACTCTCCACCTGATCATCGTACGTGCTGGCCACACGGTCCTGGCGAAGATCCTCCTGCATGGCCTTGGCCAGCTTCAAATCCTCTTCCTGCACTTCCTGCGGACGCGTCGGCACGCGCTCGTTCGTCTCTGCGTTGCGCACCTCGCCCTGCACCTGTCGGATCTCAGAGTGCACGGTGGCATCCTTGACCACGTCTTCCAGCTCCGCGTTGCGGCACGTGATATGGTACGGCAACGAGTTGATGTCGCACGTCAGCGAGCTTCCTTGCGTCCAGGCGCTGGCTCCGCTGGGGGCGTGGATGCCGGTCACCTTGTACAAACCCGAAGGCAGCGAGAACGTGGCCCCAACTGCCATCTTGGCAGAGTGGGCCTTCATAAACTCGCATGTGGCCGTAAAGACACCATCCTTGCGGTCGCCCGCAAAGATCAGGCCCTGCTTGGCCAGCTCCTCCATGTTCTGGACGTGCTGCACTACCGTCGACTCGTCGTAGTCCGTCAGCAGCTGCTCCAGGCGGTCGGCAACGTCCTCTTCGTCGCTGTCCACGTCCTCCACCGAGTCAGACCCCTCCTGCTTCTGCGAGCGCGCCACTTGGCGGCCGATTGCATGCGCCTGCTTGCGGATCTGCTTCAGCGCCTTGTTGTTGTCCAGCTCGTTCACGGGTTCGGCAACCATGTTCAGGTGCGAGTGGTACTCCGGTGCCACAGACATATACTGCTCATGCACCACCACGGGGCCCTTCACAAACGTGCGAACTTCCGCCTGGTTCGTCTTGACCCCCTGCGCCGCCAGCAGGCCGTACAGAGGCTGAAGATCACGATCCTCAATCTCCGTCGTCGCCGGCCCACGCTCGTAGGTGGCCAAGTCGAAAAACTCCTCATCCGTCACCGTCTCCGGCACTTGGATGATTTCCTCTTTTCCCTCCCGCGCCAATTGCGCCTCGCTCACGCTCATCTCTGTGCTCTCTGCGCATGCAGGGAGCACACACACAAGCACCATGGCCAATGCCACAACCCAGGCTGCTGCCTGTTGCTTCTCGTTTGCCCTGTGCAACACCCCGTCCCGTGTGTCAGCTCAGGAAAGTGTTCGCAACAAAATTGCGCATCCCTCAGAAAAAAAAACGGGCACTTTCCGCCGCGCTATCCAGACTCTGCAGCGCTGCTGCACTGCACCCATGCACCTCTCATCCTATCCACACTGTTGAGCGGGACCCCCAACATCACATCCCGCCACCTACATGTTGCAAAGTTTGCTGTTAGTATGCCTTGGCCGGCGCGAGTTCGAGGTTGTCGTCGAAGTGCTTCGAATTCTCGTTCTGACCCCTTTCCTTTTCTCCGTTCCCGCCGAAAAGTCCTCCATTCCGCTGCCACACAACACAATCCCCGTCACACTCCCTAATCCGCCCAATTCCTCCCTGAATCCACTTCCCCCGGCATGCTGCACCCACCTCTTCCCTGGGCCCCGTACATGCTTCCACCTACATACCGATCTTTAAATTTTGATTCAGACTTAAATTCACGATCTCACGCCCACTCCTGGATTTTCTCCTCAATCAAAATTCTCCGTTTCATTGCCCTCTTCTCTACTGCTCCCCTTCAAATTCATGCGACAGGATCTGCCGGTCGGTGAAAAAGTTGTAAAAGCCAAGCGGGTAGTTCAACAGATTGAGATAGTTCGGCGTGTACAGATCGGCGTACCTGCGCATCTGCGTGGCAAAGAACGATGGCGTCGACCCGCTGCGCATCAACCCGCCAAACACAGGGTTGAACATTGCATCCAGCTCATCCTTGGCCACCTGAATGCGTGTGGTCAGCACAGACACGTCTGGCATGTCCTCCACCTCGCTGTCCAGCCCTCGCATCGTCTCGGCCAGGATAAACTCCAGGTTGGCCAGATGCGTGCGCAGCGACGCGCTCTTGCGCCACACCTCGATCTGCTCGGACAACTCGGGCACAACCAGCAGTGTGCACCACCCGTGCGTCTGCTTCGACTTGATGATGTCGCCGTAGATGTGGTCTCCCGTGTACAGCACGCTCCCGCCCTTGGCCCCGGTCAGCTTCTCAAAGAAGCTCAGTGATCCGCCGTTGTACACCTTCTCCTTCTCAAAGCCCACAATGCGCGACACACTGAGTGTGTTGTTCTCTGTGTCCACCTCCCTCAGCATGGTGCCCTCCCCAAACCACAGAGGCTTCTTTGCCCCGACGATCTTGAATGTCAAAGTAGTCCCTCCACGACGGCGTGTCCTCGTACACCCCATCCAGCAGATACGTCATGACTGCGTTGGTGTACTCCCACTCACTGTTGGTCAGCAGAAACACACTCGCCCCTGCCTTTTTCATCCGCTTCAGCAACAGGGCAATGTCGTCACTCCGCTTCACAAACCGTTCCATGTCCTCCATCACCGCCTTCTTCAGCACATTCTTGTGGTGCACCCAATCGATGGCACTGCGCACGTCTGCAAACACATTCTTCAGCGACACACCCACCCCTCCGCTGCTGCTCTGCATGTCCTTGTGGGCATCCACAAACTCCACCAGATCTGCAAACACACATGCCTCTGGCAGGTTGAACATCGTGTTCAGCAGGTAGAACCGTGTGCGTTCCGTGCTCGGAATGAACATGCTTGGGTATGCCTCCTCCAGCTCCTCCTTGCTCAGTCGCGTTCGTCCGTGGCTGCCACCCACAATGTTGCTGTACATGTCCACCTTCAGCAGGTTGCCCTTCTTAGCGTCCACAAACAGTCCTCGGATTGGGAAGCTGCTGTCAAACTTGTTCTCCAGGATCTCATCGGGGTAGCCCATGTCCACCAGACGCGCCATGGTTGCGTCGTAGATCAGCGTCCCCAGTTCCTGCTCCCGACGTCACACACCACACACCCACACGAAACCCACACGCCACACACACACACACACACACCACAGTGCCCGTTCCACACACACATGTCCACAATGTCAGCCGCCCATGTCACCCCACCGTCCTTCCGCCCCCTTTCCGCGCGATTTCACTCCCCCTCCACCCTCAAAACCGCCCTCTCTCTCGCTGCACACCCACCTCTTCGTCATACATCGCCAGCGTGTAGTCCATGTCCCATCCAAACCACTTGATCTTGCGCATGTCCACGTCTCGGTTCGCAAACACTCGCTTCAGCTGGTCCCGCTTGTAACGCCGCGGAAGCTGTCCCAGTGGCAGATCCCCATACTTCTCCAGCTCCTCTTCCGTCGGCGGCAGCGACAGATCTTGCAACGACAACACCTCCTCCTCTCCATCCTGCGACCCCGTCGATGACACAGACTGTGACCGCGGAATCCTACGACCCACACACCCACGCACATCCATCACAACGCAACACACATCTGGTCAGCAGGAAATTCATCATCAACCACCCCCCAAGAACCAACTGGCCTACGTTTGCCCTTCTTCCCCTGGACCAACTCACTCCTCCACTCGCTTCTCCATCAAATTCTTGCGCTGTTCTGTTTGCGACATCTCGTGTGTGTGTGTGTGTGTGTGTTTTTCAATGCCCTCCCCTGCGCTTGGCATCCCCACCCTCCCCATGCACCTCCTCCAACACCTCATAGTTGCGCAGATCATTCAAGAACCTCCGCTTGATCTCCCGTTCGCTCAGCAGATACTTGTCCTTGGTGATTTGCATGTACACATGCAGCAGGAACCCGTACTTTTCGTCGTAGGCAATCTCGATCTGCGGCAGGCAGTTGCTCCAGTACTCTCCATCCACCTCTGTCCATGACACCTTTTTGATCGAATTGTGTCCGTCGTTCTCCACCCCTTCCTCCGCAATCGGCTTGTTCCGCAAATAATTGTTCAGGTTGCGCACCCGAATCGGTCGGTTCACCTTGAAACGCACCGTCAGCACGCCTCCCGCACGAGTCTGTGCATACCGCATGTAGTACAGCAGCAAACCCGCCACCAGTGCCCACACGGCCAGTGACACCACAAACCACACGTACGGCGTCGTCACAAACGACACAATCCCATCCCGCTCCGCCCACTCCTGGTCCATCACCGTCCATTCGCCTGTGAACCGGTCCATGATGTCAAACGCCAGTGTGCCCGACAGAATCACCTGCATCAGCTCCAGCGACGCCGACGACCGTTCGTTCGACCGAAACACTTCCTCCAGATTCTTCGTGTTGCTGTTCATCGCCTCCTGAAGACGGAACATCTGTGTTTTCCGAAATCACATCTGTCATCTCACGCAACCCATCCAGTTCGAACCGAGCCCCCTCCAGATTCTTGTCCAGATCTTCCACCCTGCGACGCAGCTGGCTCTCGTGCTGTTCCAGCCGCAACACCTTGTACAGCGTGCCCAGCGCCTCGTCTGCACTCACCTGGCTGCTCCCAGGTGCCTTGGGTACGTCAAACGTGCGCATGGCCTCCTGCATGTACCCGTGTGCCGTCTCCAGCAGGATCACATACCTCGAATTCTGGCTCAACATCTCCCTGATCCGCGGGATGCTGTTCGGGTTCTGTTCGTACGTCTGGATCAGCTCCCGGATCCGCTTGAGCTGGTCGTCCAGGATAAAGATGCGGTTGAACAGGTTGCGCAGGAACAGTCCCAGCGCTGCCAGTGTCATGTGTGCGTGCACATACTCCGCAAACCGTTCGGCGTCCTCGCTCACAAGCAGGATCCCGTGCCGTCCAATCACAATCATTTCGTCCTCCGAAAGGTCGTGTGCACTCTGGGTCTCTCCCAACACCTGCTTCAACTCATTCTCAAAGTCCTCCTTGTCCAGATACTCCTCAGCCGCCTTCTTCGGATGCATCCGCTTCGCCATGATCACCTGGAACTTGTCTCGCGACGCACTGTCCCCAGAGTACACTGTGTCCATCAGCGAGCGTTGGTATGCACTCACCAGCGAGTCCATCACCTGCGACGAGTCCTTGTGGATGTCCACAATCACACGCGACAGCAGATCCATCGAGATCTTGTTCCCAACCTTGTCCTGCAGCGACTCGATGGCCAACCCGTACACAATCTCGCCTGTGGCCGACACGTGCACCCCAAAGTTCTCCACCTGGATGACCCCCTCCTCCACAGGCAGCTTGATCTCCGCCTCAAAGTTCAGGTACTCCGTTTGGTCAAAGTCCAACACCTCCACCGAAGTCAAGCCCTGTGTGTTGTTGGGAATCCGAAACTTGGTTCCTTCGGGCTCCTCGTCCACCAGCGCCGTAAAGAACCCACCACGCACCCTGTCCGGCGCACCCAGCTTGTCGTTCAACAACACAATCTGGTTGGCCCCGAACGGCACCCACTCGCCCACCATAAACACCACCTCGTCCAGTTTGATCAATTCTTGCAGGTCGTCCCGAATGTTGGCTGCCCCTGCACTTGCTTCCGCCGCACGGTGCCGAAACGACGTCGTCGCCCTCCCTCCGCGGCGCAAGTGCGACGGAATGAACGGCGACGCCACATACGACACATCCTCCGTGTCTGTGATGGATGACAGACACGTAAAGTCTGTGGTTGTGCCTCGCAGGTAGAACGAGGCGTCGGCTGCGTCCCACAACACCTCCACGAGCTCTCGATGCTCCTTCCCATCCGTCTCGTCAAACTCCTCGCCCAGGTTGCTGGGGGCACGTAGGCAAGGTGGTTGACCTCTGCATGTCGCTTCCATGCATCCGTCACCTCTCGCCACACAAAGCGATGGTACACCAGGTCGTCCACGGCCTGGAACAAGCGCGTGGGTGCCAGCGACAACACATCCAGGCCCAGGTCGGAGATTTGGTATGCCGTCACGGTTTGGTACTCGGAGGAGGACAACTTGAGACCATTGAGCAGCTTCTGTTCACGCAGGTCATCCAAGTCATCCACACCATCCTGCGGAATGTTGAGGTAGATGCGACGATTGCCCACCATCTCCGAGGCAGGGGCGTAGTCGTAGTCAAACGTCTTTGCCACCACCCCCTCGTACATGAGCACCAACAGAGGCACCTTGCGAATCCACTCTTCACTCTCCCCCTTGGCCACTGCCTTGTACGAATACAACGACACCAGGTACAACAGCTTCACCTGCTCCTCCGTCAAAGTGTCCAACAACTCCTGTGCCATGCGTCGTTCCACCACACTCAATGCATGCGATGGGGTGCCCACCTCACGTGACGCTGCCCCAACCACTTCCACACCCTCCTCACTGCTGCTGCTGCTGCTTCGGGTGTACCGATGCCGTGCTCGGAATTGAAACACACCATATTCCTCCTCACGTGCACGGTGTGGCTGTTGGGTCGTCCCACCATGTCCATGCTGTTCCTTGGTCGACAATGATCCATGCATGAGCCCCCCCAGCAGTGACCCCGACGACTGCTGTGCGTCCTCGTCGTGATCCACCGTGAACGTGCTGAACGTCTTGAACTTCAGACTGTGCTTTGTCATCATCCGTTGCAACCCTGCACTCCCTCCATTCACAGGTGCAACTCGGTTGTTGCCAGCACCCGTACCACCACCACTGCCACTGCTGCCACCACTGCTGCTGCTGCTGCTACTTCCTCCACCAAATCCTCCAAACCCGCCAAACCCACCACTCAACGCACGACGTCCATTGCCCCCGTTGCTGGGTGATGCTTCGCTGCGTTTGCTTCCATTCGATCCCGATCGTGTCCCTGTCTGCTTGCTCCTGCTCCCGCCTGCGCCCGACGAACCCGCAGACCCGACCACAAGCGAATCCAACGTGTCCTCCTCCTCCGTCTCGTTTCCCTCGTCCTCCACACGCTCCACAGCACTCACTTGAAGCAGAGGCGCATGCAATTGTACATCTGTGGATGTTTGTCACCTGTCAGTACGTCGCATTCTCCCTCACCACGCGTCCCTCCCACACAATCTCCCTCACAAGTGCTCTTGGGCCTTGCAGAAACGGTCGCATCTTCGTCCCGTCGTCTCACCCCGTCGGCCCCTTGCCACTCACCGTCACTTCCACGACCCGTGCCTGCCTTTCTGCCCTTTTCCTTTTGTCTTTGGTTCTCCTTGCGTGTGTCCTGTTCCTCTGTGGCCCCTTCTGCCTGCGACAGCCTCCGTTGTTGGGTTGCGCTGACAATCAAGTCGTCCTCCTGCACCCCGTTGGCCCCTCCCACTCCGCCCACCAGCGTCACTCGGTCTCCATCTCCATCCGCAGACCCAAATAGTTCCTCCACGTCCGAGTCCAGCTGCGAACGTGACGACATTTGCTTCTTGCTCGTTGGAACCCGGGTGTGTGGTTTTTGTTGGTTTGCCTCGCAGACATCCCCCCCCCCACCACCACTCACCACACACTCTCTCTCTATTCCGTGATCCCTTTCATGCGCACAAACACACTCTTGGGTCGTGTCAAAGCCTGTTGACCCAGGTACGACAGGGTGACCCCTTTGCCCGATCCCTTTCGGCCACTCCAGGGCATCCATGGTTCGCTCATGTCACAGCTGTTCCAGTACACCGAGCCCGTGTTGACCTTGGTGGTGAGTCGGGACAGTCGTTCGGGGTCTCTGCTGAACAGACCTGCAGTGAGACCATACTGAGTGTCGTTGATCAGCTGCACGGCCTCCTCGTCCCCACTCACAGGCCTGTGCACACACACCACGGGCCCAAAGCTCTCCTCCTGCATCAACGACATGGCATGTGTGCCATGCGTCATCACTGTGGGCTCCATGTACACTCCCCCGGCCCCACTGTACAACGCATTGCCCCCGCACATCTGCACCGCTCCCAGGTGTTTGGCCTCCTCCACCTGCTTCTGCAACTCCTTCACATGCACCTGTCCACGTGCCAACGGTCCAATAAACGTCTCCTCGTCCTCGGGTTCCCCAATCACAAAGTGGCTCACCTCGTCCACCAGCCTTGCCACAAACTCGTTGTACACCGCCTCGTGCACGTACACACGCTCCACCGACGAGCACGACTGACCGGCGTTGTAGAACGCCCCCTGTGCCACTGTACGTGCGGCATGCTTCACACTCGCCACATCATCACACACATACACTGCATCCTTGCCACCCAGTTCCAGATTCAGCCGCGTTTCCTTGCGACCCTCCCGTTGCTCCACAATCCGTTCCAGCTGCCGTCCCACTGCGTTGGAGCCCGTAAAGTACAGTGCATCCAGGGGTTGGCTGGCCAGCGCTGCACCCACCTCGCCCTTGCCCACCAGACAATGCAAGGCCATGCGAGGCACACCGGCCTTGTACAACATCTCCACCATCTCCCACCCTGTGGCCAGTGCAAGTTCGCTGGGTTTGTACACCACCGAGTTGCCCGCCAGCAGCGCTGGGATCAGCACGTTGCCCGACACAAAGTACGGATAGTTCCACGAGGCGATGCTACCCACCACCCCCACTGGTTCGTACAGCAGGATGTCTCCCTTTTCGTCCGTCTTGACCGGTGTCATCAACCTCGAGTCGATTTCCTTCTGTGCACTCTCCACAAAGTGTTTGATGTACCGTGCAAACTCGTCAATCTCTGCCCCGGCCTGCGAGATCGGTTTGCCTGTCTCTGCCGTCAACAACGCCGCCAGCTCGCCCCGCCTGGCCATCAGTTCGGTTGCAAAGCGTGTCACCATGCCCACACGCTGTGCCAACGACGAATGCTCAATGCCCCATGTGCCGTTGTGCTGCGCGTGTGCCGCCTCCACATACGCCGTCTCCACGTCCTCCAGGTTGCTCTCGTCAAACTCTTCATAGAAGCGACTCACAGGACGTGTGTCTGACTTTTCCTTGGCTGCCTCAAACACCGCCTGCGGGTCTGTGTAGATACGATGCAACCCTCCCGCACGTGCCGGACCCGAGAATGATGTTGATGACGGCGACGGCGACGGCGACGGTGACAATGCTGACGCTGCCTGTTTGCGTCGCTGTGCACTTGCTGCCAGCATGCCAGCCTGCCGTGCCATCACTGCCACCTTGGCCTTGTCAAAGCCCCTCCCGTTGGCCATGTGATCCATCAGCAGGAGCAGCTGGTCTGCAGCCTGGCGACTGGTTTGCAGATGGGTCACCAGCCGCATCTCGTTCGCATGTGGGAAATCCGCAACCACCGCATGGGCTTGCATAAACTCAGAGGCCCCAGTCACTCGCTCTGCCAACTCGGCAAAGGTGGCACCCAGGGGCCGCGACGAGGCAAACACCATGTTTGTATGCACGGGCAACACAATGTCAAAGCCCATGGAGTCGAGTTTGTAGGCCAGGTGTTGTGCCAAGGCATGGTCCTCCTCCATCCTTGCCCACTGGTGATCCAACGCATACTCCGCTGCTGCTGCAAGCATGCCTGCCTGTCTCCACCCACCCCCAAACAGTTTGCGATAATGGAGGGCTTTCTCCACCGTGGCCTTGTCCCCCAACAGCACAGAGCCCACAGGGGCTCCCAGTCCCTTGCTCATGCACACGACACGGTGTCAAACGGCTCGCACGCCTCTTGCAACGTCAGCTTGTCGCGCACACATGCATTCCACAGCCGCGCCCCATCCAGGTGCAACTTGAGATCCAGGTCGGGATGAGCCCCCAGCAGCCGTCGTCGGATCTCACGCACTTCGTCCTGCGGGAACACAACCCCGTTCTTTGTGTTTTCCAATGCAATCACCTTGGTCACTGCGTGGTGTTGGTCTTTGCCACGCACCCGTTCCAACAGGGCGTCTGCCGTCACGTGGTACCGTGACAACGACTGGGGCACCGGATCCACCTGCGCCTGGGAATGGTACGCCACTCCGCCGCACTCGTAGTTATAAATATGGGATGTCTCGTCGACCAGCACGCTGTGGAACAACGCACATGCACGCCAGGGCAAGGGTGAGCACCACACACGCACACACAAACACACACACGCGCACACACACACACGCGGGGCAGTAGAGACGAAAGCCGCGTCAGGAACCGGAAAAAACGCCGGAGCCTGTGTTTAGCAGACGGCCCCACCTCCACGAGAACGGGACACAAACAGGCATTCTGGTGGGCATTGGTACAAGGGCAACCTACCTTTGGAGGGCAGAGAGGTGACATCGGAGGGCAATCTGGTTGGTCATGGTGCCCGTGGGGCAAAAGAGAGCAGCTTCCTTGCCGCTCATTTCCGCAAGGCGGTCCTGCAGTCTCAACACGGCAGGATCCTCGCCATACACATTGTCCCCCAATGGGGCGTTGATCATGGCTTCCATCATGCCTCGTGTGGGTTTGCTCACAGTGTCGGAACGAAAGTCGCTGAGGTGGCTTGCTTGCGAGGCATCCAGCGGCTGAAGGGCCTGGGCCCCTGACACCACTTCACTGCGTTCCTTGCGTCCCACCACCGACGGATGCACTTTGATGCGTCGTTTGCTCTGTGTGTTGCCTGCATACACAGTCAGGCGACCCCCCGAGTAGCCCGACCCGCCGACGGAGCCGCCGCCGTGGGACGGTTTGCTGGGCGACCGAGAGCCTGGGCCACCACCACCGCCTCCTCTGCCAGAGCCAAACGCCTGCTGTTGGGCTCTTTGAAGCACCTCATCGTGGTCCTCTTGGGCACGTGCAGACTGGGGTGCTTCCACAGCCAACCCCAGCGTGCGTGCACCTGTGCGTGTGTAGGAAGAACGAGTGACACGGGAGGCAAACATTTTTGTTGGGTGGGCAAGGGGTGGGTGCACATGTGCACACACACACACACACCCGTTTGGGAAACAAATTGGGAGTGAGTGTGGAGGATGGTTCATTGATGTCAGGGAGAGTCAGCAGAGGGCAAGGAGGACAGGCAAGGTGAGCATGAGGGCCTCTGCGACGAGACGCAGGGTGGCGTAGTGCTTGAGGTTGCGATGGGTGTACATGACGGTGAGGATGCCAGCAAAGGCAGCCAGGGCCAGGGCCATAAGGAGGGAAAACACACGCGGGTGTGTGATGGATTGCGGGGTGCCCAGGAAGCCCAGGGAGAAGGTGAGGAGGGCAAAGACAGCCAAGGCAAGCGCAGCCCAGGCCTGAGCCACGACGGTGCGCATGCCCCCACGGACACTGTGGGCATCCCAATTGGCACCGGGGTCCTTGTAGTGAAAGAGACTGTCCATGACATACCAGAGCGGGAAGAGAAGGATTGCCAGGAAGAAGCCAGCATGGCCCATGGTGGAAGTCCTGTCAATGACAGCCACAAAGAAGTACGCCATGGAACAGGCCATGGCCAGGAGCAGACGACCCAACACAGGGAACACTCGGAAGGCCACGGAACTGCACACCACTGGGATCAACGCCACAAACAGTGTCAAGAACGCCTGCATGCCATACAACGCACAGAGCATCATGGACACTTGGAACAGAGGGATCACTGTCATCCCCGTGGCAATCACAGACACCTTGCCTGCCGCCAGAGGACGCTGCGGGTGTTCCTCCTTGTCCACTTTGTGGTCAAAGATGTCATCCAGTACGTAACCAGCTCCCAAATACGACAGTGGGATCACACATGCCAGTAGCTGTGTGTGATACGGGGGGGAGAGGGGAAAGGGGGGGAGGGGGGGGGAGGAGTCAGAACGGGGTTGTGGGATTCATCACCGAGCCACACACACCAGAAACGCACCCTCCGCCACCAGGACATGGAGGTGCCCAATACAATCAGGGCAATGGCACCCAATGTGGCAATGACAGGCGTACGAGGGCGCCAGTCGACAAAGAGACTCTCCATGGTGAGCACGTGGGCTCGGGTAAAGTCTCGGAAGAGACCAAACCCCTTTTCGGCCACCCGGGACTGCATGCGCACCATGCTTGCCACCCCACCACCTCCACGCATGCCCATGGGTCCCATGGGTTGTCCTGTGCCGCCATCCCCTGTGGTGTCCATGGCACCTGCACCTGTACCCGCGCCACTGCGATGGAGCATTCTTTCCGAAGGAAGTGGTTGTTTTGCTTGCGACGGGGGGGCGCCAGGGGACCCAGCATCACACTCCATCCTCTGCCTTGTCCCTCTCTCTCTGTGTGTGTGTGTGTGGTAGGCCCGTTGAACCAAATGATGAGCAGCAACAGTGTAAGGAAACCGCTGCACATTGTGTCGTGGAACGTCAACGGGATCCGTGCGCTGATGAAGAAGCTGCCGGACAAGACACCGAATCTGGAGGCACTGTTTGGGGAGTGGGATGCAGACATTGTGTGCATGCAGGAGACCAAGATTTCAGAGGACAAGTTGGAGGAGTATGAACGGAAGGAGGGACGGAAGCGAGGACAGAGTGTGCAGCGGGTCCCTGGCTACGAATCATTCTTTGCCTATGCCACCACACGCAAGGGATACAGTGGAGTGGTGACGTATGCACGCCATGGCACCACACTGCATGGACGGGGCTGGGGAGAGGAGGGGAGGCTGGTGGCGACGGATCACGGCGACTTTGTGCTGCTCAACTGCTACTTTCCCAACACTGGCACCCGTGAGGGCAGCCAGGACATCCGGAGACGCTTCAACCGCAACGTCGAGTCGTTGTGTGTCGAGGTGCAGGCTGCAGGCAAGGCAGTGTTGCTGTGTGGTGATCTCAACGCCGTCTACCATCCCAATGACTGTTGGACCTACGATGCCAATGCCAAACGTGAGAGTGCCTGCTTCCGCGACTGCGAACGCGGCTGGTTGAGTCGTCTCTTGGGTGTGCAACCGGATCCACCCTTGAAGGAGGTGGATGAGGGTGACAACACGTGGCAACCCATGCTGCGCATGAGTGATGCCTTGCGTCTGCTCAACCCAGACATTGCCGACACATACTCCTGGTGGGACCAGAAGATTCCCTCGCGACGCATCGACAACCAAGGCTGGCGGCTCGACTACTTTCTGCTTGACGACACCCTGCGGCCAAAGGCCCTCACCAGCGGCAACATGCCTCTTGTGTTGGGTTCAGACCATGGCCCAGTGTACCTTGATTTGGATGTCGACCGTGTGCAGGATTTGAGTGCCGAACGCAAGGCCCAGCTCGAACGCCAGCCTTGTTTGTTCACCAACGAACTGAGCGACCTGTTTGTCTCAGGCAATCGAGTCCAACGGGGAGCATTCTCACGTGGTGCATCCTCGTCCACATCGTCATCCTCTTCATCCTCTTCATCCTCGTCCCTCATGCAGATGTTCCAACGCGCTGGATCGTTGGGCAAGGTGCAGGCAAAGGTGGTGGCCAAGACCGAGGATGGAGAAGGAGGTGACACGCAAGAGATGCAGGTCCAGGTTCAGGTGCGTACAAACAACCAAGAGGACAGTAGAAATGACCAGCAGCAACGGAAACGCAGCAATAGTGCCTTTGATCTGCTCATGGCTGCCTCGGCTTCCAAACGATCACGTTCCGATGCCGAACAGACAATGTGAGTGGAACTCGGGGAACAACTCAATGAACACTCTGTGTGGTGTGTGTGTGATTTTTGAAATCACATCCCTTCAGACCCCCTTTCCCCTCCTTCCCCCGCTTTCTTCACTGGTTCTCCTCCAGGAAAGCACGCGCGGAGCGTGCGGTGAGTTCCAGGAAGCGTGTGAAGCTGTTTGTGCCATCCTCGATGAGGAAACGCTGCAGAGGACTGTCGGGCGAGCCAGACACGTCTGTGCGTGTGTCGTGGTAAACAATTCGAGGGGTTACCATGCGCTCGCCCTTGATCGCGGTGACCGCTTCATCGAGCTGGGACCCCTTGGCAGGTGGGATGAGCACCTCCTCGGGGGCATTGCGATCTGCATACACAACCAAGGTATGCAGAGCATCGACCAGGAAAAGGTGGTTGCCACTTGACTGCATGGCAGAACGACTGAGAGAGAGGCGCGGATGGGACAGGTGATCGGCGTCCCTGTACGATGCCATGGTCGGGTACAAAGCACGCAGCAAGAGTCGTGGCTCGAGGGCGCCATAGAGACACTGCATGCACACGAGACGGTCGACATCCATCCCAATCTGGTGGATGTTGAGCAGGTCGCTGCGCAGGAGGCCAAAGGCCAGACGGGAGAGGTACTGCAAGGTGGGATGCTTGGAAAAGGTGGGATCCATGCCGGACACGGCCTTGGCGGCTCCGTACTGATCCACCTGGTATTTGCACATGCACACGGTCATCCAGTCCTGCAGCACCAAGCGAGCTTCGGTGAGACCCTCGTCGAGAGACACGCGGATCATCTGCTGCGTGAGCAACGCCAACACTGTTGGTGCATCTGTGGATTGGTACAGCTGCGTCACACTGCGTGTGGGCGTAAACTCCAATGTGTGCACCAGCACGCGCCGTCGGATCGTAGCCGTGGGATGACTGACGACGATGACGACGACGACGACGACGACGACGTTTCGACCAGCGTATAGGCAAAGGCCAGTTGCACACATGGGGCTTGGTCGAGGAAGCCACTCATGGAGGAGAATTCAAACTCAAAGCCCACGGTTTTGAGAGGGTCACAGGTGGGCATGTGGTACAGGTTGTCGTAGTTGGGGTCTGTGTACATGGAGCCAAACGCTTGTTGGACGTCAAAGTCCTGGGAGGTGCGCAGGCGTAGCAGGCCGTTGCTGACCTGTGTCTGTCGGTACCTTCGGTAGAGATCCTGGGGCACGGTGTGGTCCTCCACATCGGCGTAGGCAAACACCTGGCCACCCGTCATGGTGGCCATGAATTTGATGTTGGCCAGATCCATAAACTCGTCTCCCAGTAGGATCATATCCACTCCCAGGGACAGCTCGGCGTACCGTTGTGCCTCGCTGCGCAGCTGGCCATCCTGTGGTGTGATCAGCTCAAAGGTCTGTGTGTCGATGCTCTCTGCGTCGCCGTCACTTGCTCTCTTGCCATCTCCCCCTGTGTTGCTGTTTATACCCGAACCTGCCACTTGCGGCTCCTCGCTCGAGGGAACTGACTCGAACGAGTCTTCGTCCAACAGATTCGCCTTTGCCAAAGAAGACGACGATGATGATGACGATGATGATGATGATGACGATGACGATGCGAACGACGTGCGTCCTGCAAGTGTTGCTGCAGCCTGGATGCGTGTGTCAGAGGTTGCGCCGAGGCCCACTGTAGAGACGCCGTTGAGAAAGAGGAGCATACGAGCAGCGACCAGCTGGCCCTGCTGCGCCATAAAGTCGTGGATGCATGCCAATGCAGTGCCCAGGGCACGGCGGGCAGCAGGTTTGCTGTCTGCCGATGACGTGGAGGAGGAGGAGGACGAGGAGAGGCTGGGCAACGTCTCCAGAGCAGTGGAGATGTTTGCGGCATGGGAATGGACAGGGACACAGAGCTTGGCGAGGGAGGTGATTTCGTCAATGGGCACAGGCATGGTGCGTGTGTTGTTTGTGGGGAGGCGCAGATGCTTGACCTGGGGCGTGGAATGATGGAGATCCCACACGCCCAGGCGGTGACCAAAGGTAAACAGGCCAAACCGCGTCAAAGGGTGCACCGCTTGCAACACAGCCTCCACACCGGATGTCACTGCATCCAAATACTCGGGTCCGCCGGTGAGGTCGACCAGCACCAGGAGCATGGGTCCATCCTCGTCGGCAAACGCCACGTCGGCACTCAGCGTCATGCTCTCCAGCTCGTACTCGACCAGCGCGTCACACACTTCGGGCATGTAGGGCCGATTCGTTTTGCTGTACCGCTCGCTCTCTGTGCTGTTGTACGCACCACACAGATTGCAAATCCAGTGCTGTGGCGGGTGTGTGTGTGTCAGTCGGAGGGGAAGGCCAAGAGAGCAACACACGCAACAGGACGCATCCCACGTACACTGTGTGTCCAGCGCACAAACGGGTTGATGTATCCGAAGCACTCTTCGCACCGGGTCATCTCTGCCGTGGAGGAGGTGCTTTCATCTGCGGTGGAAGAGGCACCTTGACTGGAGTCACTCTCGGCGTCGACGTGGAGCACCGAGGCCACGCCTTCAGGTCGCTGCAGAGGCGTCACCACACAGCCCCAGGGCAGCCCCAGATTCTCTTTGACCGTTCCTGTGGACAAAGGGCGACACCAAACACGAGTCGGAGGCTGTGTCAGGAACAAGGTGCCAGGTGAGGGAAGAAGGTGTGGGGAATCCGAGCAAACTGACCATTCGACGGAAAATGCTCGCCAAAGGTGGCACGGATCTGTGTGTGGACAGGTGAATGTGTGTGAGTGCAACCATGGGGGTGGCACATTGGGTCGCAGATGGCACCGACCATGTTTGTGCTGTTTTGGTGTGTGCGGGCGGGCGCAAGCCGGCCCAAACCGAGCGATGCAACACCGGCAGATTGCGACAAGCTACGACGTGCGGGCGTCGCCTAGCCTGGGCTCCACGACACGAAGGAAAAAGATGGAACTGATGGAGCAGTATGCGATGCCCTCACCACGCAAGGAGATGCAAGGGAGCGGAAGGCGGCGGCGACGACGACGAGGCCGAGGACGCAGCAAAGATGGCCCGCTGGAGATCCATGCCGTGTCACTGGACGCATGGGATTTTGGTGGGAGCAGCAACGAGGTGAATGTAGAAGCAGAGGAACGGGACACAGTTGGAGAGTTGCCCAGAAAGCAAGGAAGGAAGGCAAAGGGCCAGGCGCAGGCGCAGTCGCCGTTCTCACCTCTCAAGTGAGTGCCAGACGACGGGTGAGCGAGCATGGTTGGCGGATTTCAACCCAGGCTGACACATATCGATGAAACGGGGCTGTTTGGGGGGTGGGGCTGTTCCATGCAGACCTGCGTTCCAGCGGCGGACGTCTGTGGTGAGCAGCACGGCAGGAGCAAGCGCGTGGGCAACGGCAGGAAGCGTGGCAAGCAGCAGCCAGAACAGCCACCAGCACAAGGCAGCAGCCATGATGCGACGACGCAGGAGTGTGGCTGGCGAGAGTCCACATGGACATCGATCGGTGACGAATGCACGAGGCCCTGGGATGAATCTGCTGGAGGAGTTGCGCAAGGTGGGCCTTGTGGCTGAGTCGAGCAGCGCCGCAAACCGGTCGCTTCGAATGTTGGGTGGCAGGGAAGCAAGCAAAGTGACACCGGCAGATATGAAGCGGGATCTGGCAGAGATCCTTGCGGAGCAGTTGATTGACAATGATGAATTCGACCGAGTGATCACGGTGGCGGAGCACGAACGACTGCTGGAGTCGCGCACACACAAGGTGGCGTCACTGTTCCAACAGAAACTGACCAAACACACGCTGTGGGTGCAAGAGAGCATGGAGGAGATGGAAAGGATGCACAAACTCAAGACGAGCACTCTGCAGGAGCAATTCGAGGTGCAGATTGCTCAGCTGGAGCAAGACAACAAACAGCTGGAAGAACGGTGTGCGGACATGCAACAGGCACTGCTGGAGGCGTACGACACACACAGCACCACGAGTGGGAGTCAACACAGGGGAAGCAGCAGTGGATCGCCACGTACGCCGTTGCAGCGACGGCCGTCGTCGTCATCGTCTGCATTGCAGCGCAATCGTTCCGGTTCGGGATCCGGGTCGCCGGCATCGCCACGATCGCCGTCGCCCATGGCAGCAGGAGGGACACGCAGGCTGCAACGTCGGTTCTCTGATTACCCCGTGTCGACGGGGGCCGGTGCAGGGAGCAGCAGCAGCAACAGGGAGACGGAGGAGGAGATGAAGGAGTTGAAGCGAGAGGTGGACCGGCTCAAGAGGAGGGTCAAGCAGGAGTCGAAGAAGAGGGCGGAGGCAGAGGCAGCCAAGGCGAGTGGGCAGGCAACGAGTGTGAAGGAAACACGGCGATACTTTGACAAGGTGTTGGCCGAGAAGGAGGCAGAGATTGGAGAGTTGCAGCAGGCGGTGCGTGACGAGTTGAGTTACAGTGTGGGCCTGTTGCGAAAGGTGAGAGACCACTTGAGTTTGTCGCACGCGGTGGACAAGGTGCTGGTGGTGGTGAGCGAAGAGCTGGTGTGTCCGCACTGCGCGCAGCTGATGGCAGACGGGGTCAAGGTGCTGTGGCCCTGTGGACATAGTCTGTGTGCACAGTGCACCCAGTTCCAGGAGCAGCGTGGCGCTGTGGTGTGTGCGGTGTGTGCGGGGGGTCATCAGGAACGCAGGGCGCAGGACGACGTCCAGCTGACCTCTCTGGCTCGCCTTGTGGACGAACAGTCCTCCACCATTGTGGACCACTCGGACAGTGCGGTGGCTTTGAGCAACCTGGCCCGTGTGGACTACTTTGTCAAGGACATGGCGCTGACGAACGCCATGGCTGCCCAAGGAAGGAGCAGCAGCGTCTCCCACACCGACCGTAGACGGCACCAGGAGCAACAGGAGGAGATGCAACGTGACAGAGATCGCCTCGAGGTGGCTGGGTTGCGTGCCGGTGCAGGGGGTGCATCGGATGTGGCCAGTGTCGGAAGCAACTCCGAGGTGAGCGAAGACGATGATGGTGATGAGGATGGTGATTCCACAGGCAGTGTGGTGCGCATTGTGGTTGATGAGCATGAGTAAAGCGATTGTTAGGCTTTGGTCACCACATGGCATGTCCTTCTGCCTCCAGCAAGTTTGGTTTCTTCGTCGCCGCAACCACGACGCGACGGCTCCACCATACCAAGTGCACGACGTTTCTGGTGGTCGGTGAAAACAATGCTCGGTAAGTAGCGTGTGCGTGTGGGGGGCATACGAGACGACGAGAGGGATGCGTGGACGCAGGAGGGAGGGTTCCAGAGCGTGTTGTGTGTGCAAATCGAAACCTCGAGCCCACGCAAGCACACTGACCCGCAAGCACCACGCTGCACCACACGGAACGGAACAGAAAAGCACTCGCTGAACGAGCTGGACCAACGGAACGCCGACACCCTGCAGCGGAAGGCCAAGCAGGGGCACATGAAGTGTGAGTGATGGATGATGGATAAAAGCGCGGGCGTTGGGAGAGAGAAAAAACGGCGCGCTTGCTTGCTGACGCGCCGCCTCCGGGGCGCCCCTGGCTGCAAAATCGGCGTGTGCACAGCCACGGTGGTGACTGTGGATGATGTACAGCGCTCCATACCACGCACAGAGTCCAAATATTCGATGAGTTCGTTGTACTCTGGACACATGGTCAACACACAGAACAAGGACACCCTGAAGATCTTCCGGTGGCTGCGGCTCTTTGTTCGGCTGCTCGGGTACCGACATCCGAGCGCCGTGCCTGTGATCCTGCGTTACCTACACCCGGTGTTGTTCACGGGGCTGCTGATTGCCAACGGCATCATATCTGTATCATACTACAACGCACACGGGCCGGTGAAAGACCATGGGATCCTTCCGGAAATGACACGCACGACCATGCTGGCCATCCTCTTCTACGCCAAGAGTCTGTGTGGCTACGTGGCGGGTTGGTACTCGATGGGAGCTCACTGGTCGACCATTGCCAATGTGTTCCGTCGTGTGCGACTGTCGTCGACGTCAGCTGCCGAACAGCAACGGCGTCGCACACAACGCTGGCTGCTGGTGGTGCTTACCATTGCGGGTCTCTTGTCACTGGCGTGGATTGTGGGCACTCTCAACGAGGCTGTGGTTGCGCCGGAGAAGCTCAACGAAGAGTGATCCGGATGTGGTTGCTGAGCAGGGTCGTCGACGCCCTCGTGGTGTTTACTCTCGTCGGGGTGCCCTTCTGCTTCTGGTTGGTCATCTACTTGTTCACTCTGCGCTTCGACGAGTTGTCAGACGTCATCGAACGGGCAAAGAACAACGCTGCCACAGCAGCCTCGCTCACCGACGAGCTCGACGGCAACTCGAGGACCATGTCACCTTTGGAAAAGGCTCTGGCACGTCACCGCTCCGAAATGATGTCCTTGGTGGGCACGGCACAGGAGCAGTTGCAGCTGTATGCGATGTTGGACGTGGTGTTGAGTGTGGTGCTGCTCATCCTCACTGTGGAGGCCGTGTTGGCGTCGTACTACACGCAGGAAGCCACCTTTGTACTGGGCACCATGCTGCTTGTGCTGGCCATCGTGTCCAACGGCACCTTTGTGCTTATCCTCTCGGCAAGCATCCGCCTGCGCTCCGCACGCAAGAGGGCTTATGAAAAGTTTGCGAGTGTATTGCAGATCGACTTTGCCAACCTGATGCCCACGAGCACATGATGCGACGCGGAGTACATACAATGGAGGAGTTTCAAAAGGATGTGTGTTTGTTTTCCCCTACACGACCAAAGACTCCTCTGCAGGGTCTTTGGCGACCACCATGGAGACGACCACTGTGATGTCGTCCATCTTACCGCCCTTGAAGTAGATGAGCTCTGTGGACTGAGCACACTGCAGCTCAAATGGGGAGATGCGCGTCTCGTTGTAGCGGCTGGGATCCCGTGCCAGCTCATGAGCTTCATAGGCAAGTCGCTGAGCCAACAGACTGGGGTCAAACTCCTCCCCGGATGCCTCTGCCGTCTTGATGCTGTTGAGAGGGAGAGGGAGAGTGTGAGCATCACCCAGGGTCCGTCAATCGTTCATCCGCCCCCTTCCGTCACCCCATGCCCCGTCCATCCCATGGTCACGTTCACACTTACCACTCGCGCACAATCTCCAGCACTTCTGGGACGTAGAGAGAATCAAAGAGACCGTCTGTGGCGGTGACAATGACGTCTCCTGCACGCACAGCCAACTCGTACTTGTCGGCACAGGAAGGGGTATCGCTTCCGCCCAGCTGGTATGGTTGGTTGAACCGGTGCTGTTGTGGCTCTGTGGTCAGAATCACCCGTTCGTCACGGATCACAAGCGTGCCACTATCGCCCACATTCTGCACCTCCAAACGGTGCTCCTTTGCATCCAACGACACCACACACGCCGTTGTCGAACCCAGAATCTGTGGCCAGACAACCCCAGGGAATGTGTGTGTGGGGGTGAGTGAGTCTCGTGTGTGTGTGTGTGTGTTGGATCTCTCTCTCACACAGCATCACACACTCCACGTACGTTTTCAAAGGTCACCTTCATGTAGGCGTCGTTGAGCACCTTGAGTGGTGGCACAAACACGGCTGTGTTGTCTGCGGTGTTGTACTTGGCCATGACTTCGCCCATGGCGTTGTTGTCGTCGCCTTCGCTTTGTCGTCGGTAGCTTTCGACACGCAGGCCAATGCGTGTGTTCTCCACGTACTCCTGCGCGTATTGCTCGCAGTACTGCGGTGCCCCATCGTCCACAATTGCACCCACACGTGTGTTCACAAACAACCCATGCCCACCATCACGTACACACACATCCACACAGTCCGCCGTCGTTTCAGCAGGGAGTCAGTTCCAGGTACCCGGACTACCGGCGCCACGGAGCCATCCAACCCTCCCCCACCCACCTTCATCAGAGCTCGCGAATACTCGCCTGCATCAATCCCCTGCTCCGCCCAGCCACCCACACCATCTGCCACTCCCACAATGTTGTCCCTGCGCCCAGGTGACGTTGTGGACCGTGAAAAAGGGCGCGTGTGTGTCAGCTCACAATCTCCCGTTTCCCATTTCCCACACACACTCTCCCGTTTTTCTCCCCCCACACGCCCAACCCCACGTCTCCACACCCTCCAAACCCACTTGTCATCCACAAAGTATGCGTCCTCGCCACCTCGTTCGCGCTTGGCCGGGTGTGGAATCATGGCAGCACCGGAAAACAGACCCAAGCGCTTGGAGAGGCGTTCCTCCTCCATCTCCCTCTGCAGCTCCTGCTCCACAAAGTCCATCTCCTGACGGCCCCGCATGCCCTTTGCATCACCATCACCATCATCATTGTTTGCGTCCAAGTCGTGCCTGTGGACTGCCCTGTGCACGTGGAAGCCCCTACGTGAGCCGAGGGCGATGAAGAGGCCCTCCTGCGTGGTGGCTGCTGCCCTGCTGCTGCTGCGACTGCCCTGCTGCCGTGCAAACATCCAGGCATGGGGAATCACACGCTGCATGCCTCCCACCACCGGTGTGGTCATGTGCCTCTGCTGCTGTGGTAGATCCGACGACGTGGTGCTGTTTGAGGGCTGGCAGGCTCTGGCTGCGCCCACGCATCAACAACATCTTCGCATCACAGGCGGCATGGATCTCGGACTCAGCGTGTCATCCACGCCCATGACACTGCATTCCAAGAAGGAAAAGAGTGGCGGTGGCGGTGGTGCTGGTGCTGGGGCTGGGGCCCGTAAGGCAGGCAAAAAGTCGGGTGGGACGACGACGACGAAGAAGCGGAACATCTCCAGTTCCGGGTATGGCCAGACACGGAGTAAAACGACGAGTGGGACGACGACGACGCGGAGGAAGGAAGGGGTGAGCATAGGCAGTGGGTTGACCAAACGAGGTACAGAGGGCAGTGGCACAGGCAAGGCAGGGACGGGTGCAAAGACAAACGCGCGCGGGGAGAAACGGTCCACGGGCTCGGCCAGGTTTCCGTCGTTGGACAGCCACAAGGGAGCCACAAGCATGCCCATGGACACGACAGACCCACAGACGAATGAATCAAAGACACTGGGGAACACATCGACAGGCAGCAGTACATCGACACGGCCGTCGGGACGGGTGTCTCGCAGCAGCGACCGGGAAAACGCGCTGCATCGAGCAAACAACACGCAGGAAGGCAGCAGTGGCAGCAGCAGCAGCAGCAGTGGTCACAAGCAAACAGGGAGCACATCGACATCATCCACATACAACGCATCCAACTACAGCCACGGTGTAGTGGTGGTGTGGTGGTGGTAGCAGCAGCATCAACACCAAGGGTATGGACAAGGGCAAGGGCAAGGTGACGAGTGGTGTCTCGGGCATGGGAGGAGGGAGCAAGAGCATGGAGACACGGGACAAGGGCAAGGGCAAAGAGGTGGTGGGACGAACGGCAGGGTTGGGATCGACCGTGGGCAAGGGCAAGGGCAAGGGCAAGGTCAAGGTCAATGGCAAGGGTAAGCAGACACAACGCAAGCCAATCAAGATGGTGCGTGCCAAGCAGTGGTCGCCAGAGGTGGAAAACACATTTCGATTGCAAAGTGCAGGCTGGAAGGATCTGGTGGAGTACCTGGACGAGGTGAACGAACAGCCTGCGCTGTGGGAGGAGGACGACAATGGCATGGCCTTTATCAAGCGCCTGCGTGTCAAAGAGAACCATCGCTACTGGCAGTACTACAGCAAGCAGCCAGAGTGTGTCAACAAGGACATTGCCAAGGTAAAGCTTGTACTTCTATGCCGAGGAGGAGGAGGAGGATGCCGAGCTGCTCGATTCGTCGGACGAGGTGGAGGAGGAGCTGGTGGTGGAGGAGGAGGAGGATGTCCACTCAAAGGTGGGTTCCTTGGCTGCCTCGTGAACCCAATCCGAAGCAGGGAATGAATCCGGGTACAACACACACCACTCCTCACGCAGATCGGCAGCCAGAAACACAGATCCCACACCCACCACGACCCCTTGGGTGCTATTGCTGCTGCTGCTGTTGCTGCTGTTGCTGATGCTGCCCTCATCATCGTCGTTGCCCTCGTCGTTCGTCTCTTGCGTGCCATCCTCTTGGCTTTGTGCCTGGTGCGTGTGGTCGGCAGCCAGTGCCAACGCTTTTTGCACAGCCTCCGTACGTTGGTCACACAGATACACATGCACGTCGCGGTACACATACGCCGAAGGCTGCTCGGTGGCACCCTCCTCCTCAGACTGTTCCTGTGGCACAGGCACAAGCAAAGGGGCATCGTCATCCTCGGAGGCCGATTCTGTGTTGAAGCGCTCGACCATCTCGGCAGGCATGAGTGCCTTGGGATGGGAGCTATTGACAAACACAAGCGCAGCGACGAGAGGATACTCCAGCAGGAGTTGGATCATGGGTTGCACCTCCTTGTCCCTGTTGCAACCGACCACAAAGACGGGAGCACTGGTGATGGTGCCAGTGGTGCCTGTGGTGCTGACATCCGCGTTGTGGTTGTGCTCCACCTCTGCGGCCAGGGTGTTGGCCAACGTGTGCACAAAGGTGCGAAAAGCACCCAAGTTGTGTGCACAGTCGATGTACACGGGCACCGGGGCACCCGTGAGTGCCTCCATGCGTGCAAACCAACGCACCTCCTGCAACGCCTTGACCACCGCCTGGCCCTGCGACGCATCCTCCACAATGCCCTTTTGCAACAGATGTGCAAACACACTCAACACAAGGCCACGGTTCACATCCTGATAGTCATCCTCCTCACTCTGCATGCTGGTGGTGGTGGTGGTAGTACTGCTGCTGCTGTTCTCACCTGAAGACACCTCTTTGCCCTGCAGCACAGCCAGCATGGCATCTGTGTCCAATCCCACGGGTGTGCTGACATGCAACGTGGTCTGCTTGTCCTGTGCAATGTCGGCAAGGACGACATGGGCGTCGTGGGAGGGCTGTTGGATGGTAAAGACAGGGACGGCAGGGCGTATGATGCCTCCCTTGGCCCATGCGATGTCCTGGATGGTGTTGCCCAACACATTGGTATGCTCCAAACTCAGGCTGTTGATCACACTGGCTTGGATCCAATGGTCGGGCATGCAGTTGGTGGAATCCAGTCGTCCACCCATCCCCACCTCCATCACCGCCCAATCCACCTGGTGGTGCGTAAAGTGCAGCAACGCAAGCATGGTCAGCCTGTCAAACACCGTCAGTTCAATGTCGGTGATGCGTTCAATCAGCGTCTTGACCTCGTTCATCCGCTCCACAAATTCCTGACGGGTCATCAGGGCGCCGTCGATGCGGCACCGTTCCCGAACGCTGTGCAGGTGGGGCGACGTAAACAGGCCCACCTTGTAACCCAACGCCTGCAATGCCGCTGCACTCATGGCTGCCGTCGACCCCTTGCCGTTGGTGCCAGCCACGTGGATCACTCGCAGTTGCGAGGCGTTGTCCAGCGGCAACACGTCCGCCTTGCGCAGGAAGCGGTACAGCCGATTCGCCTCACGTGACTCGTACTCCTCCTTGCTGATTTTGGCAAACGACACCGTGGACCACAGGTAATTCACTGCATCCTTGTATGTCTCCAGCATTCCCACGTGTGTGTGTGTGTGTGTGTGTGTGACTGTGTTGCGCTGCCTCCGAAAGCGGACGGGAACCCGCAGCGGGAAACGCACAGCTGCAGAGTGCACGAACCATCATCATGAGAAATGGGAGGAATGAAAGAGAGTGTGAGAGAGAGAGAGAGATGGCCTTCATTTTCCTGCTTCCTCCGTGTGCCTCCTCTGTGCCTCCTCTGCCACCTCCGACTCGGTCTTGCCGCTCGAGTCAAACACGCTCTCGCTGCGGATTTTGTCCAGGAACAGCTGGTTGTTCATCCGTGTCCTCTCATACTGCATGGTATTCTTGCTTGCCTCCTGTAGGCGGTGAGACGTCGAGCGTGTGTGTGAGTGAGTGTGTGTGTCAGTGCAAGCGTGGGGGAAAACTCGCCGAACGAATGATCCACACGTGGTGGGGAGAGAAGGGGGTTGGTTGGGCCCCATCCGTTCATGTGCACCTTTGCAAATTCATCCTCTGTGCCCACCAACCAACGAACCTTGAGCTGTTGCTGCACCTCTTCCTCTGTCTGCGTGTAGTAGTAGAAGAAGGGCAGGCCGATGGCAAAGTAGCCCAGCCCTCGTGCAAAGGTCCGCCTGTACACCTGAGCCTTGACCGTAGGACCCACAAACGACATTCTGTGTGTGTGTGTAATGAACGTGCTGTCTGTGCTGTGGGCAGTGCTCTTGTGTGTGCACTCGCGCAGACAACACACCACACACCACACACCACATAGCAGCATGGATCTTGCTGCCTACCATGGGAACTGGAGGGCGGTCAAGTCGTTGTTGACCAACAGTGGGAAGGAAGACAAGGAGTATGGGCTCATGCTGGGCGCTCAGCAAGGACACACCGAGGTTGTGCAGGTGTTGCTCGACGCAGGTGTCGATGTGGACGCCGAGGGACCGGGAAAGGTGACTGCGTTGATCAACAGTGCAGCCATGGGACACGAAAAGTGTGTGGAGCTTCTGTTGGATCACGGGGCAAGCGTGAATCGCACACGAGCCGACGGTGCCTCGGCCCTCCAGCTGGCGGCACAGGAGGGCCATTTGAAGACGGTGGAAGTGTTGGTGCAGGGTGGGGCAAGCGAAGGAATGCGCACGGGACTGCTGACAGCGTGCGAGCAGGGGTGGACAGCGGTGGTGGAGGTGCTGCTGCGGGACGGCGGCGCACAACCGTCGTGGACGGATGGGGACAGCATACCCGTGTTTCTGGCAGCTCAGAATGGACACGTACGTACGGTGAAGTTGTTGCTGGACTATGGTGCGGACCCAAACACGCAGAAACGCACCACGGGACGGGGTGCCACCGCGTTGTTGGGGGCTGCCCAGACCGGCCATGTCGACTGCATCCAGGTGCTGATTGAAGCGGGCGCAGATACAGAGGCGGCATTAGACGGTGGCCACACGGCGTTGATGTATGCCGCACAGGAGGGACACTGGGAGGCTGTGTTGGCGCTGATCAAGGGCGGGGCGAATGTGAACGCGGTGAAGGATCACGGATGGGATGCGTTGATGATTGCTGCATGGTTTGGACAAACAAAGGCGGTGGATGTGTTGATGCAGGTGGGACATGCGGATGTGACGGCCGAGTGCGACAACGGCTGGACAGCTCTGGTGGCTGCAGCTCATGGAGACCACGTGGAGACCATGCTCACCTTGTTAGAGGGTGGTTCAGACATCAACGCAATCCGTGATGGGTACGCGCGGTTCATTGTCTGGCAAGCGCTGGGATTGAATGGACGAAAACAGGCGGAGTGATCACTCTCTCTCATTGCGGTTGGAAATGAAAGGTAGATGGAGTGCACAATGGACGCTTGCAGTGCACTGTTAGGGTTTGGGTAAGTGTCATGTCTGTTCTCACGAGGTGATGGTTGCCCACTTCCATCCTTGCACATGGCGATCGGCGACCCCCATCTCCTTTGCCGCACACTGCCAATGCTCGCTGGGATCCAGCTCCCACACACACTTGCGTCCGCGTGCGAGCACCCGCTGGCGTTCCGGATGCAAGTGTGCGTTGGCCCAGGCGTGGATGGTGTGAATGTAACCGCCTGTGCGTGTGATGAGATCCGGCATGGTGCAGTAGTCCTCCGGCGCCTGTGCATACATCAGATCGTCCATGAGGATGCGTGTCGTCTCGCCTCCGGCCTTGAGAACCGCACGGTGGAAGTTGACGTGTTCCACATCGTCCACACGCTGCAGGTCGTGCGTGTCCTCGCTGCTCAGCCTTTGGAAGCCGTTGACACCCTCGTCGCGCATGTTTTCCAGATCCAATGCGTTCAAGCGTGTCATCAGCTCGTTGCTGAGCAACAGCGGGCCGTCTGCGTTCAGCACACGCCGCAGCGCAGGCCAGCCGTCCACCATGCCGTTGGTGCCCATGATGACGGGCGACGTGTGTGCATGCACCCAGTCAGGGTCTTTGTTGAGGGTGTCCAGCATGCGTGGGCAGGTCACCAGTGTGTCATCGGGCATCAGGGCATACCAGTCGTAGTCGCCGTGCTTTTTCATCAGCGTCTGGATCGTACGCATTACCAGAGGCACACGCACAGTGGCCTCGCCCTTGGGCTTTTGCAACTCATCGTAGGTGTCATGTACCACCACCGTCGACACATGCTCCATGTGTTCCTTGACTGCGTCTTGTCGCTCGTGGCTGCCCACCACCCACACCCCGTCGTATCCTGCTGCAGACGTGCACTCGCGCATCCATGTCTCGTACGTGCTCGACAGTCGGATGTTGGGCGTGTCTGTGTCGTCGTTGCTGGCTTCGCTCACACGCACAACAAACATCACCCTGTTCCTCGCCTCTTCCTTGGGTGGCGTCGGTGCAGCCGTCGGTGCCGGCGTGGGACCCTCCACCTTTGTCACTGTGCCTGCTGCGGTTCCCTCATCCTCGCTCTTCGGGTCCTTCTTGTCTGCTGTCATCAGCAGTCGTCGCCGGCTGCCGCTGTGCGTGTGGGGATCCACCGACCCGATGCCATGCAGCACAGGAGGCACTCCAAGCAACCCCACCTTTTCTGGCCTCTCCACATAGTCCTCGGGTGTTTTCACAAACGCAGGCTTCCACCCAACAAACGGATTCTGTGCCTGATCAGGCAGGGTTGCCTGGTACTGTTTGACGCCTGGCGACGACTCCCAATTGCCATAGTGGTTGGGGATGGACGACGGCGCCTCATCGGGACCGGCCAACACATACCACTTGCTCCAGTGTGGCCGATACACAGTCTCCAGTGTCAGCTTGCGAAGCGAGCGTGGGTTCACCCGCGCCGGTTGCTGCGGATGCACGTATGTGTTGGCTCTGGGTTCCCATTCCTCACGATTGGCAGGAAGCTGGCCACCACGCCGCTCTTCCTCCTGCATCATGGTGAGCATGGGTACGACTGTGAACACGTCGCTCAGGTACTCCATACTCGCTGCATCCTTGATGTAGTGGAAGCTCACTGGATGCTGTCCCACACCAGCGCCCATCTTGGAGGCACATGCGTCCACAGGCGGCATGCTGTGGCTGTCGTCAATGTGCAACATCGTCACTCCGGCCTCCCGCAGGCACCGGCTCATCTTCATGTCGTAGTTCTGGTCGTAGCTCACACATTTGGTCAGCATCGTCGATCGCGTGGCGTCCAGTGCTGCTCCTGTCATGAATGTGCCCCCTCCGCCGTACTGGAACCCCTGTGAGTAGCGCATGAAGCCCATGGCGTACGGCTCTGCGAAAAATGCGACGTCAGCGTTTCTGTCTTGCGCTCACCTGCCAACGATGGGCACCCGTGCACACGCTCAGGAACCATTGCACATCCATCATCACGCAGATGCGGTGGAACCCGTCCTCTTCCCTCGTCCCAAACTTACTGTTGCTGTCCACGAGGCGCAGGTAGCGCAGGAGGTGGGGCAGAGAGATGTAGGTGTCGTCGTCGCCAACCAGGAACCACTTTTTCGTGGGGAATTTGCGTCGCATGAGCTCCTGCGACTTCATGAACCTGTAATTTGCATCCTTCCACGTGTCTCCCGTGCCTGGCACGGCGTACACGCGCTTCACATGCTCATCGGGCCCTCCGGAGGAGAAAAAGAGAAAGTTGGGTGCGTACTGGGCCCACGTCTGCTCCGTCGTCTTGGCTCGCGTCCCATGCAGCTTCTTGCCCGTCGTCATCATCACCACAATGTCGTCCAGGTTCACATTGAACGGGTCCGGGTCTTGGTACGTGGTGTCCGACCACGGCCCAAGATCAGCAAAGTACCCCTTGTCCGCAGGCGTCGTGGGTTGTGCCGTTGGGCTCGGTGATGCGCTGGGTGTTGCAGTGGGTGTTGTGGTGGGTGTTGCAGTGGGTGTTGCAGTGGGTGTTGGCGTGGGCGTTGTCACCACCTCCTCGTCCTCTTCGTTGTCGTCGTCTGCGTCACCCTCCTCGTTGGGTGCATTCATATCTTGCTTGCCGTCCTCTGCAAAGGGGTCGCCTGTGGCGGGCGGAGCGTCGTGTTGCATCTCGCCCTCGGTCGCCGGCGCAGGGGTGGTCGCCTGGCGTTCCACGTACAGAAAGTTGATGGACAGGGCCAGCACGCACATGGCCACCACTGCAATGACCAAAATGGAAGGGCGGGCCATGGCACAACAACGGGTGAAAGAGAGACTTTGAAGTGGCAAGGAACGACAGCTTCACTCCGTCTTTGCCCCGTAGTTGTCTTGGCTTTCATTTCGCGCTCTCTCACCATTCCTCTCACGACGAGCAGCTCTCAGGAAGGCCAAAGTAGTCCAAATGATCGTGGACACTAAGGTCCAGCTGGTTGTTGGAGCATGCGGGGTCTTCGCTGCCGCTGGGGCGGGCCCACCGTCGCAAATGACATAGTCCTCGCGCGGGGTGGGTGTTTTGTGCCACACCTGAGTGGGCAGATGACACCAACCGGTGTGCTGCCAGTCACTGGGCAGGTGTGCCACGGCGTCGTGCTGGTTGACCACACGCTGCAGGCGCAGCAGACGTCCAGCAAGGCGCTGCAACCACAGCTCCACAAACTCGCGGTTGCCGACACGAGGCGATCCAAAGGTGAGGAAATCGACGGGAACGGGCAACAAGTCACGTTCCACAAGGTCAATGGCAGCCAGGGTGGCCATGGAGGCACCCAGAGAGTGTCCGGTGACCAACAGCTTCCGGCACTGAGGACAATGTTGAGAGAACAGCTGTTGCAATGCGGTGCGTGTCACGTTGCCCACGCCGCCAAATTGGTACGCCTTGTACCATCCTGCGTGCACCTTGGCCTTGGGATCATCCTTGTACGGCGTCAGCTTGTTGATTTGGAAGTTTTCGATCCATTCCTTGATGTTGGTGAACGTGGTGCCCTTGTACACAAGCAGGGCCGTGTCACCACTGTAGGCCACAAACCCAGCAATGGCATCGACGTAGAAATACTGGGTGACGGTGGTTTGCGGCAGCTCCTTGCACCACTTGCAGTCCCATTGCTGCAAACTGGTCCCATTGCAGTACGCTGCGTATGCGTACACCAACGTCTGTTTGGCATAATCGTAATCCCACTCGACCTCGGGTGCCATGTCTGCTCTGGAGACGTGGGGCACTGCCGGAAGCACCAGCGTGGATGGTTGTCCCTCTCTCAACGGCTCGCCCTGTGCCACTGCACACCCACACACCATGGCCACAACAAGCATACACACCAACGACACCGTGTCGTCACGCAGCAAGCTTCCGTGCGTCATGACGAGATGTGTTTGGGATGCTTTGGGGCCTTTTCTTTACCAGCGACGGCGCGTCAAGTGAGCAAAAAAAACCTCCTCCATGAAGCGCGCCGCCCCTTTTCTCGTTGCGCTGCTCCTCCTGGTGCTGTGTGGCAGTCCGCCGGGTGTGGAAGCAGTGGAGTGGAACAAAGACATGGCACAACAGTTTCTGATGTACGCATACGCAACGTACTGCGATCCGGACGCGCTGCAGCCGTGGGAGTGCGAGCCGTGGTGCCAAGACACCCCACGCACAGTGGTGACTCGCATCCTGCACGACCCGGTGGCAGACACGTACGGGTTTGTTGGATACCAACCGGACCACAACCGGGCCATCCTTGCCTTCCGGGGCACGGTGGAGAGCGACCTGCGCAACTGGATTGCCAACCTGGACATCGACTCCAAACAGGTGTCCTATCCCATGTGTGCCGACACATGCCGTGTCCACGCCGGCTGGTACGGTTCCTACCAACGGTTGGCCAATGCCACACGTGAGGCATGGCAGGAGGTGGTCAACGAGGCCTGCCCCACCTGCAACGAAGCCGTCTTCACCGGCCACTCCCTTGGCGCAGCTCTCCTCTGGTTTGCCGTCCTCGACTTGCACGAGCAGCACATCGTCTCCATGCCCGGGTCGTACATCACCTTTGGCCAGCCTCGGTACGTGGGAGACTTGCTGATGCGGGTGTGTACACGCGAGGACGGGATTTAGCACAAACGCACCCCCTGACACCATGTACGCTCTCTCTCACACACACACACACATACACAGACCAGGGAACCAGGACATGGCATTGTACTGGAACGACACGGTGGGAGAAAATCTGAACCAGGTGCAGCGTGTGGTGCGCTGGAAGGATCCGGTGCCGCACCTGCCTCCCAAGTACCTTGGCTACCAACACACACCCACAGAAATCTTTTACAACAACCAAACGGGTGATTATGTGGTGTGTGATGGCTCTGGAGAGGATCCCTACTGCTCGGATCAGTTCTTTGCCCCGCACGAGGTGGAGGACCATCTGAACTACCTGGGCATCCACGAAACGTGTTCCCGGTCGTCGTCCGCGTCGCCACGACGCCGCGAGCTCACGCAAACCGTGGTGGAGGTCAATCAGAAGCAAGAGGTGCCTCTTGACACGCAAAGCAAGACAGGACATGCGTGATGGGAACAAACACAATCTCTTTACACCACACACGCATACACACGCACACACACACACACACAAGACATGGGTGACACCTCGGGGGGTCTCCTGGCCGTGTTTTCTCACTTTTGCGAACTGCATGGGCCTCGTGTGTTGTGGATCACACACGTGTTGCCCACAAACACACGCAGCACCCTCTTTGACATGGACATTCTGCCTGTGGCAAGCAACAACAACCGCACATCTTCCTCGTCGTCCTCCTCTCCTTCCTCTGTATCATCTCAACCACCTGTAGTGGACCACACGGTGGCAATCCAGGCGCGTACGCTGGCGTCCTCCTCCTCCTCCTCCTCCTCCTCTTCCTCCTCGCCATCAAGCACCACCACCACCACATCCTCCTCCTCCGCTGCAAACAGCGCCCGTGCCTCATCCACACAATCTCTGGCTGCACCCAAGTGCTGTCAAGCCACAGACAACGATCTGGGGTACATCAGCGTCGATCGGTTCCACGAGGTGAGTGATTTTGGCTCCCACAGGCCCTTGGCCGCCCGCCCACGCTGACACAGCCACTCTGCCACGACCCACTGCATGCACCCATGTTTCCAACCGCACAGATCTGCTTCATCAGCACGCGTCGACCAGACACGCGCGAGTTTGCACGCGTACGGTCCGCCTGCTTGCGTTCGCTCAGCTGCGAAATCGCCCTCAGCGAAGAGCCCGTCCTGTTTGGCGACGATGAGAACGGCCACGTGCTGTCGTATGCCTTTAAGCTGCGTGACAGCCAGGCACGTGGGTTCAACCGTCGATACAGCTTCATGATCCTGCACAGGGACAAGTATGGCCTGCTTGCCGGGTGGAAGGTATGTTCCCCCCTTTCGTTTCCCAACACACAGATATCAACACACGCCACTTGCTGACATTGCAACACGGACCACCCACTCGTGGGCCACACAGCACTTTGGTCGCAACTTTAAAACCATGGCAAACGACATGGAGGAGCGAGCAAACGCACGATTCGACCTGGAAGGGGAGGCACGGCGCAACCTTCCTGTGCACAGACGCATCAACTCGACCATGCTGCGACCCATCGAAACCCTGTTGGGCACAACCAACCTGTTTGAGAAGCTGCACATGTGCATGAGCCTGAGTGTGCGCAACTTTCTCGTCCGCCTCACCGAAAAGCGTGTGCTCGGCCGCCACCTGGCTGCCGATCTGTTTATGAGCATGCAATCCGTCTCATCCCACCCATCCCATGGCAACGGCAATGGAGGTGGCAGGCAACCAAGCAGTCGCACCCTTCTTCTGGAGCAGGAGGAGGAGGTGACGGTGGCGGCACAGGATGATGATGATGATGAGCCTCCACTGATGGTGTTTGACAATGTGTACAGCCTGGCACGCAGCATTGGACCTGCAGCCATGCATGTGGTGGCGTACAATGTGCTGGTGGGCAACCAGGTTGTGTTGCGTGGACAACACCCGGCCATGGTTGAGTCGATTCTTCGTTGTCTGCAGACCCTGGTGCCCCAACGCTGTTGCAACCCTGTGTATTACTCCACCCGCTACCTGGAATCCTGGCAATGCAACTTCCTGGGCATGCCTCTGGACACTCCTGTGCCCAAGCATGTGCTGCGCGACACCGTGGTCATTCTCGATGTCATCGGCGCCACCGACGACTCGGACGCCCTGCAACAGGGATGGGACAACGACGAAGAAGAGCAAGAGATCGATGGCAACCCACAAGGTTCCGTACTCATCACTGCTCTCGCCGCCGTCTCCCAATCGGCTGCGTTGGGGCTGGATCTCGACGAGCACAGCGCAGAGTTTGCAGGCGGGACCAAGGAGGAGGAGGAACGACAACAGCAGCAGCAGCAGCAGCAGCAGGAGAAAGAGGAGGAGGAGGAGGAGGAGGAAGAAGCAAGGGAAGCAAACGACGAGGCAAGCAGCACGACGGTTGTGACGACGTATGGTGGTGACACGCCATCCAAGAACACGACGGCGACGGCAGCAGAGGTGCTTGTGGTTGCGTCGCCTTCCAACGCCACGTACAACCCGCAGGCGCACGTGCCTGCATTCTGGAGAGCATTCCAGCTTCGATTCAAGGGCCAAGCGGTGCCCACCACCCTGGGCAAGCAGCTGCGCCATATCTTATTCAACGACGACTACGAGTACGAGTTTGCCCTCATGCGTCTCGATCGCCTTCAAATCGACTGGATGGGCAAGACAAAGGTGTTTCACCGTTTCCGTGCCCTGTCCAACACCCAGCTTGAGGCCACCCAGATGCAGCTGTGTGCCCTCCTCGGTGTCAAGCAAGAGGATCTGCACATCCTCCGCTACTGGACAGCCGGTCTGGGTCAGCTTCGCAAGCAGCTCCTGCCTCTGTTTGGCGTACGTTGAGCACCACATGTGTGCAGGTGCCATCGGTGGAGGCACAGAACGGGCGGTGGTGGGGGAGGAAGGAACGAGAAGTGTGAGCGCAGGGCAGCGCCGCAAAACCAACAAAAACAACACCTCACCCTCCGGTGCACAACTCACCCATCAACCGCAAGCACACTTGCACACATCCCCTTCCACACTGCACTACACCTGCACCGCACCCATCACATCATCAGCACCACTCACCACCGAGCCACTCATCATGTCATCCAAAGTCGACCTCGGTTACACTTCCACCCGCCGCAGCCACATGCTCGGCTCCTACGCCTCCACGTCCACCAAGACCGCAAGTAGCACCATTGGCTCTTCATCTTCAGGCTACTACCGACCTGCCTCCTCGTCCAGCGCCCGTACGTACGGCACCAGCACCACCGCTGCGTATTCGTCCGCCTCGCGAAAGCCCACCGCGCACTTCTCCTCCCTGAGCAAGACCACGGCCAGCACCTCTTCTTCCTCTTCCTCAGCCACCACCAGCGACAGCAAGCGCTGGCACAAGACCATTGAGGATCGCTCGTCAGGCACCCCCATCCGCTACAAGGTGGGCAACCTGCTCGGCAAGGTACGTTGGGCCAGTTCAAAAAAAAAGGGCGCGCGCAAACGGCTCTCTGACTCTTGACTCGTTTCGCTCACACCTTTCCACACACCCACAGGGCGGATTTGCAAAGTGCTATGAGCTCAAGGACCCGCAAACAAACCACATCTACGCCGTCAAGGTGGTGGAGAAGCGCTCCATCGTCAAGGAAAAGGCTCGCCAGAAGGTACGCACGCGCCCAAGATCGCCTTTTCAAACGATCTCTGCGAACGGCTCTTTTTGCGCTCGAAACGCGTTTTCCGCTGTTGTTTCGAGCAAACTGGAGGCGACCCCACTCACACACACTCCTCGCTCCGCGCTTCCACACACGCACTTCCTTGCACGCACATCATGTGTGCAGCTCAAGAGCGAGATTGAAATCCATCGCTCGATCCGCCACCAGTACGTGGTCAAGTTTGAAAAGTACTTTGAGGACAAGACGAACGTGTACATCATCCTGGAGATCTGCAAGAACAAGAGCTTCATGGAGTTCCTGAAGCGTCGTCGCAGCCTGACGGAGCCCGAGGCGGCATACTACACGGCACAGCTTGTGGCTGCGCTGAAGTTTATGAAGCGCAAGAACATCATCCACCGGGACCTCAAGTTGGGCAACCTCTTTCTCAACTCCAACATGGACGTGAAAATTGGCGACTTTGGCCTTGCCACGAAGCTGTCGCATGCGCGCGAGAAGCGCAAGACGCTGTGCGGCACCCCGAACTACATCGCCCCGGAGATCCTCAACAACAAGGCCGGAGGCCACGGCTTTGAGGTGGACATCTGGTCCCTGGGTGTCATCATCTACACCTTTCTGGTGGGCACGCCGCCCTTCCAGACGCGCGACGTGAAGAGCACGTACCGCAAGATTCGTCACAACGACTACAGTTTCCCGCGCGGCTGCACCATCAGCAACGAGGCCCGCGACCTCATCTCTCGCATCCTTGTGCTGGAGCCTGAGAAGCGCCTGACCCTGGAGGAGATCGAGGCCCATCCGTTCTTTGAGCGCCTGCACATGCCCCAATTCATCCCGTCCTCCTGCCTGTACTCTGCCCCCAAGCTCAACGCAGAAGGCACCGCCTTTGCCGGCGACGACGTGGGACGCAGCGGCAGCAGCAGCAGCAGCAGCAGCACCAGCGGCAAGGAGTACGGCGAGTCGAGCAGCCACACACGCATGGCCCTGGGCGAACTGAAGAACATCGGCGGCGGCGACGGCGACGACGAATCGGCTGGTGGCAGCGGCAGTGGCAAAAAGACAACCACGGGCTTCCTGACGGGGTTCAAGTCACGCAAGAACAGCAGCAGCGCCGCCAAGTATGCGGTGTCGGGCGGCGACGACACCGCCGCCACCACCACCACCGCAGAAGCGGCACAGGACACAGAGAACATGGGCGAGAACCGCCTGCAGCCTCAGCACTTTGGCAGCGGCGGCATGAGCAAGCTGCGCGCACCCAAGGTGAATGTGATTGCGGTGGACGGCGGCATCAGCAGCAGCGAGGACAACTCGATTGAGGAGATCGAGGCCGAGGCTACACGACGCACGAGCAGCAACAGCAAGGAGGAGTCTGAGGAGGAGATGGCACAGCAGGAGATCCACAGCGAGGAGGAGGACCGTGTGGACCTGGGCAACATGCAGAGGCAGCTGATTCTGGGATTTGCACAGGCGCACTCGCCGAACAAGAAGCACCGGGCGCAGCTGGCCAAGAGTGCGCTGTCGGACGAGTACCAGGTGTCCAAGAGCGTGCCTGCGGTGTTTGTGACCAAGTGGGTGGACTACTCGAACAAGTATGGGCTCGGGTACCAGCTGAGCAACGGGGTCATCGGCGTGTACTTCAACGACGCCACCAAGATCACGCTGGCGGCGGACGAGACCCACGTGGAGTACGTGCCGTACCACAAGGGCAAGAGCAGCTCGATTGCCCGGGAAACCATGACGCTGACGGAGTATCCCTCGGACATGAAGAAGAAGATCACGCTGCTGAAGTACTTCCGCAACTACATGACGGAGGACAAGCTCAAGGACGCGGCCGAGTCGCTGCCCAAGATGCAGGAGTCGCGCACGAGCGACCTGCCCGCGGTCAAGCGCTGGTTCCGCACCAAGCACGCCATCGTGTTCCGCCTGAGCAACCGGGTGGTGCAGGTCAACTTTTTCGACCACAGCAAGGTGATCCTCAGCCACGGCGCCAAGAATGTCATGTACGTGGACAAGCAGCGCAACACCAGCATGCACTCCCTGTCCAGCATCATGGCCTCGGACAATTCCTCCCTCCACAACCGCCTCAAGTATGCCAAGGACATCCTCGGCCACATGCTCAACGGCAGCGGCGGCGAGGAGGACATGTGAAGCCAGGCGGAGGCCAGCAGCAGCGAGTGAGGGGCGCCAGCAGCCGCGGTGCTGTGTTTCATCACACACACACACACACACACACACACACCCCACAACTCCCCCAACAGGTTTCGAAAAACAACAGCACCCACAACAAAGTGTGCTGACAAGTGGCAAAGCAGGCGCAAGAACAGCCGAATGGATTCTGATTTTGTGCTTCCTCAATGTGTGTGTGGTTTGTGGGTTTGTGGGCATGCCTCCCCTCGTCATTGTTGTCAGTCGCATGTCTCCCCACTCCTCCCTGCAAGCACCATTGCATCTACTCTGCAGATTTGGGACCCACGTGAAACCATCGCTGGCACCACCAAGACAACAACAACTCACACAATCGACGCTTTCTCATCATTTGCCTGGCTGGGCGAAGGCACGTTTGGGGTTGTGCTGAAGGCGAAAGAGGTGGCCACGGGGGAGTATGTGGCACTGAAAAAGGTGCGTTTGCGTTCGTTGGGCGAGGGCATCCCGACGGCGGCGCTGAGGGAAATCAAGGCACTGCAGGCGTTGGAACATGACAACATCATTCGACTGCGACGTGTGTTTGCGTTTGGACTGGGCATGGTGCTTGTGTTTGATTACATGGTCACCGACCTGAGTCAGTTGCTACGAGAGCGACAACAGCCTCTGTGTGCTGCAGACATCAAGTGCATCCTGCAACAACTGCTCCAAGGCCTGGCCGAGTGCCATGCCAATCGCATCATTCACAGAGACATCAAACCAGCCAATCTACTCATCAGTGCGGGGGGCGTTTTGAAGCTGGCCGACTTTGGCCTTGCTCGCGTGCACACGGACGAGGCAGGCGACAAGTATTCACATCAGGTGGCCACCCGATGGTACCGTGCACCCGAATTACTATTTGGTGCCAAAGAGTACGACTACAGCGTGGACATGTGGGCGGTGGGGTGCATCTTTGGGGAGATGCTCAACGGCTCACCCTTGTTTGCCGGCGAAAACGACATCGACCAACTCTATCGCGTCCTACGCACCTTGGGATCGCCCAGTGAAGACTCCTGGCCGGGTCTTACGGACCTGCCCGACTTTAAAAAGATCTCCTTTCCCGAGTTTGAGCCCACGCCGTGGGAGGACTTGGCTCCCAACGCAGACGAGCAAGCCTTGGACCTCCTCTCCTCCCTTCTCATCATGAACCCCAGCAAACGGCTGAGTGCCGACGTGGCCCTCCTCCACGACTACTTTGTCACGGAACCACTGCCCTCCCACCCCAGCGAGGTTCCCCTGGTCTACCGAGGCGTCCAAATCGACCTGGGCGACGGCGACGATGACGATGACATGCGAGACGCAAAACTACACTTGCAACTGCAACAGGCTTCCAACGAAGACTCCTCTGCCTCGGCCCTGGGCGACGTGGACGAGGAGATTCAGTTTGAACTCATCAGCAATTGGGTCGACGACTGATCGGATGCCACAAAGACACACAGTGTGTGTGTGTGATTGTGTGTGTGTGTGTGTGCGTGTGTGGGTGAAGATGACATGGTGATAAAAGGGGACACATGGGATTCGTTGACGTGGAAAAAGGCCTGTGTCCTGACACACCCTCCTCCTGGCCGCCTTGTCATCACTGCGCCAGATCACCAATGTAGTATTCCTTCATCTCCTCAAAGGCCTCGTCGCTGTGTCCCTGTGCGTCAAACTCGGCTGTCCCGTCGCCTCCAGTCTCGGCTGCGTGGTGGGTGAGCACGATGGAAGCAGAGGGTCCGAAAACGGCAACTCGGGTGTCAGCGCCAAAGACTCACCATCACACGCTGATGCGCTCAGGGCACTCATACGCGCGCGCACACACACAATCGGGGAGCGCGGGTGGGCAAGAGCCAAAGAGAGCTCAGAGTCGTTGTGCGAAGGGCGCCTTGAGGGCGTAGGAGCATTTTGGGCCTTTCAGGCTCCAAAAAAACCTCCCGACAGGACGTGCGATGGTTGGGAAAGGACAAACATGCAAATTCTGAAATGCAAGTGTACATACACATGGTGCCATATGCACCTGTGCACTGTTGTGGCGGTGTGTGTGTGTGCGTACACGTGGGCGGTTGTCCAACATACCAAACAGCACGTCGTCTCCTCCCGGGTGGTCATACAGGTATTCTGTGACATCGTACACCTTGCCGTGGATCACCACCCATGCATCGTTCATCTTGTTGTGCTCCTTCACCTCATCCATGGTGTATGTCTTGGACATCTTTGCGTGCGACTTTGGTTTTTGTTGTTGTTTTCCCACTCGCTCGCGAATCTCCCCATTTGCTTCCCACCAATCCGTTTCCAAGGAACGGTGTGTGTGTGTGTGTGTGTGTGTGTGTGTGTATGTGTGGTTGGGGGGCAGGGGGGGGGGGCAATGAAGGGGTGTCAAAGTCCCCCGGCAAAGAAACTGTGCTTCGACGGCGTGCCCATCATCTCCTTGACATCGCGGAAGAGATCGTCCAGCGGGCCGGACGAGGAGCTGGACGATTCCGGTGCGCCTCCGGACGACTCCAACATCCTGTGAGCCTGCATGAGCAGATCCGACTTGTCGTTGCTCTGCAACATGTCGATCGCCGCCCACGCCTCGCTCTCGTGCGCCGCCTCGTCGTTGCTGCCCATCATACTCTCCAGGAACCGTTGCCTGTCCTGCTGAGCCGCAAAGTGGTGTCGCATCCCGCTGGGCATTGCGTTGCTCGGCGAGTTTTCGTTCAGCGACTGCACCGTCGCCGGACTGGCCAGGAACTTGTTCAGTGTGCTCGGCGACGTCAGCGCAGGCGGCAATTCCTCGTGTGCCAGCCGGCGACCAGACGCAGATCGTGGCGTCGGCGTCGCCAGCAGCTTCTCCGACAGCGGACCCAGCCCATACTGCTGCCCGGCCCCCATGCCGTGCTGCGGCGTGCCCATGCTGGAACTGCTGCTGCTGCTGCTGCTGTTGCTGCTGCTGTTGTTGCTGTTACCCCTCTTGCCGTTGCTGTGGCCCCCGTTGTGACTCTGCACCTGCTGCAGATTGTGATAATGATACGATGATGACGACGACGATGATGCTGCGCCTGCCCCGCGCCCCTGGCTGGGCGTGCCTGTGGTGTTTACCGACAGAGAGGAGCCCATCACCTCCAGGGTGGGTGTGTGGACGTGCACGTGTGGCGAGGGCCTGTTGATGCGCTCGTTGATGGCCGAAAAGCGCGCACTCATGCTCACCTCCACCGGCGCCGGCGTGCCGGGGCTGCCCACACGCTGGCGTTTGGTCTGTGCCTCACGCAGCAGGTTGTAAAACATGTTGTTGTTGTCCTCCGACGACGCACTCGTCTGCGCCATCGGCAGCAGGTTGGCCACCGCCTCGTAGTGCTGCGCGTACGACAGCGAGTTGGCACTGTCCGGATTCGACGGCGACGCAGACTCCCGGCTGCTTGCAGGCGACACCGCAGACATGCGCAGCGACTCTGGGTCATCAATGGCCAACACCGGACGCTTGCGTTTCCTGGAGCTGCCCTTGCTCAGAATCGACGGCATCGAGTATCCTTCGTC
Organism: Mantamonas sphyraenae; assembly: GCA_026936335.1. NCBI lineage: Eukaryota > Mantamonadidae > Mantamonas > Mantamonas sphyraenae. Next base: position 226,502 of record JAPMXV010000037.1, on the reverse strand, counting down.
CTCGTCCTCCTCCTCCTCCTGGTCGTGGTGGTGGTGGTGGTGATGATGGTGGCGCCCTCGGCCTCCGCTGCTGCCCACCATGTCGTCTTCGTCCACGTCGTCGTCGTCCTCCACATCGCCACGATCCACTTCCATACGCACCACCGCACCCCCACCTGTCTTTTTGCCCGCCACGTCTTCCACCGCCATGGTGCTGCTCGATGTGCTCGTCGTGCTCGTCGTGCCTCCCCCACCACGGTTGCTGTTGCGACTGCTTGCACGGCTGCCTCCGCGGCTGCCCCCGCTGCCGCTGCCGGCCGTGTCCATCACCGACGCGTCAAACCCGTTGCCGTTCACTTCCAACTGCAACGATTGCATGTCCCACGGGCTCGTCAGGCTCACCTTTTCCGACGGCGGCTCCGCGTTGAGGTCCACCCCGCTGCCACCACCACCACCACCACGCCCGCCCTTGCGTGGCGTGCTGCCCGATCGTCGTCCCCCGCGCCCTCCCTTGCTGGGAGTCTTGCGGCCCGCGCTCTTGCTTGCCGACCCATGCTTGCTGGCACTGCCACCTCCACCACCGCCTCCTCCTCCACCCCCTGCACTACCTCCACTGCCTCCTCCTGCCGTCTTGCCATCCTTGCGCATCTTGCGCTTCATGGCCGAGTTCCAGTGGTTCTTGATCGCGTTGTCCGTGCGTCCCACCAGCAGTTTGGAGATCTCCGCCCACCGGCACCCGATGCGCATCACCGCCTCCTCAATGATCTTGTCCTCCTCGGGTGTCCACGGCCCACGGTTGATCGACGGGTCCAGGTGATTGTGCCACCTCTCGCGGCACTGCTTGCCGATGCGACCCGGCAGGTGGCTGGCAATCAGCGACCACTTCTTCGGGCCGTACACCCCCACCAGCTCCCGCACCTTTTGGTCCTCCGCAGGCGTCCACGGTCCCTTGACCAGATCCGGGTTCAGCACCTTTTGCCAACGGTGAAGGCACTGCACGTCCGTGCGGTCCGGGAAGTACTGCGCAATGCGCTTCCAGTTCTTGGCCTTGTGGAGCTTTACAGCCTCGCACAGTTTCGCATCCTGGAGACGTGGTGTGTGTGTGTGTGTGTGTGTGTGTGTGGTGAAGGGGAAAAGACGGGGAGGGGTCATTGGGTCACATGTGGTTGTGGTTGTGTCAGCAGACTGTGTGGACGGCGAAAGCGGGAAAAGGTCGCGTCTCTTTTCACCCCTCCTGGGTGGGGCCGCCCCTGGTTGCGTGTATGGCTCACGTATGGAGCACATGCAAACACAGGACGCAGTATGTTCTTGCTGTTGACCTGATATTCATGCACAATGCCCAACCTGGATGCGCTGCCTGCGGGTGGCAAAGGGGGGGTGTGTTTTTGCGTGACGAAAGCGCGCCAAAACAACCCACCCGGTTGCACGGCACCACAGGCCCACAGTGGACACTCATGCACACGGGTACACACCTGTGCCGTGGACACACATTGCACACACACACAGACTTGTGTGTGTGGCTGTGTCACGTGTGCTCATCATCGCACATCGCGCGTTTGCTTACCTCTTCCTTCGTCCACTTCTTGCTGTGACGCTGCTGCCTTGCTGGCGGCGGCGTGGGCAGCTCTGCAAGAGTCATGGGCACAGATCGTTCCGTGCTGCTGCTCTCCGAACTGTCTGTCGATCCCATGCGCTTCTTGCTGCCCTCCGGCTTCTTGCGAGTGCTCTTGCGCTTGGCGGGCATTTCCCCTGTGATCCGCGCGCGTCCGAAAAAAACGCACGTGGCGAGTGCCTCTGCGTCAGCCAAGGCACAGCCGCACACATGCCTTCATGCGGCTCATGGTCCCCTCTACACAGAATTGCCCCCACGTCGACCCCTTTTGCTGTTCCCACCCTACTCCTTCCCGTCCTTCCCTGCACTCGCGGGTAGTTGGCGCCGCGGATCTGCAACGGTCGGCACCATCCGCGGCTGCTTCCCCGAGCTTCATGCACACCCTCATGCGATCCAAACACACACCAACCGCCCATGCACATGTGGATACGCAGGTACAAACACACACGCCACTGCCCCGTTGTCTCTCTGCTCTGCACACACCTGAAGTTTTTGTTTTTTGGCGGACACAGCGCGCCAACCACGCCGCACGCTTCCATTGCCATTCCCCACCCACAGTTCATCCCTTCCCCCCACTTCCATCCTCTCATCCACGAAAGCAGGAGTTTGCATCACAAATCATCTCTGCAGGTTTGGCATCCCGCACCCACAATTTGAGGTCGGCGTGGAATTTGGCGTCGCAGTGCCGGTTGTCCGACGTGGGATGCTTGCCATCACGTTGCAGCTCAAAATACGTCTGATCCTTGTGGATGCCATGTTCGCCAATGTTGCGGATCCTGGCCACCCGCGGTGAGATCTGGAAGCTTCCCAGTTTGCCCTGCATCATCAACCCATCCACCAGCGCAGAGTCCCAATCCGAATCCGTCACATTGAACAGCTGAACAGAGACAGGGCACAAGGGCAGAGTGTGTTGGTCAATAACAGTGTCAGCCTCTGCGCATGCATGTGTGGGTGTGTTCACTCTGTGTTCACCCCCCATCTCCCTTACCTTGTTGTGTTGCACAATGGCATCCCAGACTGACCGGTTGTATGCATACCCTGTGTTGAGGAAGCCACCGTAGCTGACATAATCAGCAATGGGCTGTCCAAACTCTGTGTTGTAACTGCCCATGGCCACCGTGCTGGTCTCGGGCACCACCCCCACATTCTTCAGCCGCAACAGCGGCTTGAGCGCACAGTAAAAGTCCGGCGACACCACATGGTCCTCTTCAATAAAGACAATCTGTGAGATGGAATGACACGTGCAGAGTGGTGGCCCACCGCAGTGTGTGTGTGTGTGTGTGTGTGTGAGAGGGTGGCCAACAAACCCAGAGGCTACAACCTGCACCCAGCCGCTTCCTTCAAACCTCACACACCACACCCCACACCACACCACGTACATCAGTCACGCGCTTGGGAAACAGAGTCTCCCACAGGGTACGTTGCAGCCAGTACCAATGCTCCTTGAGGGCACACTCGTCGGGGGGATGGAGCGGGGACACCGGATGGAGAAGGATCTTGACTTGGCAAAAGTCGATGGAACGGCTGATGGCCAACATCTCTTCGTTCAGGCTGTCGTGCGACACAATGAACATGGTCTTCTCAATACCCGTCACCTGTCGCAACGCATCCACCACTTGTTGGTAGTACTGTGGTCTCTGGTGCACGTATGCCACCACAGGCACAAAGTCCTCCTCCAGCGTGAACTTGTCCGCGTTGCGCACCCCCACCTCTGCGTTGTACATCTCCTCCAAGTGCACCACTGCACCCTCCAACGCCTCCGATTGGCTGCGTTCCATACGCAGCATCCACACCAACCACAGCACCACTGCCAGCTGTACCAGTGCCCTCAACCACACCGACCCCAGCACTCCGTTGGCCAACCGTGCCACCTGCTGCAAACTCAACCCCCCACCACCACCACCACCCATTCCTGACCCCTTGTTCTCCTTACGATACTCTCTGTCCAACACACCCCCACCTCTATCTGATCCAGTGCCCCGATGATGCATTGCCTCTGTGTGTGTGTTTGTGTGTGTGGAGCTGCCCCCATCGTCGCACAACAACCCCACACACCATCATGTTTGCTCGTCCCCTTCGCTCCTCCTCCTCCTCTGCACTCTCCACATCCATCTCTGTCATCGCACGTTCCTCCGACGCCTGTGTCTCTGCCAACAACCCGCTTGCAGGTACGCCGAAAGTCCCCCCACCACACACCTTCTCTCTGCCCTCCCCCACCCTTGCCCTGTGGATGCATGCAAGGTTTGACCCTGCCAGTGCCCTTGCCACCCTCCCCATCCTCCCTCTGAGCGCCTTTGTACCCGTTCCCGCTTGCTTTACCCCCCGCATGGGCCTCCGGTAGACATGCACCCGTCCCTCGGCCCCTCCTCACCCCGTCCTCACGCCACCTCCCCATGACCCACACCTCCACACAGCGTCCCTGGCTGTGCGACATGCCACCAAGAAGGCTGGTGGCTCGTCCAAGAATGGCCGTGACAGCGCGGGTCGCAGGTTAGGTGTCAAGATCTTTGGCGACCAGATTGCTCGCGCGGGCAACATCATCCGTACGTGGCCTTCCAAACAACGCCACGTTGTGCATGCGCAACAAACCCATCGCGCGCACACCTGTCCTGCTCACACCCACCCTTTCCCCTCCTCCTCCATCCCTCCCATGCACTGTACAGTCCGCCAGCGCGGCACAAAGTTCCACCCGGGGCAGAATGTGGGCATCGGCCGCGACCACACCCTGTTTGCCCTCCGCGACGGCACTGTCCGCTTTTCTGTACGTCGACCCTTTTGTGTAGCCCATCCCAACGTCCCTCGTTCCCCCCCTTCCCGCTTCCCCCGCGCGTGTGTGGACTGCTTACACACACCTGTTTGGTTGACCGCGCAGTATTCAAAGATGACCAAGCGCCAGACGGTGTCTGTGTCTCCCTTCCCCGAAGCCCGAAAGAAGATTGTTGCCGCCGTCGAAACACAAGTGGAAGCCACAATGTGAGATTGGTGTTGTGAAGGACAACAAATAGGAATACACGTGCACCCGATGTTCATGCCAACCCAAATGCCCACGTCGCCTGTCGCTGCTGCCGTCCCTTGTTGCACGTCGTCCCTGCGCTGCTGGCGGGTGCTGTTCCTATTGCCATGCTGCTTGCTCCTGTTGAACGACTGTGGTCCATTGTGGGTGATGCCCACTGTGCATGCGTACCGTCCCTTCACCACAGAGCGACGTGACGTGGCGCCGGTGCTTGTGCGAGACACCCTTCCTGGCAGGTCTCGCTTCGCCCCGTTTCCAGTCACCTTTGAGGACCAGTACGTGGCATTGGACAGGCCCCACACCCTGGAAGACAACGTACACAACATGTTGTCCACCACCCCGCCACAACTGGACACCGAGGGCAAACCGCGAGAGTCCAGCAAGGCCGGGGACGCGGAGCCGCTGGACCATTCGGCGGCCCCACTCGACTTTCCCATGCAGAACCTCGTGCGCGACCTGTGGCACTGGGGTGACGCCCATGGGATGTACAGACACCCACACATGGCATTGCGCCTGCAAAACCACATCTATGGTCTCAAGTGGGTGGCCACCGAGGCCGTGAGTGAGGGCGAGTTGCTGCTGAGCCTGCCCAACTCCCTCCTCCTGCCCGCCTGGTCGGCCATGCAACTCAACCCGCTGGTGGAACGGTTTGTGGAGGGTGCCCACTTGGACACGGGAGACAACCACGACGGCGATGACACTCGTGCAGACATCATCATTCCGGAACAGGCCGATCTTCTGACGCTGCTGCTGGTGTTGGAGACGTACAACAGCACCGAGTCGCCCTGGATGCCGTGGATCAACACATTGCCCACGTCGCCGCCCAATGGGGCATGCCACCGCATCGAAGACCTTCATCAGCTTGCTGGATCCCAGGCACAGTATGTCATCAACGCGGACATCCAGTGGAACATGGCCGTCCACGCCGTCTTCTTTGGTCCCAACAACACCTTTTGGCAACGGTGGAGTCGTCACATCGACCGCCCGGGCTTCTTTACACTGGACAAGTGGCTGCGTGCGAGTTGCATTGTACACTCTCGTCTCATGGTGCGAACATTGCCGGGCCAACCAAACGCCCTGCGTCGTCAGATGCTCCTTGCCCCGTTTGTCGACTACTTTCGCCAGGACCCATTGGTGCCCTTGCACACATGGTCCTTCAATCACACCCACCTCGACGTCCACGCCGCACGCCAGTATCGTCCAGGTGACACCCTCACCCTCAACTTTCATGCCCTGCCCAACGCCTCTTATATGCGCAAGTTTGGTCTCACGTGTACGTGTTCCCCTCGCCTCTCACAAACAGTGTGTGGTGCACTCCAATCATGTTGGTCGTCGTCTCACTCCGTCCCCCCCCCCAAACCACATCCAAAACACCTCCAGTCGACAACAGCCCGTACGAATCCGTGCCCATCACTATCGGCCTCAACAAGGAGGACCCCTTGTACAGAAAGCGCATGCAACGGTTGGAGCCGCACGGATTCAACGCAGCCAGCAACTCGTTCTACCTCATGCGCAACGCCTTTGACGAACGCCTGCTCATGTTCCTGCGGGTGCAGCTCGCCAGCGCCAAGGAGTTGGACTCCCTGCCTGCAGGCGGTGAGACCTCGCCATGCAGTGACTTTGTCGAGTACGAGATGTACCGTAGCATCAAGGAGACTTGCATGGGCTTGCTCGCACGCTACCCGGGCACGGTGACCAGCAACTACCAGCTGCTGACCGAGCTGCAAGACCTCCTTCGCACCAGCAAGAATGCCCAAGGGGACAATCCCAAACATGCAGCGTTGGCCCTGCCGTACATTCAGGCCATCAACCACCTTCGCGTCGTCATCAGCGAACGCGCCGTCCTCAAGGACAACCTCGATCGCGCCGACACACTTCTCCAACAACTGCAACACAGTCCCGACGTGCACACTCGCGCCGCGGGCGATCTTCACGACACCATGTTTGCACGCCATCCCTACAACGATGCCTCGACCTCGTAGCGACGCGAAAGCACACGGTAAATGCTCTCAAACTCGTCCCACTCCACGTATGTGCCCTGGAAGTGGCGGTTGCCCTGGTGCGAGTTGAAGCCCGTGCGTCCGTGCAGAATGCGCCTGTTGTTGAAGATGGCCATGGTGCCGGGAGTCATGCGCCGCTGGTAGATCAGCGACGGATCCGCACACACTGCTGAAAACGCGCGGAACGCAGAGTACACCTCTTCCACATTCTCCTCCGGTACATCCAACGGCCCTTGGTACTGTGGACTGTAGTTGATCTGCTCCAGCATGCCTGTCAACTCGTTGGTGCGCAGCACCGGCCGCTTGTACACCAGATGCGCATCCTTGCTGCGATACTGGTAGGTCAGAGGCACACGCGTGAGCACATCGTAGGCACGCGGATCCAGCTTGCTGAGTTCCACGGCCACCTTGAAGCCGTCCAGAAACGTGGTGTACCCGCCCTCGATGGCATCGTCAAACACCAGCGAGTGAAGCAGCTGCACCCCAGGCGTGCTCTCGTAGTACAGCAGGTCCTGGTGGAACAAAAGGGCAAGGTCGGTGTATGCCACGTTGTCTGCCTCGGGCACGGAAATCAGATCCCACACCTCGCCGTATCGGGTGTTGCGAATGTACGCCATGTGCTGTGCAAACCGTCCCACTTCGCCCTTCTTCTTGGGCACATCCGTGAGGAAACACAAGCCAAAGCGCTTCACCTGTCGGATGAGCTTGTACATGCCCTCCTCGTCCGCAATCACCTCGTGGTAGCTCAGCTCCGGCTCCGAACTCATGTTGTACGCCTGCGCATCCCACAGCGCCACACTCTTGTACTCGTTCAACGCACGCTCACTGCGCGACTTGTTCGAGTAACAATGCTCACGCAACCACTCTGTGCTGTACCTGCTCTCGTGAGCTCCGTCGTCGTTCCAGCGCACCACAAATTCGCCCTGGCGATGATCCACACATGTCAGTCCAACCAGTGCTCACACACAACATGTTTCCGGTCCACTGTGGCACACTCACGTTTTCTTGGGACACCTGCGTGGCCGCCACGTCCTCGGGAATGTGCAAGATGGTGACCAGCTTTTGGCCGGAGGACTGGTGCACACACTTGGGGCACTTGCAGTTGTCACGCAGCCACATATAATGATACGAAGACTGATGTCTGAGCAGGTGGGAAGGGCACACACACGCAACCGGCACACCGGCGGCACAAACAGGAGGTCAGCAGACGTCGAGAGGCATGGAACTCGGCAGAAACATCCCGAAAAACGCACCCGTCGCCCCAAACGACTGCCAGCGTCTTTTCGCTGTCCTTAAAGTACGCAACGTCGGTGACTCCATCTCCTGCACTGCTATGCACACCTGCAGGGCTTGTGGCAGGGTCCACCTGCGCCTGATAGCCGCGCACGGCCTGCTCGGAGGGTGCGTGTGTCAGCAAGTTTGCCCGAGGCTAAACGGACTCAGCCCGCCTGCGCCCTTGTCCCAACCCCACCTACCATCGACACACCACACACGGCCTCCACTCCACCCTGGCGACCTGTCATGCCCACCATTCTTCGACCGCTGGCAAGACCGGGCGTCACCGACCGTGCAAACTGCGCGATGCACGCGGTCCGCCCCCGCAGTAGACCACCAGCCAAATTCAGCGTGTCAGCTTTCCAACCACCTGCACCATCCCATCCCGCGTCGTCATTCCCCACACATCACGCCCCTTGGTTACCATTGGTGAGTGACTTGTGTTGGAATGGCAGGTGCGCATCCGGCAACTTTCCCAGCACGCACAAGACGGAAACCAACATGCTGGAGCAAGAGAGTAAGATAGAGAAAGAGAGTACGAGAGTAAACACTGCCAGTGCATTTTCCTGTCTTTCCACAGCTGCCTTGTACGCCGCTGCAGGTGGGACAGCTCTCCAGAGTGAGGTGGGCTCACGCAAGGCACACCCGGCAGCACTCAGTGGCCCGCGACATCGCAGGCCTGCCGTTCAGATGCTCCTCTCCGCCCCGCCCTCACTCACCTGTGCCATGCTGCACTTACTCCAGGTCGAGGTCGGCGTCGTCCTCCTCCCACTCGCCCTCCTCCTCGGCGGTGGCGTCCTGGTACTGCTGGTACTCAGACACGAGATCGTTCATGTTGGACTCGGCCTCAGTGAACTCCATCTCGTCCATGCCCTCACCAGTGTACCAGTGCAGGAAAGCCTTGCGGCGGAACATGCCGGTGAACTGCTCACCCACGCGCTTGAACAGCTCCTGGATGCATGTGCTGTTGCCCACAAAGGTCACAGCCATCTTCAGGCCCTTGGGCGGGATGTCACAAACCGACGACTTGATGTTGTTGGGGATCCACTCCACAAAGTACGACGAGTTCTTGTTCTGAGTGTTCAGCATCTGCTCGTCCACCTCCTTGGTCGACATGCGGCCACGGAACATGGCGGCGGCGGTCAGGTAGCGACCGTGGCGCGGGTCCGAGGCGGCCATCATGTTCTTGGCATCGAACATCTGGCTCGTCAGCTCGGGCACAGTCAGGGCGCGGTACTGCTGCGAGCCACGGCTCGTCAGCGGGGCGAAGCCCACCAGGAAAAAGTGCAGACGCGGGAACGGGATCAGGTTCACCGCAAGCTTGCGCAGATCAGCGTTCAGCTGACCCGGGAAGCGCAGGCAGCACGTGATGCCGCTCATCACAATCGACACCAGATGGTTCAGGTCACCGTACGTCGGGGTGGTCAGCTTCAGCGTCTTGAAGCAGATGTCGTACAGGGCCTCGTTGTCAATGCAGAACACCTCGTCGGCGTTCTCCACAAGCTGATGCACAGACAGGGTGGCGTTGTACGGCTCCACCACGGTGTCCGACACCTTGGGCGACGGCACCACAGAGAAGGTGCACATCATGCGGTCCGGGTACTCCTCACGGATCTTGGAGATCAGCAGCGTGCCCATACCAGAGCCCGTGCCACCACCCAGCGAGTGGGCAATCTGGAAGCCCTGCAGGCAGTCGCACGACTCGGCCTCCTTGCGCACCACGTCCAGCACAGAGTCAATCAGCTCAGCGCCCTCCGTGTAGTGACCCTTGGCCCAGTTGTTACCGGCACCAGTCTGGCCAAACACAAAGTTGTCCGGGCGGAACACCTGGCCGAACGGGCCGGCGCGCACAGAGTCCATCGTACCGGGCTCCAGATCCACAAGCACAGCGCGCGGCACATACTTGCCGCCAGTGGCCTCGTTGTAGTACACGTTGATGCGCTCCAGCTGCAGGTCAGAGTCGCCGTGGTACGTACCAGTCGGGTCGATGCCATGCTCGTCCGAGATCACCTCCCAGAACTTGGCGCCGATCTGGTTGCCGCACTGGCCAGCTTGAATGTGCACAATTTCACGCATTGTAGAAGTAGTTGCTGTGTGGACATGCACACGTGCACTGTGTTAGTCTTCTCGTCGTGGTTTTTCGGTGTGCTTTGCTTTCTCTCGTTGTTTCCATGCACCGGCCCTCTTTGCCCTCTCCACACGCACACACGCCTCTCATGCACACGCCCACATGCACACACCCTGCACACAGGTCCTGTGCACATGTGTGTGTCCATGCCGTCCTCCATGCACCTCTTCTCCCCTGTGCAGCTGCCTGCAAAGTGGCCGTTGTGGCACAGAGAGCCGTTGGCCTGGGCTCTTTCGCGCCCGTTTTTCCCGCCCTGCGCGCCCTTTTGCCACCTCGACAGCCTCGCACAGGCACTCCACACATGCACTGCACGTGCATCATCCACCTCATACGCTTCCATGCACATCCCTGGCCATGTTTACATGGTTGCCGTTGACCCAGCACACACACATCGTGTGCAAAGGAGCCGTTGCCGAATCCGGCGTGCAGCTCCAAAAAACCGCCACCCGATTTGCAACCGGCCCATACACCCATCCACGAGGGTGCACAGAGCATGCAAACACGCACATTCCATGTGCGTGCACATCGCATACGCGTTGCCACCCTCGCCATGCCATGCACACACTCTCAACACGCTGCATTGCGCAGAGAGGAAAACGACCCAAAGGGCGAAAAGGCGAGCGCGGGTTTTTTCCGACTCACTTTTGAATGGGTTTGGCTGATCGCGCGCATCGGCTGCAGCACACCTTTTGCACAGGGCAAGCAACACACACACGCACACAGACACAGACACAGGCCCTCACATGACCCATCGTGGACAACCTCCATGACGATGATGGCATCAGCCAGAGCCTGTGCTTTGCTCCCGTGCTCGGCCAACACGACGATGTCCTCGTCTTCGCGATCCATCAACAGTCTGGGGACGAGCGACCGTGTGTTCTCTCTGCGCGCCAAGCGTGTGGCGACCACACAGATGCAGGGCTTCCTGACGAAACGAGGAGCCAAGCGCAAGAACTGGAAGCGGCGCTGGTTCATCTTTCGCGACGGGTTCCTCTTCTACTACGCCAAGAAGGGAGAGGAGGTGGATTCGCAGCCCCTGGGCTTCATTGCCTTGGCTGACGTGTCCCAGGCAGACATTGTGCCGCCCGAAGAAGCCATGGGCAAGCTGCATCTCTTTCACCTCAAGACGGAGGAGCGTCAGTACTACCTTTCTGCCCCATCGCCGCAGGAAATGGTCGACTGGTTGAGTGTGATCCGACAGTGGCAACAGGGCACCTCCACGGTACGTCTCTCTCTCCCTCTCTCACTCTCTCTCTCTGTGCCTTGCGTGGGGTGGAACGCAAGGGCGAATTTGTGCCAGCCTTGCCCCCCGTTCCAGACTGCCAAAAGATCCCGGCCCTCTCCCGTGTGTGTGCCTCTCCTGACCCGCGTGTTCCTCGCGATGCATCCACCTACCCACAGTTGAATGCGTACAACAAAATGAAGAAGAAGCAGGCGAGCGCACAGCAGGTGCAGACGCACGAAGCGGAGCGGCTTGCGGCGCTTGCCGCTTATGTGCCGGCCACACTCCTGCAACGCTTCAAAGCAGACAGCCAGCGGCCGTCGAGGGCCGAGTGCACCTCCTTTGAGGGCGCAGTCATGTTTGCAGACATTTCCGGGTTCACGCCGATGACGGAGGCGCTGTGCAAAGCAGGTCCCGAGGGCATGGAACAGCTCAGCGGCTACCTCAACGCGTTTTTCGGCAAAATGATCACCTTGGTGAAGGAGCACGGAGGCGACATTGTCAAGTTTGCCGGCGACGCGGTGCTGGTGACGTGGGCGGTGGAGAACAAAAAGGTGGTGGACCAGAGCCACGTGACGATGCTGGCGCTGCAGTGTGCCTCTGCCATCATTGGCGGCCTCAACGGCTTCAACGCAGGCGACTTTCAACTTTCCCTGCACATCGGCATTTCTGCAGGCACCATGCATGCCTTGCACGTCGGTGGCATCCAGGATCGATGGGAGTACCTGGTGGCAGGCGAACCCTTGCAGGCTGTCGCTGCGGCCGAACGCAACGCCGCACGTGGCGACGTGGTGCTCAGTGATGCCGCCATGGCACTCGTCAATGAGCGTGTGGAAGCCCAGTGCATTTTCATCGACGACGCCGAGTACAAACAGGTGCACAAGCTGCTGCGCATCACCGACCCGCTGCCGCAGCCTCCAGACAAGTCTGTGGAGCCCAGTTTCGACATGGAAGTGGCGTTGCGTGCGTATGTGCCCGCAGTGGTGACGTCACGTCTGGATTCGGGCCAGACGGGTTGGATGGGTGAGCTGCGACGGGTCAGTGTGCTGTTTGTCAACCTGCACGACGTCAAGGTGGACGGAGACGACGACGGTGCAGATTTGGAGGCGGTGCAACAGGCCATGGTGGCCATGCAGACGGCCGTGTACGATTTGGAGGGAACAGTGAGGCAGTTTATGATGGATGACAAGGGATGTGTGCTTGTGGCTGCGTGGGGCTTGCCACCGTTTGTGCATCAGGATGACCCTGCACGCTCGCTGCGTGCCGCGCTGCGCATCCACAACGAACTGATTGGCATGAAGCAGAGCAACAGCATCGGTGTCACCACGGGCACGGCCTTCTGCGGCGCCGTGGGTTCGAACGAACGGTGCGAGTACGCGTTGGTCGGCGATGTGGTCAATCTCAGCGCACGCTTGATGGTGGCTGCAAACGGCGACGTGCTCAACGACACGCCCACGTTCACGGCGTGCCAGAACACACATGCGTTTGAGTACCTGGACAGCATCAAGGTCAAGGGCAAGAGCAGCATGGTCGACGTGTACAAGCCGCTGCAAGAGCGGGACGAGGAGCATCCGTCCACAAAGTATGCCATGCGACTGCTCACAAGCAACACCCAATTCATTGGACGCCAGGACGAGGTGGATCTGGTCACCTCGTGCATGCTGCACATCAGCGAGTCTGACGAGGCCCACGGACGCGTGGTGATTGTCAGTGGCGAGGGAAGCATAGGCAAGAGCAGACTGCTGGACAGGTGTGCCCACCTGTGCGAGCGAAAGGGATGGCTCGCCGTGTACAAAAGCAACAGGCACGAGGCAGACAGCAGCGAGCAGGCCTCGTACGCCGCATGGTACAGCATTGTCGCTGCCATGTTGGGTGTGCAGGAGGATGCAGACGAGGAAACAAACAGCCAAGCTGTGTTGTCCTTTTGTGAAGAGGCCCTGGGGCCTGAAGTGGCCGACTTGCTGCCCCTGTTGGACCTCTTCCTCTCTCTGCAGCTGCCCGAGACCCAAGCCACGCAGTCGATGAGTCCGCAGGCGCGTGCAGACAACACACGCATCCTTCTGTTGGCCATCATCCAAGCGGTTGCTGAGAAACAGCCGTTGGTCATTGTGATGGACGACGTGCACACGCTGGACTCGTCGTCCGAGGCGCTGCTGGCAAGCCTGATTACAAACCACCTCGAACAACTGCCGATTGTGCTGCTACTGTCGCACAAGCCAGGCGAAGGGTCTGTGGAACAGCTTGTGAGTGCCATGGAGGAAGTGGAGGACGATTGTGTGCGCATCAGCATGCGTGGTCTCAACGAGGAGGAGCTGCGAGCATTGGCCACCCAACACATGGGCGTGGACACCGTGGACGCCGAGCTGGTCGACCTGCTGTTGTCTCGCAGTGGCGGCAACCCGTTCTTTGCCATGGAGCTGCTGGAGAGCATGCACAGCAACGCCATGATTGAAATCACCGAAGATTGCTCGCGCTGTCAGGTTTCCGAGGTGTTTGAAGGCCGTCTGGGCCAGGTGGCATTGCCAGACACCCTCAAAGGCATCATTGCTGCCAATGTGGACAAGTTGACGCCTTCGCAGCAGTTTGTGCTCAAGAGCGCCTCTGTGATTGGGTTCACCTTTTCCGAAGCGCTCCTGCACGATGTGTTTGCCATCGAAAGCGAAAAGGAGCACCTGGAAGAGCATCTGAACACACTGACGACCATGGGCATCCTGCGCAAGCGAGCTGTGTTTGAGGGAGAGAACGAGGACGGGGAAGACGGGGAGTCGTCCTCGTCGTCGGCGTCCTCCTCCTCAGGCGGCGGCGGTGGACGAGCTCGACACCGCAGCGGTGCACTTGCGGTGCGTGCACCGCAGGTGAAGTTGATGACGAAGCAGGTGTTTTCGTTCTGCAACGAGGACACAGTCGATGTGGTGTACAACCTGATGTTGTTTTCGCAACGGCGCACGCTGCACCGTCGCGTTGCGCTGTGGTACGAAGAGAGGCTGACGGAGAACAACGTGGAGGTGCTTGTGCCCACGCTGGTGCACCACCTGCGCAAGGCGGAAATGATGGGCAAAATGCTGGTGTATCTGAATCTGGCAGGCAATGCGGCGCAAGCCAACATGGCCTGCGACGAGGCAGTGGACTACTTCCGCGAGGCGGTGCAAGTGAGCGCTGAACTGACGGCGGATGAGAACAAAGAGTACCAAGAGGAACAGCAACAGGTGGCAGTGTGGTACCGGAAGATCGGCGAAAACGAGTTCAATCGGGGCAACCTGGGCGAGGCCAGCAAGGCGCTGGAGACCGCGCTTCGTCTGCTGGGCCATGACGTACCATCGGCCAGCGCCGTGGGCAAGAGTGTACAGCTGCTGATGAAGCAGAACCTGCGCAAGAAGCAGCGAGACTCGATCCGAAGCATGCAGCTGGAGAGTGGCGGAGGAGGCATGGGAGGATCGGCAGGAATGAGTCAATCGGAGGGTGTAGGTTCGCTTGGGCGATCGACGCGCAAAGGAGGAGCAGGGAACAGCAAGGTGAAGCTGGAGAATGCGTTCCGGTGCATGGTGAACCTGGGTCAGATCAAATACTACGCGTGCGACCGGCTGATGTGTTCGTACTGCTTCCTGCAGGCACAGAAGCTGGCGGAGCAGGCCATGAATTGGGACATGTTCCTGGAGGTGCAGGGGTACCTGGTGTTGGCCAACGGGATCAACAAGAACTTCAAGAATGGAGAAAAGCTGGTGGAACAGGTGCAATCGTGGCTGGACAACGAGGACGAAGAATTGGATGCGCGTGCGTTGGTGCGTGTGTCGTTCTGCATCGGTCTGTATTATTCCGGCAGCTGCGAATGGCACTCTGCGGTGCGTTGGTTCCAAACCGCCATCGAGCACGCCACTCAGCTGGGCGACCGACGTGTGTGCGAGGAGGCCTGTCTCGTGTTGGGCACCGTGTACTACCTGCAGGGGCAGCTGGAACACAGCGTCGTGCTGACAACACAGGCGTACCTGAGTGCCACGACCGTGGCGATTGGCAGCTGGGCACAAGTGCACTCGTGTGCCAGGCTCGCAACTACCTGGAAATGGGCCAGGAGAGCCAGGCAGAGGCCATGTTTGCCACGCTGGATAAGATTGAACGCAGCAAGCCGGAGGGATGGCTGGAGGAGATGGATTTGTCGACCATGCTGAACAAACACGCAGCACAGGGGGTGCTGGCCTACCGCACGGGCAACTTTGCGGAGAGTTTGCAGTACGTGCGACGTGGCATGGAGCTGCTGGAAAAGGTGGACAAGCCGACAACGTTTATGTCGTTCTACGCATACAGCGCGTTTGTGCAGCTGCCGGTGAAGCTGAACGACGCCCTGTTTATGGGCGAAGCCAAAAAGAGGAACGGCGAGACAGACGGCCTGTGGTTGAATGTGGAGGTGGTCACTGAGGTGCTGGAGCGCAGCTTGCCCCTGCTGGAGAAGTATTCGCACACGTTTGCTTGCGTCAAGGCACGTCTCAAGCAGTGGCGCGCATGTATCCTCTTCATGGAAAACGAGTACGACCGATGCAACGAACTCATGTTGGAGGCGGAAAAGATGGCTGCGCAGCTGGGACTGCTCACGGACCAGGCCCTGATCATCCACGACCGCTCGCAATTCTGCCTGTCGCAAGAGGAGGCACAGACGGCCATGGACCGGTCCAAACCCCTCCTGCGCAAGGTGGGCATCGGATGGGCTCTGCGGCAGCATGTGGAACGTGCACACTCGGATTTCAACCCTGCCAAGCGTCTGGAAAAGCTGGAGCGGGGACAGAAGGAGCGCATGCACGACCAAGCCCTCAACAGTTTGAATCTGTAGTTTGGTGTCGGTTGAGGTCTCACAGGGGCAGTTCCAGCGGAGGGACGACGGTGAGAGACAGAGCAAGCGAATGAATCTCCTCCGCGTCCTCCTCATTCTCCTCGTAGGCGTTGTCGTCCTCCTCGTGCATGGATTTGTCACCAGCAGACTGGCTGTGGTGTTGGGCAAAGGAGACGTGCAGGTGTCCACGACCTGTGCATGCAAGGTCGTCTGCAGAGAGGCGATCGGGCCACTCGACGACGGTGTGGTGCTGGGCAAAGGCGTCGTGGAGACCCACGAGGTTCATGTCATCGCCCCTGCGCAATCGATACAGGTCAAAGTGGTGAATCCTGATACCAGTGGGAGGTGTCAGAGGAGAAGGGGAGGGGAACGGGGAGTGTTGGTCGAGGAAAACGCGCAACGAACAGAAAGTCGACGCCGTTCTGAGTGGACTCGTACACATTGTCGATCATATAGGTGGGTGACGTGACCAGTAGGTGTGGGTCATTGGCCAACGTGCGGATATAGGCACGTGCAAAGACGCTCTTGCCGATGCCGACGTCCCTGTTGCCGGTGTGAGTGATCAGCCAACGCCACGCCACCCACACACACACACACACACACACACGTTCATACCCATCAAGAAGGAGAAGCACAGGGGTGGGGAATTGGGAGAGGACAGCATGCGCGAGATGGGTGGCTGCACGTCGAGTGGCCGCCGGATGGGGACACAGGATGGACGAGGAGGTCATTTTTCTGCGCTGGATCCACCAGGGCAACGCTGCAATCACACATGCTGAGAAGAGTGAACCGCAACAAGTTGCGTGTGCACAACAACACATGGAGCAATCTATGGCTGCGCGATCACTGCGAGTGTGCAGATTGCTGGGATGGAATCACCTCGCAGCGCAAGGTGGACACGTTTCATGTGAGTGTGCAACCGTGCTTTCCATGTTTGCTCCCATGCCTCGCTGACTCCCTCTCCACATTGCCTTTGTTGCTTTCCATCAGCTCAAGGCGCAGGAGGAGCAAGGGGAGCTGGCCTTGTTGAACGTGGACCACGACGGCAGCACGCTTCGGTTGGAGTGGCAGGACGGCCACGTGACACAGTATCCGCTTTCTCGCCTGTCGTCCAAGCCACAGCTTCACCGAGACGCATGCGTGCAACCTGCAGGGCTCGTGCGACGTGCGCAGGGTCCCAGCGTGTCCGAGGCCCACACGTGGGATGCAGAGCGCCTGTCGAACATGGGGCTACCTCAGGTGGCGTACCCAAAACTTTGTGAAGAGGAGGATGTGGACGACACACAGCTGCGTGAGGCGCTGCAGTTGCTGTTTGCGCGTGGGTTCCTTCTGGTGGAAGACACGCCCACGAGTCTGGAGGCGGTGGACAAGCTGGCCGTGCGATTGGCAGGGTATGGACGCGCAAGCATGTTTGGCACACGGTGGGAGTTTGGTGCAGACGGAAGCATCCAGGACAGTGCGTACAGCGAGGAAGCGCTGCCGCTGCACACAGACGGAACCTATTGCCACGACCCGGCGGGATTTCAGATGTTCCACTGTGTGAAACGCGAGTGCGAAGGAGGCGATTCCACCATTGGGGATGGGTTCCACGCAGCGTACGCACTGTCCACACACGTGCGCTCACTGCTGGAGCGACTTCACCTTCCGGCACACTACATCGA
Organism: Mantamonas sphyraenae; assembly: GCA_026936335.1. Classification (NCBI taxonomy): domain Eukaryota; family Mantamonadidae; genus Mantamonas; species Mantamonas sphyraenae. The sequence goes on along the minus strand of JAPMXV010000037.1, from coordinate 208,793 downwards.
CGCGGACAAGCAGCTGCGTATGGAGGACAGCGTGCTGAAATCCGACTCGGTCACGGGCAACCTTTACCATATCCGCTTCAACAACAACGATCGCAGCTGGCTGCACGTGGACCACACTCTGCAGGACGAATTCTACGACGCATGGGCCCAGCTGGGGGCCAACATCTACGCCCCCGAGAACGAGGTACGATTTGCATTGCAACCAGGCACCCTTCTGCTGACCAACAACTGGCGTGTGCTGCACGGCCGCACCGAATTCAGCGGCAATCGACGGATCCAGGGCGGGTACCTGGATATGGAGGCTGTCATGGCCAAGGCGAGGCATTTGGAAGTGGAATGTTCATTGTGATGCTTGCTTGGCGTCGTCGTTGGAGCCCTCATTTGCCTGTGTGGTCAGCCATGGCGTCGTGAAGATGACGTCGTTGTCATCGTTCTCGTACACCCCCTCGTCTGCCCATATCACCTGCAGTGTGTCATCCTCTTGACCCTCTTTGCGCTTGCGATGCACCAGAGACACGGTACGTGCGACGTATTCCACCATTTTGTGCAGTTCGCCGTCTGCCGAGAGCTGTTCCAGCTCCTCGATGGGCATCCAGCAGCTGTCTGCGATCTCCCTGTCGTCCTTGTCGATGTCAAACGACACAGGGCTCCATGAGACACACGAAATACATGTCGGAGCGGCCGAATCGGAACGTGCGACGTTGGCGAAAGCCCAGCACAGCGATGAACTTGCTTTCAATGCCGGTTTCCTCGCGCACTTCGCGTTCCACGCCACGTCGCAGATCCTCTCCGGGATCCTGAAGGGGAGTGGGGATGTGGGTGCAGGGTCAGGGTCAGTTGTTGGGTTATCAGTGAGTGGGAGCGGGAGGCGAGCAACTCACGACAAGTCCAGCCCGGAAGCTTCCATCGAGCCTTGCCAATGGAATATTGCTCCTTGATGACCAGAACATTGCCACGCTCCTGATCGATAACCATACCACCGACCCCTGTGCATCCATGACGAGTATCAGCGTGTCAGTGGCGATTCGGAGGCCTGTGTGTGTGTGTTCGGCGACTAGGCACACTCACCGATGGTGTGCGAGGCAAACACAGGCAACAAATCCTCCTCGTGGGTGGGCAGCCATCGTGTCATCATGCAATATTCCTTCTCTGCGTGATGGAATTTGAATTCGTGTTCGGCAAGAATGGGGATGGCAAACGCGGAGGCGAGCGGCACTTTGATCCACTGGGGAAGCGGAGTGTTGGGGTGAGGTGTCAGCTGGGAAGGGGGGGGGTTCTCTACAGACAAGCAGGACATTCCCCCGCCCATTTTTGGGCAACTGGGACATCGAAAACTCACGATGCCTCGCTTGCCTGTGGCAATCCACCAGTCGAGACTGGCCACCAAAGCGACTCGAAACGCGTCGGCAGAGTCGGGAAGCTCCGAGTCGACAGTGACGCCGCCATAGTGGTCCATGCGACCAACAAGGATGCCATCAGGCATCTCGGTGTCCTTTTGGGTCTGTTGTTGGGTGTCGCTGTTGCTGGACATGACGCTGGTGGTGGATGGTGTGTGCTTGCGCCTGCGCTACAGCCACAAATCCCCATGTTTGTTCGTGCTGGACGCAATGTGGTGCGACAGGAGGTGAGCTCCAAGTTCCTTGGGGCCGCTCGTATGGATTCGGCAATGGTGGATGTGGGCACGGAAGAGGATCCGATGGTGCTGAACACGGTGAGCGTACGGCCGGACGCTGGCAGCAGTTCTGTGGGCCAGCTGCCCACGCTGGTGTGTTTGCATGGCTCGGGTCAAACAGTGCATACATGGGAGGATTTTGCAGAGGTGTACACGGCGCGAGGGGGCGCAGTGATTGCCTGCGACCAGCGTGGTCACGGCCGAAGTGGGAGGGCCACCCAAGGCGACTACAGCCACGCCGTGCAGGCACGAGACATGGACCGATGGGTGCAACAGATGCGCAGCGACGAATATGCGCTGTTGGGCAAGGAGGAACCTGTGGTGGCAATGGGCATGTCCATGGGAGGGCTGAACCTTGTGGCGGCGTTGGGCAATGCATCGCTGCACGTGGGCACAGACGACTCGTGCGGGCCTTTGTGCTGGTGGACATCACCCCAACGGTGGATGACACGGCCACACACAACATGCTTGCGTTTGTGCGCGCCAATGCAGAACACGATAGCTTCGAGGCGTTCATCGACGCGGCAATGGCTGCAAACCCCACCCGCTCGCGAGAGAACCTTGCACGCAGGCTGCAACCCAACCTTAGGCAACGCGAGGATGGCAAGTGGACATGGGGATACACCATGGATTTCATCACCGACGAAAGCATCGCCCAGCGTGCCCTCGAACACGGTGATCCTCTCTGGGCCGCTCTCGAGACTGTGGAGAAGCCAGGGTTGCTTGGTCACCGGCGACAAGTCTCCATTCACCAACGATTCCCAGCGTCAACGCTTCGAGGCAACCAATGCCCATGCCGCACGCAGGGTGGTCAATGTACCCGACGCCGGCCATAGCGTCCAGGGTGACAACCCAGAGGCTCTGGCTGATGCCATCATCCAGTTTGTCAACGACGAGGTCATGTGAGGACCTTCATCCCCCCCACTGGAATGCATGACGCCTCTCTTCCCCGTTCATCACCCATGCCGCCTCCATCGCCTCCATCCACCTTTGCTGGCCAAGTTCCATGGCTCTCCTTGCTCCACTCACCACGAACTGCATGCATGTGTGTCAGGACGACTGTGCACCCAAAACAAACATCGTTGGCAGTAAAATGAGCACATCGGAAGCATGGGAGAGGCTGTGTTTCGCCTACCGGGCTGGTGTGTTGGAAAAGGACGTGGAAACATTGCAGGCAGTAGAGAAGGAGGCAATGGAATTGGTGGACGATGAGGAGGGGGAGGAGAAGAAGGCGTTGCTGCGGCTCTTGGAGTTTACCCTTGTTGAGGAGCGTGGAGGCACTGCACACATCATGGTGGCGCAGGGACATGCGCTGGAGTATCTTGTGGAGAGACTGTCTGGGAATAGGAGGTTGGCAAAGGCGGTGGCGATGGTGCCAAACGCGAAAAAGACACCGCTTTACGTGGTCGCTGCACAGCACAATCGCGCAGAGCTGCTGCGTGTGCTGCTGAAGCCCGCCTTGCTCCTGGTGGAAACAAGCAACAAGCTGACGATGGGACACATTGCATGCCATTTCGGGTGTGTCGAGGCGCTGCAGGTGTTGGTGGAGGTTGCGGCGGAAAGCGATCAGCTGGACCAATTCCTGACAACCAAGAACGCGCGAAAGGAGACGCCGCTGATGGTGGCTGTGCTGCGTGGACACGTCGTGTGTGCACAAGTGTTGTGTGCAAGCAGTCCCAACGTCGTGTCGAGTGTTGAGATGGTGGCAGCCATCGACCAGGGCTCCCTGGAGCTTGTGACCCTCTTCCTCGAAACTTTGGCGTCAATGAGTGCGAGTGGATCGGCCCCCGTGGCGCCATTGTGGCTGCTACATGCAGGAACCAATCTCACCATTCTCAACGCCCTGATGGATAGCGTACAACGGCGTCGCAGCAGGGTGTGGATTGGCCTTGCTGGGACGGAAGGGGCAGCCCCTACTCTGGATGCCCTCATCCGCAGCGTATTGACGCCTGAGGAGACATACGAGGAATCAAACCTCGCACGAGCCATGACGAAAGCAGTAAGCATTGGAAACAGAGCAAACGTGGCTGTGTTGGAGGAGACGTTGATGCGTGGGATGGAGCTGGAGATGATCAGCGCCGAGTCGGTGTTGGTGATCCTGACGGGTGTGTTGAAGCAGTGTCTCACGGGATTCTTGGGTGACAACACCCCAATGGAAGTGGTGCAGGAGTTGTACTACGGGCGGCTGCAGGGGATTGCGTTTGCAGAAGACGAGGGGCGACGTAGGGAAGGGTTGCGTGAGGAATTGGGCAAAACGGTGCACGCAAACAAGATTGGAACGGGTGGCAAGTGGTTGCATTGGATGCTGCAGGAGGATTTGCTGCCTTGCAACCAGGACGTGCTTGGCAAGTACGCAGAGTTTGTGCAGCGGAACTCGCCCACCGAGGAACACACACACATGCTGAGACACATCATCGGCAAGATGAAAAGGGATCGAGCTCGTGGGTGTAATCCAGATGGTCCTGGGCTGAAAGCCACAGCGGTTGGCGATGTGTTTGACGAGTGGCCCGGTGTCACGTGGTCTCTGGTGCGCGACATGCTCGAATTTGTTTCCGAGGAGGACCAAGATGAAGCGCACACCAATGTGATTGTCATAGCCACAAGCACGGCAAAGCATCTGGAGGTTCTCACACATCTCGTGCGTCTGGGAAAGCGTGACAAGAATGGTCAGTTGTTAATCAGCAGAGAAATTGAATGGCGCCGCTCAACGCCATTGTTGATTGCAGTCAAGAATGAGAACATGGAAGGGCTCAGGGTGCTTGTGGAGGCCGGTGCGGATGCCTCGGTGAACAGTTTCATGTTCTGGACTCCGCTGATGGAGGCATGCCGTTCTGGGCAACGTGGAGATGGTGCGTGTGTTGTCACACGCCAAAGGATTCGATGTCAACGCACGCAATGCCAATGGGGCCACGGCAGCGTTCATTGCCGCAGAGCAGGGGCACGACGAGGTGATCCAGGAACTGGCCATTCTGGGGGCCGATTTTGACATTCCCCTCGGTGATGACCGCACACCTTTTTACAAGGCGGCAGCGATCGACCATCCGTCGACCCTGTATGTACTTGCCCATTTGGGTGTGGACAAAGAGGCGGGGCGACGCAGCAAGGGGGATTCTGCAGTTTCTGTGGCGTCGCTGCACGGAAACATCGACTCTGTGGTTGCCTGCCACGAACTCGGATGCAACATGCATCATGTGGACGCAAATGGGAACAATGCATTCTCCAGCGCCCTGCTGGAACGCAAGCAAGCATGTGCTCACTTTCTGCTGAACGTGGTCGGTGCCGATCCCAATGCCTGTAACATGGAGCGTCCCAGCATCCGCCACCACATGTTTCACATGGTCTCCCAACACGAGGACATCACCGATGAGCGCTGGAGTGCTCTGCGCAAGAGCATGACGGAGGAAGGCAAGACGAAGCCGTGGAGCATTGACGAGCTGCTACGACTTGACGATTGGATGCAATTGCGTGCGGACAGGTGAGCAAGGAAGGAGGAAGGAGGAGAAAGTGTGTTGGGGTGGTCTGTGCAAAAGCTGTGCTGCGGGCGATGCGCGCGATCAGCCAAACCCATTCAAAAGTGAGTCGAAAAAAAACCCGCGCTCGCCCCTTTTCGCCCTTTGGGCTCGTTTTCCTCTCTGCGCAATGCAGCGTGTTGAGAGTGTGTGCATGGCATGGCGAGGGTGGCAACGCGTATGCGATGTGCACGCACATGGAATGTGTGTGTTTGCATGCTCTGTGCACACTCGTGGATGGGTGTATGGGCCGGTTGCAATTCGGTGGCGGTTTTTTGGAGCTGCTCGCCGGATTCGGCAACGGCTCCTTTGCACACGATGTGTGTGTGCTGGGCCAACGGCAACCGTGTAAACATGGCCAGGGATGTGCATGGAAGCGTATGAGGTGGTTGAGGCACGTGCAGCGCATGTGTGGAGTGCGTGTGCGAGGCTGTGAGGTGGCAAAAGGGCGCGCAGGGCGGGAAAAACGGGCGCGAAAGAGCCCAGGCCAACGGCTCTCTGTGCCACAACGGCCACTTTGCAGGCAGCTGCACAGGGGAGAAGAGGTGCATGGAGGACGGCATGGACACACACATGTGCACAGGGCACTGTGTGCAGGGTGTGTGCATGTGGGCGTGTGCATGAGAGACGTGTGTGCGTGTGGAGAGGGCAAAGAGGGCCGGTGCATGGAAACTACGCCCGAAAAGCAAAGCACACCGAAAAACCACGACGAGAAGACTAACGCGATGCACGTGTGCATGTCCATCCACAGCAACTACTTCTACAATGCGTGAAATTGTGCACATTCAAGCTGGCCAGTGCGGCAACCAGATCGGCGCCAAGTTCTGGGAGGTGATCTCGGACGAGCATGGCATCGACCCGACTGGTACGTACCACGGCGACTCTGACCTGCAGCTGGAGCGCATCAACGTGTACTACAACGAGGCCACGGGCGGCAAGTACGTGCCGCGCGCTGTGCTTGTGGATCTGGAGCCCGGTACGATGGACTCTGTGCGCGCCGGCCCGTTCGGCCAGGTGTTCCGCCCGGACAACTTTGTGTTTGGCCAGACTGGTGCCGGTAACAACTGGGCCAAGGGTCACTACACGGAGGGCGCTGAGCTGATTGACTCTGTGCTGGACGTGGTGCGCAAGGAGGCCGAGTCGTGCGACTGCCTGCAGGGCTTCCAGATTGCCCACTCGCTGGGTGGTGGCACGGGCTCTGGTATGGGCACGCTGCTGATCTCCAAGATCCGTGAGGAGTACCCGGACCGCATGATGTGCACCTTCTCTGTGGTGCCGTCGCCCAAGGTGTCGGACACCGTGGTGGAGCCGTACAACGCCACCCTGTCTGTGCATCAGCTTGTGGAGAACGCCGACGAGGTGTTCTGCATTGACAACGAGGCCCTGTACGACATCTGCTTCAAGACGCTGAAGCTGACCACCCCGACGTACGGTGACCTGAACCATCTGGTGTCGATTGTGATGAGCGGCATCACGTGCTGCCTGCGCTTCCCGGGTCAGCTGAACGCTGATCTGCGCAAGCTTGCGGTGAACCTGATCCCGTTCCCGCGTCTGCACTTTTTCCTGGTGGGCTTCGCCCCGCTGACGAGCCGTGGCTCGCAGCAGTACCGCGCCCTGACTGTGCCCGAGCTGACGAGCCAGATGTTCGATGCCAAGAACATGATGGCCGCCTCGGACCCGCGCCACGGTCGCTACCTGACCGCCGCCGCCATGTTCCGTGGCCGCATGTCGACCAAGGAGGTGGACGAGCAGATGCTGAACACGCAGAACAAGAACTCGTCGTACTTTGTGGAGTGGATCCCCAACAACATCAAGTCGTCGGTTTGTGACATCCCGCCCAAGGGCCTGAAGATGGCTGTGACCTTTGTGGGCAACAGCACATGCATCCAGGAGCTGTTCAAGCGCGTGGGTGAGCAGTTCACCGGCATGTTCCGCCGCAAGGCTTTCCTGCACTGGTACACGGTGAGGGCATGGACGAGATGGAGTTCACTGAGGCCGAGTCCAACATGAACGATCTCGTGTCTGAGTACCAGCAGTACCAGGACGCCACCGCCGAGGAGGAGGGCGAGTGGGAGGAGGACGACGCCGACCTCGACCTGGAGTAAGTGCAGCATGGCACAGGTGAGTGAGGGCGGGGCGGAGAGGAGCATCTGAACGGCAGGCCTGCGATGTCGCGGGCCACTGAGTGCTGCCGGGTGTGCCTTGCGTGAGCCCACCTCACTCTGGAGAGCTGTCCCACCTGCAGCGGCGTACAAGGCAGCTGTGGAAAGACAGGAAAATGCACTGGCAGTGTTTACTCTCGTACTCTCTTTCTCTATCTTACTCTCTTGCTCCAGCATATTGGTTTCCGTCTTGTGCGCGTGCGTGCAGGCAAGGCAGGCAAAGGAAAAGGCCGGGATGCGCGAGCTTGTGTGGTTGCTTGCGGTCGTGGTGCTGCTTGGATGCGCGGTAGGCGAATGCAGAGCAGAGAACAATACATGCGTGGCGTGTCCCGCGGGCACGTTTGCCGGAGGGACGTGCATGGCGCAGTGTGCAATGGTGGGCTTCTGTAAACACGCAGACAACTGCACAGCGTGCGCAGAAGGCACGTACAACACACAACAGGGCGTCAGTGTGTGCACAGACTGTGCTCCGGGAAGCTACAACAACGTGACAGGTCTGGGCGAGGCATGTCCTGCGTGCCAACCGGGCTACTTTGCCGCTTCGTCCGCGGCAACTTCGTGCGACGAGTGCGGACGAGGCACGTACGCACAGGGCAATGCGACCGTGTGCACAAGTTGCGACGTAGGCCACTACCAAGAAGAAAAGGTGGGTGGACGAGGGAGGGAATCAGTGGAGGAGGGGCAAAGGGCGGTAGGACCATCGCATCAGCTTACGCGCGCACAACTCCCCTCCTCCTTTCGTCTCTCGCTCTACACAGGGACAAACGACGTGTTATGAGTGTCCTGTGGGAAAGTATGCGGACGTTGTTGGACGTGCGGTTTGCTCATTCTGTGAAATGGGCCACTACCAGCCGGAAATGGTAAGGAGAGGACACGCGGTCAACTTTGCGCAGACGTGTGCAAACAAACCCGCTGACAACGAATCCCACAGGGCCAAACACGCTGTTTCGATTGCACGAGTGGATTTGTGTCGACCATCCGTGACGCCACAAACTGTACCGCATGTGAACCGGGCACATTTGCGCGTGGAGAGGCCCAAACGGCGTGCATCGATTGCGGCGCCGGAACGTACGCAGTCGGCATGGTACGTGTGCAAAAAGCCGTGTGAGGCTTCATATGAAGATTGCCAAGAGGGTACAAAGGGCAAGACGGGCACTGACACAGGAGGGGGGCTTGGTGCAGAACAATTCATTCTGTGCGCTGTGTGCTCCGGGCGAAGGGAGCAACACGCGTTCAACAAGCTGCTTCGAGTGTTTGGAGGGCCAGCACGGCACGAGTGCATTCACACCCGTGAGTGTTCTCACATCGAGCGAGGTGGACAGCGTGCAGAGCGGAGCGTCCACGGTGGGCAGCTGTGTGGCGTGCGAGCAGGGCAAGTTTAACCCCAAGCGCGAGCAGACGCGCTGCACAGGGTGCGGCAAGGGCAAGTACAACCCGAGTCTAGGAAGCACCAGTGCCAGAGCATGCCTGTTGTGTCCAACCGTAAGTGCAGGAGAGAGAAAAGGGGAAGTGTGAGTGAGGGGTCTGGACGCTCACACACACAGAGATTGGCACACCATACATGGCCATGCAGGGCTACTACTGTCCCAACGAGGCCAACGCACAGGCGCTGCAATGCCCAGCGGACCATTACTGCGAACTGGGGGTCGGGGAGCCGGTGAAGTGCCCTGCGCTGTACTATGCGGCGCCCGGGAGTGGCGAATGCCAGCCGTCGGCCGTGTTCATTGTGTTTACGATTTCGTTTGTGATTCTGGCAGTGACGGCAGGGTTTGTGTGGTGGCAGGCACGACGGATGCGGCGGGAAAAGGAGATTGAGAGGTTGCGAGAACAGGCAGAGGAGGACAAGGCGCCTCTATTCGTCGAGGATTCCATGTCACGGTACACCCGTGCCCCCAGGAATAAGAATAACCGCGGGTATAACTTTGCACAAGAAGGCCCCGTGTACGGGGGCCTGTGAGGGCCAGTAGCAGCAGCAGTAGCAGCAGTAGCGAGAAAAGCAGCGTGGGAGACAATGAACGCGTGGTATGGTGGCGCCGCTGTGGTGTTTGTCTTCTTCGTCTCCTTGTTCTTCTTTGCAATTCTTCAGTTGTCGTCGCGCCAATTGTGTTCGCACTGGCTGCAGCGGAAAAAGGTGGTCATCGGCTCGTCGGCGCTGCGCATCTGCACTTGGAAGTAGTACGCCTTGGTCTCTGAGCACTCGGGACACTTTGCATCTGCGCACAGGTGGGTGTGGCGTGAGAAGTGTGTGAGTGGGAGAGAGAGGGAGCACAGTTGCGTAGAGCGCGTGTGTGTGTGTTTGTGTGTGAACAACTGAAGCCGAGGCTGATGCAAGGTCCCGCGAAAACGAGCGGCGGCGGCGGCCTACCATTTGTGTACTGGGCATTGTCCCAACGCGAGTCGTTGTCGATGACATCATCGACCTGTTTGGACTCGTACTGAACCACCGTGGACATCTTGTTCTGCACGTCGCACTTGTACGAACACATGCGACAGAACCAGTAGTTTGTGTTGAGCGCCTCGTTGTCCTCGGGCATTGGAGGCAGGTACACAAGCAGCAGAGTGCCGCAGTTTGGACAAAAGTACTGCGTGGCAACGACGACGATGCCATGGACTGGGTGTGAGCGGCGCAAAGCGGGCCCTGGGGAAAAACCTGTGACAACGCTCACCATCCTGGCTCGGCCCTGACGTGCGGTGTTGAATTGTGTTGGACCGTTGGTTGCAAACACACCCGGTGCACCGCACAGAGAGAGAGAGAGACAGGGACAGGACACGGGATGGAAGGAGAGACGAACAAGACGACGAGAAAGAAGGAGAGCAAGAGTGGAATGATCGAGCCGAGGCAAGCGGATTCGAGCTTCATTTCCTCGGGCCAGTTTTACGAGGACATGGCGTAGGCGAGGGCACCGTAGCTGTGGTGGATGTAAAGGCGGATGGACATGCGCATGGGTGTGCGTGAGCAGAGTGTGCGGGTGACCCGTGGGCAATGCCCGGGAGCGGCCAGAGGGGAAAAGCCGAGGAGGCGGCAGGCAGTGGAGAAAAACTCACCCGCCGAGGACACCGAGGACGATCTGCAGGGACATGGAACGGGTATGAACACATGCACGTGGTTGTATGCAAACGGGTGTGAGCAACAATGAGGGTGCGCGGTGTGTGTGCGGCGAGTACGGGCCGCTGAAACTCACGTATTCGTTGGGCACGCCGCCTTCGGAACCTCCGCCGGCCATGCCGCGGACCTGCTGGGTCATGACGCGGTTCTGAGAACGCATGGATGTGCGCGAGGCCGCCGTGGCCGTACGGAAGAGCTGCTGACGTCCAGACATGTGGCTATTTGGTTTTGTTGTGGTGTGTGGTCCGGCGCAGGTGGAACCAAAAGCTAGTTTCCGTTCCATCTGGTGTCATGTCGACGTTTGCGGCGTTGGCAACGGCGGTCAAGCCGCGGCCCAAGACGATGTCGTCTGAGGAGCGGCGAGCCAACATGGCACTGGTGGAAAGTGTGCTGGAGGAGTTGCGCGAACACAGCGAGACGCCGCGGGGCACGGAGAGTGTTCTCAGCGCGCAAGACACCATCGACCTTTCCTACCTTTGGTTGGATGCGTCGAGCACGCGTGCGGTTGTGGAGGCGGTGCAAGACGTGCCCTACGTGCGCAGGCTCCTCCTTGCCGGCAACTCGTGGAACGAGGACGGCGTACAGGCCCTGCTCACCCTCATGGCCAAGCGACAGGACTTGGTTGTGGTTGACATCGACCAGGCCGACCAGTTGGAAGACCGCGACGCACGTGCACTTGTGGAATGTCTGGCGGAACGCAATCCCAGCGTCCAGCTCGTCCTCAACACAAGCTCCCTCGTTGCCAATTCCACCCTGCGACGCCTGGTGCAGGTGCAGAGCCATGTGGACGCACGAAGAGAGGCCCATCGACACTATCGCGTGCGCAATGGCCTCGTGCCTCCTGACCCTCGCGTCGCCGAGTGCATCGAGTTGCTGCGCAGTGGGAATCCGGATGCCTGCGGCGCCTGTGGGGAGCTGCAGAACATGGGTGTGGGCGATGGTAAGTGGTCGTGAGAAGAAAGGATGTGGTGATGGTGCGCATGCTTGCCGTCGTTGGGTGTACAGTGACGCCTGTCGATGTGTGTGCGCCGCAAAAGCGAAAGTAACCGTTGTGCAAACGAAACGAAGGAGGAGTGGTGGCACTGAACTGACACGAGCGTGGACACGTGACCCATCCTTCCACCGGCCGTGGGTGACACATATCGCATGGATGCACATTTGCAGAGCAACTGAGGGATTGGTTAGAGGCGTACGAGACGGAATACGACCGGCTGGAGGCAGCGGACTACGATCCCGTGCCGTTGCCCGACACGCTTGACCTGAGCGGGAATTGTGTGACGGAAGACGGGGTGGCATTGCTGGCAGAGACGATTCCCAACGGGATCCACCACGTGAACCTGAGCAACAACGTGTTGCTCGGGGACGGGGCGGTGGAGAGTGTGGTGACCATGTGCAAGCGCAACTATCCGCAGGTGCGTGGCTACGACCGGTGTAACTTTATTCGCTCGGTGGACCTCACCGACAACCCTCTGATTGGCAACGACTCGCTGCACCGCATCTGGGAGCTGGTGACGCGGTGGAACGCAGTGGAGGTGCGCGTGAACAATCCTGCGCGCAGTCTGGACACTCGTCTCCTTCGTCGCATCCACGACCACATGGAACTGAGTTTGGAGGAGCGACAAATGGTGGTGGCACGTCACGTGCTGCGTCTCCTCAAGCGCAATCCGTCGCAGCCACCCTCGCAGGCGGGCGAACAGGTGCTGTTTGACAAACTCAGCTTCCAATTCCACCCGCTGGACGACGCGTTTGTCGCCGATCTGTGTCAAACACTGGTGGACAACACGTACGTGACGCGTGTGAACCTGTCCAACATCACCACGCTGGGCATGCCTTCGTGGAAGTCCCTTGCGCAGCTGCTGCGCCACAACACACACATTCAAGAGGTCGAGGTCAACAAGAGCTCGCTCGACGAGGAGGGCCTGGCCGTGTTGGAACATGTGGTGGCGTATGAGAACGCCGTGGTGCGTGTCTACGTGGACGAAAGCGAACTGATCGGCCACGAGCGTTTGCAAACCTTTCACAAGATCCAACGCGATTTGAAAACGCGCCGCTACCACTTTCAGGACCACCAAATCCGCCACCATCGGCTTCCGTTGGACCCTGCGTTTGCCAAGCGGCTGCGCATGGCGGAGCTGCTGTGCAAGCAGGACAAGCTGGATCAGGTGAACGGCGTGTTGGACTTTGCCAATCTGGGCGTGCAGGCAGGCCAGGTGAAGCAGATTGTCGATGTGCTGGACGGCGCATGTGATCGAGGCACGGTGGGTGTCACACTGAACCTTGGAGGCAATGGCATCGGCAATGCGGGACTGAACATTCTCGGCGGCTTCCTGAAACGACGCAAGGCGAGCAGGGACATGCGACACGTGTCGTTGCAACACAACATTCTGGTGACAGACGAGGGAGTGGAGGCGCTGATGCGTGCGTTGCGACGCAACACGGGTCTGCTGACCTTGACGCTGGACGACAACGAGGCGCTGGGCAACGCGGCAGCTCGCTCTGTGATCGATACCCTGCTGGACTACAACGCCGTGCTCAACGTCAGCATGAAGTCGTGTCGCCACGTGTCGGCGCAGATGCAGGAGGAGCTGGAGCGTGTGAATGCCATGGACTATTCGCAGCGACGGGAGGCAGCCAAGGATCGAAAGCACAAACGGCAGGTCGTGGCCCTGTGCAAGGAGATGGAAACGTTGGAACGGCAGCTGCGACGCATCGAAAGCACAGCCAACTCTCTGACCAAGAGCGACCGTCCCACGTGGAACCCATCACTGAGCATCGACCCGGGCAAGCCGCTGCCCACCTACGACGCCCTGCAGGACCGATACTGCACGTGGCCGCAGAAGCAGATTGTGCGACAGCAGTTGCAGGAATTGGGGTTGTTGGCCGGAGGCGACGACGACGACGACGACGAGGGCAATGGCAGTAGCGGCAACCGCGGCCGCAGCACTGCGAAGAGCGGCAAGAGCGGCAAGACAAAGGGCAAGGCAAAGGGCAAAGACAAGAAGAAGAAGAAGAAGCTGCGTCCGTTGAACCCATACAAGTTTGAACGGGTGCAAGTGATGACGGGGCCGCATTGACGCCGAGGAGGTTGCTTTCCCAAAGAAGCTGACGAGGCGCGGGCAAAAGCGTGTGTTGCAGCGAGTGAGCAGGCCAACAGATTCGTTGGCTGCTGGATACACATAAAACGGTGCAGAGTGACTCTTATTGCATGGGATGGAAGACGGCAAACTGGGCCCAGTCGGCGCTCGCTGGGATCACCTCGCCTGCAGCCAGCAATTTTCCCGGAGGCTCGCGCCCACGGGACACACGGTACCGGTTCCACTGCGCACGTCGTTGTTGAAAGGCATGGCTGCCTGCGTGGTACGGCAGGGTGCAGTAGTCAAAGCTGGGCACACCCAGCGGCGAGCGGAGCACAGGCCACAAACCGCTGGAGTCCTCGACGGCGTGCTGTACAGGAGGAGCGGGGTTGGAGGTGGAGGTGGACGATGAGGAAGATGAGGAGGATGAGGAAGACGAAGATGAAGCCTGTCGAACCTTCTGTAGCCTGTCCTGGCGCTTGCGGTGCTGAGCGTCAACTTCGGCCTCAATCTTGGCCTGCCGCTCCTGCACCTCTTGCCGCCACTTGGCTCGTCTGCGCTTGCGCCAGCGCTTGTTGCGCCGCTGTTTGTGTACTCGTTGGATGGCATCCATGTAGGCGCGGTTGCTGGTGTCAAGAGAGGCAAGGAACGCGTGCACCTCTTCCAGCGCACTGCTCTGTGCGCCATCCCGCATGTGTGCCATGCCAACCTCGATTTGTTCCAATGTAGACGCAGCCTGGGCCAGCCTACGGCGCAGAGAGGGGACGTCCATGCACTGTTGAGAGGTTTGGATTGCGTGCGCTGCTGCACACAACCCCAAGTTTTTGAGAACGTCAGACAGCGTACTCATCCCTCACAGCCCGAAAAACAGGAGAAACAGAGAGCCCTGAACAAAGACTACATTCACGAGCATAGAGAATCATGTCCGTCGACGAGGTGAGTGGTTCCCGGACGTTTCCTGATTCTTTGCATCTCGCACTTTCCGTTCTTGCCAGTGTCAGTGTGTGAGACACAATCAGACGATTCACAGGTGCAATTCTCGTTGTTGATCGCCTGGAAGACGTGTTTGTGGTCTTCTGCACTTGTGAGAAGGTGTCCAGATGGGCAGCTGTCAGCTGACTCGAACTTTCAGGATCAATTGCGGCAATGGGCGTTCGTTCGCAACAACGTGGCGCTCGAAGAGGTTCTTCGAGATCCAGAGAACATGCCCATGGTATGGGACGACCCCGTTGTGCTGGAGGCAGTGTCGAGAGACATGGGTCTGCTCGAACTCCTCATGAAAAGTCCGGGCTCTGCGCGCGAGGTCAGTGTCGACCCGGAGAAGTGCATCGACAATCTGATCACTGCATGCTGTGAAGTGGGTGCTGCGCCGCTTGAGACAGGCATTCAGATGGCCACGGTGTTGGTTGAAAGGATCACCGAGCTTGCCGACGTGAGGGATCGGGCAGCGGCTGTGAAAGCCCCCACCTTTCCTGAATTGGACAAGCTGATGGAAGAAAAGGACGAATCGAACCCTATGTATGTGTTGATCAACGCATGCGAGAGTGGAGACGTGGACACGGTTGCGTTGCAGCTGGGCAATCAAGTCGACCTGACCTTTGCCGGTGGAGCTCCTCTGTGCAGTGCTGCACGATGCAGCAACGAGGAAGCGGGGCCTCAGATCATCCAACTGCTGGTGGATGCAGGAGCAGACGTCAACGTAGACCCTGGAACTGGATTCACGCCATTGGTGGAAGCGGCTGGTTCCTCCAACGCAGCCTCTGTGCAAAAGCTGCTCGATTGTGGTGCACGGGCCGATTATGTGGCAGACAGCGGAGGCAGCGCCATTTACGCGGCCGCAGAGGTGGGCAGTGACGCGTGCGTGAAGCTCCTGCTTGCGCAGGTGCGCCTGCACACCACGAAGGACCCATGGGTGCCACGCCGTTGCACGCGGCTGCCAACCGTGGCTGTACATCCTGCGTAACCGCTCTTCTCGACGCGGGTGCGGAGCTGGAGCACGCAGGAATGGATGGCAGGACCGCACTCATGATTGCTGCTTCCGAATCCCACCTGGAGACTCTCACTCTACTTCTGCAGCGCGGAGCAGATGCAACCCAGCAGAGCGAGTCTCGTCCGTCTGCCCTGGCATGTGCAATCTCCAGCGGCAGCATCGAGTGCGTCGAGCTGCTGCGCAAACACGGTGCTGACCTCGACGGTCCCATGCCCGCGGGACTCACCGCGCTGATGATTGCGACCACTGCCAACAAGCCAGACATTCTGGAGTACATGCTCGAACAGGGTCAGGACATCCATGCCGAAGCAACCATGGGTATGACGGCGCTGTCGTGTGCCATCAACCAGGGTGCCGAGAAAAGCGTGCGCCTGTTGCTCGAGCGTCATGGAGGCAATGTGCGCAACATTCAGGTGCTGGGAAAGCCCATGGTGTACTACGCTTGCGAGCAGAAAGACAACGCGGCAATGATCGAGGTGATGGTTGAGGCCGGCGCAGACCTCGACGCCGAATGGGGAGACGACGTGCCCATCACCATTGCCGCCAAGAAGGGCCACGTCGCCATTGTCGAAGCTTTGGAAAAGGCAGGTGTACCCCTGCACACGCAGGACCGCTACGGAGTCGATCTGTTGTTTGTCTCTGTGGTGCGACGCAACAAGGCCATGGTCGAGTGGCTGCTGCAACACGACATCCGCAACATCATCGACAACACTCAACATTCAGTGCGCATGGCTGCTCAAGAAGGGGAGCCTGAGATGCTGCGGATGCTGCTGGATTCCGGATTCGATGCAAACTGCAGGGACATTGACGACGGCGTCACCCCGCTGCTCGTCGCCTCCGAGTGCGGCAATCTCCGGTGCGTCGAGGTCCTTCTGGAGGCTGGTGCAGACCACACGCTCGCTCGCCACATGGACAGGGTCGCGCCGCTCCACATGGCCACCGTGCATGGGCATCCGGACATCATCCGCGTCCTGCTGGCCCATGGAGCCAACCCTGACCAGAAACGCTCCCAAGGCGTCACTCCTTTGTTTCTAGCTGCTTCGGAGGGGCTGTTGGATGAAGCAGAGGCGCTGCTTGAAGGCGGTGCGGATGCAAGACTCCGCGTTCAAGGCCTTTCGCCTCTGGAAATCGCGCGCATGTACGGCGATATTGAGATGCTGGAGATCATGGACAGGTTCAAGGGCAATGGTGGCAACAAGAAGAAGAAGAAGTCCAAATCGCAACCGAGCAGCCACAGCCAGCAGAGCAACAGCAACCGCAGCAACAACAGCGGTGGGAACACCGCCACCACCACCACCTCATCCTCATCCTCCTCATCCTCATCCTCATCCATCACCACGTCGTCCACCAACGCCGACATCACCCTCGTCCTGGAGCACAAAGCTCTGGTCGACGACGTGGAGATGCCGGTCCCGAACGACCTCTCTCACGCAGCGTTCCGGCGCTGGATCATCAAGCACCTGGGTGTGTCCGACAGGTTCAAGGCGACCTACAAGCGATCTCATGACTCCAAGGTGTGCCGCGTGAAGAACGCAAAGGACCTCAACGCGCTCCGCGAATACGCGGCCACTGAAGGCGGGCCTGTGCGCGTGAGAATTGCGGGGGCCATGCAATCCAAATGAAAAAGCAGGATGTGAGTGGTTGTGTGGATGTGTGGGTGTGCACCTCAACAGGGGCCGCGATGGCTCTTCCATCCAAAACCAAAACCCCACACCCTTTCCCCTTCCACCCATGAGCGACAACGTAGTGTGCCTGAACGTGGGTGGGCGCCTGTTCCAGACCACATGGTCGACCCTGTGCAAGTACGAGAACTACTTTAGCATGCTGCAGCGATACGCGAGCGGAGAAGACTCGAGCCACGACGTGACGCTGGACAAGCAGGGCAACATCTTTATCGATCGAGACGGAGACCTGTTTGCGCCTGTGCTGCACTTTCTCCGCACTGGCAAGGTGCACCTGCCCAAGGACGTGCCCATGTCGGCGCTGATTGTCGAAGCCAAGTTCTACCTGCTCATGGACCTGGTGGACCACCTCATCGACATCATGACCTCTTCGTACGAACGCCAGTACACAAGCAAGCTGCGCAACAAGCCCATGTTTGCCCAACTGTCTGCAGGCTGCTTCCTGCAGGAGGAAACACAGCAGGCGATGGCGATTTACATCGGCAGCCGCGACCGGCGACGCATGGCACAGGAGCGTGCACAGATGGAGCAAGTGTTGGCAATGGAGGCTCAGGAGGCCCGGGAGGCGCAGGAGCAGGGTGAGGCGCAGGATGGAGACGCGGGGGAAGCGCAGGCGGCGCAAGTCGGAGTTGCGGAGGACGAGGAAGTGGCGGTGGGAGAGGCAGGCGCTTCGTCGTCCTCCTCTTCCTCTTCATCGTCCTCTTCCTCATCGTCCTCGGGCGATGGCCACTACAGCGAAGACGTGCAAGAAGTGGAGATGGAGTTTGGCTCTGTGCGGGATGTGCTGCGCACCGAGAGCTATGTGCAGGAGTTTGACACGCTGGAACAGATGCTCAAGCAGCTGGGCATCGAGGAGGATGAAGTGGTGCAGTCTCTGGACTCGCGTGACGAAGAGGCGTTGTACAATCGTGCCAGTGGCATGCCGCCGCAGGGGACCATGTCCATGATGTACAGTGCAGGCGAGTACGCAGAGGCAAACCTGCGCACCTCCATGCACATGTCCACCCTTCCGGACAGCTGGACCACACGCAATGGTCTCCTCGGCTCCCATGCCCAATGGTACGCAGACAACCTGCGTCGTGGCGTGGTCCGTGTGGAGAACAACTGCGTCATCTTGGACGTCGGCAGCATTGGCGACGGCCCCATGAAGACACACACCATGATGGGCTTCTTTACAGACAACGGTCACAGACTCTACCTGCGCGAGCTCAACAGCAGCCGCAGCGCCTTCCGAGAATGGCGATTCCAAAAGTGGGAATGAAGACACAATTTGCACTGTTCTTCTCACGACGACGACGACGACTCCGATGACGACTTGCCCTCTTCAGACTTTCCCTTGCCCTCTGCATAAGGTCCCTCATCCCAAGGACCCGTAAGGATCTCCACACCGTCCTCGGTGACGAGCAGAGTGTGCTCAAACTGTGCGGAGCGGCCGCCCTTTGTGGTGGCGGTCCAGCCATCGCCCCACATGTGTACCTGGTGGTCACCCTCGTTGATCATCGGCTCAATGGTAAACGTCATGCCGGGTTTCATCACACCAGGTGCCTTGTTCTTGGCGTAGTGCGGCACGTTGGGGTTGGCGTGGAAGATCTGGTTGACGCCGTGGCCACAAAAGGCACGCACCACACCCAGCTTCTGCTTCTTGGCATACCTGGAAATGACGTTGCCACACTCGCGGAAGGGCTGTCCCGGACCGCAGATGTCGATGGCCTTTTTGAGGCACTCGCGTGTGCTCTCCACAAGGTGGATGCTCTCCTCCGACGGCGTACCCACGTAGTATGTGGCATTCAGGTCGCCGTGGAAGCCGCCGTGGTACAACGACACGTCGATGTTGACAATGTCACCATCCTCAAAGGGCAGATCATCCGGGATGCCGTGGCACACCACCTCGTTGCGCGAGATGCACACCGACTTGGGGAAGCCACGGTAGTTCAGAGGCGACGGATAGGCATCCCTGTCCAAGCATGCCTGGTGCACAATCTTGTCGATTTCGTCGGGTGTCACACCGACGTCCAGGGCGGCGGCGGCGATGTCCAACACCTCCCGCGACAACTTGCACACCTTGCGCATTCCCTCGATCTCCTCCTCGTTCAGCACCTTGATACCCGGGCCCTCCTCCTCTTCACTCTGCGGGATGCCCGTCAGCGCATAGTCGGGCTTCTCGATGTTGCTGGGCACGGTGAGCAGCTCCGAGATTTTCCCGGGCCGCAAGTCCGACGTAAACTCAAAGCCCTCCACCCAGCTGTTGTCCCACTTGGTCTCTGTGCTGTTGGCAGACTCTTCGGCCTTCTTGCGCATCTGTTTGACTGTGCGTGTGTTCCAGGGTGTGTGGGTGTGGGTGTGGGTCGGTGGAGTGCAGGGAAGCCCGTTCGGGTCAGCGTTGGGTTGCAATGCAAGGGGGCGCCGCTTTCCGGCTGGCCTGCCATGCCCAGCGCCGACTTGGTGCACATCCAACCAGCGGATTGTGGGCTCAGAGACGCGTGGGTGCACGCTGCTGTACGACGTACTCAGCTTGTGATACTTGTTGTGCTCCTTCCAGTAGCCCTTGAAGCACTCTTGCGAGTGGAAGAACGTGTCTCCGGCCTCCAGCTTGGTGCACGTGGGGCACTTGAACGCTGCAGGTTTGCCACAGTCGGGCGTGGCGCAGATCTTTCCTGACACGGACATGTTGACAGGTGGTGCTCGTGTGTTTCGTGTGGTTGGGGCAGGGCATGCTTCTTGCTTCCACTGTGTCCTGCATGTGGCACCCATCCAACACACACACACACACACGTGACATGGTCATCATGCCCAGACAACGATGGTGTCCTTTGGAGGTACCACCGCGCTGGCAGAGCCAATGGCGACCGTGCGCAAGGAGGACGTGGTGGCACTGCTCACCTCCGAAAGCATGGCCCTGCCATACGCGCAACGGTTCGAGAGCGCGATGGGAGACCCGCGTTTGGTGCGGATAGCAGACGGGCCAAAGTGGATGGTGTCACTGTGGCGAGAACCGGAGCGACTGAGCGAGGTGGAAGCCCTTGTGGGCCAAGCAAGAGCATCCAAGCTAGACCACGACCATCTGCACAAACTCACACACGCATGCATGGACCAAGACACGTATTCGCTGTTCTACGATCCCCTCCCGTCCACATTCTGCTCGCTGCGGCAGTTTCTGGCAGAACGGAGGTCAAAGGATGCTTCCCAGCCGCGGTTGACCCTGGACAGCCTTGTCAACGGCCACGGTACGAGCAGCAGCAGCAGCCGTGGAAGCGGTGGGAACGGGGCTTCCTCCAAGGGTGCTTCTTCTTCGATGGAGTATGGACGTGAGGGAGAGGGTGCCATGCTTCAGGGCCACGCTGTGCCGTTTGCGACCTTGGCGCCCATGCTCATGTCACTGGTGGACACGCTGTGCTTCATCCACGACAACGACATCCTGCACGGCTCACTAAGCACCCACAGTGTGGCTGTGGACCGCGACTCGCCCGCTCACTCACTCGTCCTGATGGACTATGGCCTTCCGTCGCTCAAATTCAGCAGCAGCGCGGCGGCAGCAGCGGCGGCAGCGGCGACAAGGACGTCGGATTTGTGTCGACAACCACCCACTACGAATTCACGTCGCCGGACCTTCTGCGCGCCAATGTGCTGTACACTCGCAAGCACGACGTGTTTTCGCTGGGCATGGTGATGCTGGAGATGGTGAGCGGCTGCAACGCGATGGCAGGCTTGCAACACGTGCGCGACACACTCCATGCGATGATGCTCAATTTCGCACATGCCCCCGCACGCATTGCCATCATGGATTTGGCCACATTGTGTACCAAACCTGACCCTCATGACAGGCCAGGCATGCATGCGGTGCGTTCGCGATTGGTGGCCATCCTCGACAAGGCCAATGCCGGCCACGTCGACTCTCTCAGCTCCATGCTTGGCTCTGTGACGTCCATGGCTGCAAGCAGCAGCAATCCGCAGGCGGGGCAACCATCGGAGGAACAACAACAACAGATGCAGCCGCCGCAAGAGCTTGCCGCCGACGTCGAGCAGGCGCATCGTGATCACATGGCTGAGTTGACATACACGCTGAGGCAGGGGATACAGACAGAGGGGGCACATGGCAACGAGACAGAGAGTGACAGTGCAATGGGCTTGCACTTGGGTCACCTTCGTGCGTTTTGCAGGCGATATGCATCGGAACGCGAGCTGATGACAAACCACCCTGCGTTCCGTAGCAAGCGTGCCGTCAAGGCAGTGATGTACTTTTTGACTCATACACTGCATGCGAACCCGGAAGCGTCCAGTAGTGACGAGGGCCGTCAGTCGCACGTGGATGACAGGAACGAGGAGCAGAAGGACGACGACGCAGAGACGCAGGAGGCGGCCACATTGGCTTTGCAGGCATTAACTTATTTGACACGCTGCAAGGCAAATGCATGGACAGCACACAGGCTAGGTGCCATCCGACTGGTGTTTGGGTGGCTTGCTGCCAACCAACACGACGCGTGGATGAGCTACTGGTGCGTGAGTGCATGTGTGAGCATTGTGGTGGATGTGCCCTCTGCACTGCCTGCCGTTGTGCAACACGGCGGCCTGGGCTTGTTGCCCGCCCTCATCCACGCCCACTTCAAGTCATACGATTTGGTGCACCGGTGCTTCCAACTACTCGTGTACATGGGCGAAACCAACCCCATTGTGAGACAGGTGGGCTCGCAGCTGCCCTTTGCCAGCCAGCTCTTTGTTGTGCAGGCCAAGTGGGAGGCGCTGATTGAGGAGCAGCGCGCCAAGCTGCTCGACACAGGCGTCCATCTGCTTGCAGACAGTGACGACGAAGACGATGAGCCTTTGTATGTGCTCGATCTGCAGCAGCAACCACAAGATGATGGCATCGCCGTCATCGACGGAGGCGTGATGTGGCAGGCGGGGCATCACAATGGCCAGCATGCGGATGTGCAGGTCCATCCGGATCCTGTCGACGTGGTCGACGAGGACTTGCAACGGGCAGTGGGGTTTGATCGAAGGCGTGTCAAGGAGTATCGTACGCTGCTCGAAATGAGCAGCCACACACGACAGGTGTACTACGACGATGATCGTGCGGTGGAATGGTCCATCCAGCAGCTGATGGCCATTGTACAGGATCTGCGCACTGCTGAGGAAAAGCAGCAAGCTGGAATCCACACACACGGTGAGCTGGAGGCAACGGATGATCGCCAAATCCATGATGATGACGACGATGACGAAGAAGACGACCAGAACGACGACGACGATGAGGATGTGCATGTGGCCAAGGAAAGCAGCATGGAACGAGAGGCATACGAATCAGGCCGTCCGACGACCATTGCCGGGTTTGTGGCCACGTACAGCGCCTACCGTGAACAGGTGGTGAATTGCGAGTCGTTTGTGAGCGAGCCATTGATACTTGCCCTGGTGCACAAGGTGAATCGGTGCAGCAGCGACCACGCGAGCGATGTGGCCATGGCCATGCAGCTGTTTGCCCTGATGGAGTTGCTGTGTGCACACGTGGACAACGCACGCTTTGCAAGCCAGCAGATGCCACGTTGGCGTGGCGTTTGGTCATGCATGATGGCCCACCCTGGCATGCTCGAGTCCAACCGCATGCTCATCACCATGGTGTTCCTCCTCGTGCGCCTCGTGCGCGTCGATCCACATGCCGCCGACGTGCTTCTGGAAGCGGACGATGTGGCCGAGAGCATTGTGCGGTGTCTGGAGCGCCGTGTGGACGACGGAGAGTACGCAGCATACAGTCTGGCGGCTGTAGATCGCCTGATCCAGGCAAAGGCCTCGCTGGCCCTGCAATACTTTGCCGTGGGCGGCGTGCGTGCCACTGTGTTTGCCATGCGTCGACATTTGGACAGTATGCCATTGCAGCGCAGTGCCATGTCCATCGTGGCCAGTGCCACGCAGCTGAGTCCGCACTGTGCTGATTTGCTCGCCACAGAACTCGACGGCGTCGAGGCCATCCTACAGAGCGTGGCCAGGCACTGTCTCGACCACGAGCACGTCTTGGCATGCTTGCAGGTGCTGGAACAGGTGGGGGAACGCAGAGCTGTCGTGGTCGCTCAGCACGAGGGAACCGTCGAGGTTGCCCATTTGCTGCTGGGACAGGCAGCCGATTTGTGTCGCAATGCCGCCTCGGACAAAGGACGTGAACGAGGCCTCGTGCTTTTGCGTGCCACATGTTCACTGCTCCTGTGTCTCACACGCACGCCTGCCTGTGTGCGTCATCTCCACTCTGCGGCGCTGACTGCACACCTTGTCATCTGTGCCAACCAGATGGTGGAGCAAACGCGTCAAGGTCGACCCGAATGGCCCTTTCTCACCCTTTGCTTTGCCGTTCTGGCCAACCTGGGTGGCCATGGATCAAGAGAGCAGCAAACGCAGGTGTTGGATGCAGGTGCTTTCACCACGGCCGCCGTGATGCTCGACACCTTTCATGCCACTGCATCCCCATCGTCGGCATCGTCGTCGTCGTCTTCTTCATCGTTGCCATTGCCCGAAGGTGGCCGCATGGCAATGCTTCCGTCGCCATCGTCGACGGAGAGCATGCTGATGCCCGGCTCGCTGGCGGCGCAGCTGTTTGACTTTGTTGCACGCACGACCCCGAGTGTTGATGAGGCGGTGGAAGAGGCACCGCGGTTGTTAGCGTGCATGGCTTCGCTGAGCACACTGTACAGTTACGATGCTCAGCTGCACGAAAGTGCGTGTCGGATGTGTGCAGCGTTGTGTCACAGCGCACAGCTGACCTGCCTCATGCACATGCAACACGGACGCAAGTATGTGCTCAACACTTGTCTGCGCGCACTCACAGTGCATGTGGACCACGTGGGTGTCGCCACGCAGGCTGTGCGTGTGCTGTGTGCTCCCGTGTGGTCTGCGTCGGGCTCGGCTGCACCCCTCACCGACGTTCGCCTTCTTCCCAGCCTTCTGGCCATCCTCACCCGCCACAGCCACCACGGTGCATTGTTTGCACACAATCTTCGTGCGTTTGCCAACGTGAACGGTGTGCTCCGAGCACACGGCGAACCCGCGTTGGAGGACTCGTGGACCGTGCGTGCGTGGACCCAAGCTGTTGTAGAGGGCATGCAAGCACACATTTCCGATTCGAATGTGTCTCACGCGGCCTTGGACACACTGTTGGAGCTCACACGTGGCAGCGGTGCCCCTGAGGAGTTGCGGGGTGAGGCGGTGGCTGCATTGGACGATGCACACGGGATGATGACCGTCATTGGCGCCATGTTGGCCCATCCGCAGCAAGAATGGATTTGCACCGCCGCATTGGCACTCATGCTGCTGTTTGTGCAATGTGGACGCACACGAAGCGTCCTCCACGGTGGAGGCAGCCTCGCCGTCGTCCATTGCATGCACACACACGCACACACGCTTGCAGTGCATGCACTCGCGGTGCGTTTCTGGCACGCAGTCATCCCTCGTGTGCCGGAGGAAACGGAGAATGTCAACGATGACACCCTCGATGATGGTCAAGGCGATGATGAGGCTATTCTGAGGGCATTGGGCGATTTGTGCCTGCTGGCAGACGCTCTGCTTGAATCTTTGCATGGCTTTGCACGCCATCGCGATGTGGCACTGGGCGCGGTGCAGCTTGTGTATCGTTTGTGTGCTTTGGAGGACGAGCGTGTGCTGGCACACTTGATGAGTGCCCACACATACTCGCGTCTGGTGGATGATCTGCTGGGTTTGTTGAACGACCACCCGGGCGAGGGAAAGTTGCAACGGTGGGTGCTTGCCATCCTCGAGCGAATGAGCCAGCGCCCGGAAATGAGCCTGGAGGCTGTCAAGCAAACGCGTGTGCTGGCAACCACGGCCCAGGCTGTGATTGCACCTGGGAACGATCCACAGGTGCAATGGGTGGCCATCGAATTGTTGGCACGTCTCCTGTCGTTGCCGGGCAACACCTGGCGATTTGATGACCTGTTCAGCTCGCTGGCTGTGGCACACAGGGACAAGCACATGCACCACGTGGCATCTCTCATGCAAGAAGCAGTGGCAAACGGTGGCGACGATGGCTCCACGGCGCAGGATGACGCCACCGAAGCGTGGAGCCACGCAAAACGCATTGCCGTGGCCCACGAGATGGGGCTGGCCGAAGTGCAATCGCTGATGTCGCACCTGCTCGTCCTCTGTCAGCAACTGCAGAGTCAATGGGCCGTGCAAGACGACGACAAGGACGAGACCATCACCGCCGAGGGAGGTGTGGACGGGGATGGTGTGCAGAAAGCGTTGCCACGCGCAACAGCTCGCAGACGGAACGCGCTGTACCACACCATTGCCTGTCTGGTCAGCTTGGCAACCATGGATCAAGACGGAGGAGGCATTGTGTTGCCGCTGCTGTCCAACAACATGCTGCTTTTGCACACGATGCTCGCGACTCTACTGGAGGAGGTGCACACCGATGCCCAGGCCGACACTGCCTGTTTGCGCCTGGTGCATCTCATGACAGCAGCAGCCATGGTCCAAGAGGACCGCAGTGTGGCTGTGAGTATTCTTGCGTACCAGGAACGTAGGCACAACGCCAGCCAGGGAGCCCTGGAGTGCCTCACGGTCCTGTGCGAACAGCATCCCACATCCACCATCGACACACTTGTGCTACACAACGCTGTATCTGTCCTCCTTGGCCTCTCCCCACCGGCTCTCCCGCTCCTCCATCGCATCTGCCTCGATTCTATCGAGGCACGCATCGATCTGCTGCAGTCCCAGGGAATGGCGGCCTTTGTCCATGCCGCTGTGGGGGGGCAAGAGACCCACGACGACGACAACAACAACACGGATGCAAATGCTGCAGAGAGCGTATGCATGATGCTCGAGTGTGTTGCACCAGGTGCGCCTTGCAGGCACGCAGACGGCCTGGCAACTGGAGTTTGCAAGCCAATGGGCGGAGCTGCACCTGTTTGCCGTGTTGGACGACGTGTTGGCAAAACACGACAGGCACGCAGACATCCAACGCCTGGGCTTGTTGCTCCTCTCCGACCTCATGGTCGATGCACACATGCAACCCAAGCGCACCGATCGCTTCTTGGGAAGACTCACTCTGGCCATGCAACGGTACGGCGAGGCCACACAGGGTTCCCACGCACAGGATGACCAAGTGTTTGAACACTTTACGCGCTGTCTGTGGCATGTGCTCCCTCGTGCACCGCAATGCCCAATTGCAGGCGTCTTTCTTGCTCTCACGGGTGTCTTGTACGCCCTGCAACAGTGTGAGACCTCCCTCAGTGTCGTGCAGAGTGGATTGTCGCTGCTGCGGCACATTGTCGAACGACGCGGTGTGGAATTGACGTACGATCTGCAGAGTGCCGTTGTGCATGCGCTGTTCCGCACCATGGCCCACCATCTGGCGTACAAGTCGGTGGTTCTCAACGGCTGCCAATTGGCGCTGGACATGGCCACCCAATATCCCAAGATTCTACCTCTGTTTGAGCAGGTGGGTGCCTCTGTGCTACTCCACACCCTCACACGCGACTACCGCGACGACCCGGCCGTCGTCAAGACACTTGGCAACCTGGTGGACGTGCTCGCATGACGGCACACCACACACATATTTTGTTCACAATGCATCCAGTTCCCCATTGCATCTCTCGCTCTCGCGCGCGTCCTGCTCATTGCTCACCCGTGCACGTGGAACATGGAGTCCATCACAGCCACGCCTGCGGCGACGCCTCCGTCGTCTTGCGATGCCAGCTTGGAGCGCAACAGCTGTCCAGCGACGCCATTGGAGATGATTTCGTCGTCACGCGCCAGGATGGCGTTGTAAATGCCAATCTCGCTGACCCCCTGTGCGTTCTGTACGCGGCCCATGCGCACAAAGTACATGGGATGCGTGGGTGGCACAATGCGGTCCATGAGAATGTAGGCAGAGCGAGCCTTGGCATCGAGGGTGGTCAGCTTGTCTGCCACGTCCTGGTTGTAGTAGTTGTTGCCTCCACCCTCGCGGTAGGGCTTGAGCACATAGTCTTGGGGCGAAGCGATGGCCTTGTCGACCACCTCTTGCACGGCTGCGTCGCCATCGGCATCGCTGCCATCCTCACTGCTGGTGAGCGAGTAGAGTCCTGCGTAGGTGCGACGGATGGCTGCCAGTTCGTCAGCCTGGCTGTCGTCAAAGAAGCGTTCCAGCGACCCCGGCTGGGCCAGCACCTGTTGCACCTTTTTCGTGCCCACCAACTGGTATGCCACAGTGGGGGCTTTGATGGCCAGCGACTGTTCCAGCAGCAGACGAGCCTCCCATGCCCCGTCGTGGGTGTAATCGGAAGGAGTGTAGCCGGCCCGGTAGTACACCACCGCCACCTCCTTGCCGTCGATGCGCAACACACCGGTGTCCTCGTCCACACTGGCGCGCTCGTGGATGTCCGTAAAGGTGCGTCGCAGGACAGGGACGCCGGCCTCGAGCAGTTTGAATTCGAGCAGCTTCTGGTCAAACTGGTTGCGTTCACGCGGCTGGACCAGGAAGAGCACCACAGCAGCGGTTGCACGCGAATCCTGGGTGCTGCGCTCCTCCACGTACACCGCATGTGCCTGTTGCAATGCTGCGGGCCAGTTGACATCCGAGTGGGACATGGAGACCTCGCCGTCGCCCAGGAGAGCGGTGCGTTCCTGGGCACTCAGCTGCTCCGTCAGGAACGCGTGCATGCCGTTCACTCGGCTCGACATGCCTGCAAACGCGGCCGAAATCACATTCATCTCCACTTGGAGGAAGCGCACGTCGTCGTCTGCATGCTTCTGGTGCATCATGTAGTCGGAACGGAAGAGACCCAGGCTGAAGCGCTGCCGCGGTCCGTTCCCTTTGTCGTACACGCTGGTGTACACCTCCCACAACTGCGCCATAAAGTCGTCCACCTGCACCACACTGGCCATCACCTCGCTCAGGAACTCGTGGTTGCGCGAGAGTCGATGGTACAACGCCGCATTGTGAGGCACCACCTCCACAAGCGCGTCAAACGCCTTTTTGGGCACCGGTGTGGGCAGCAGCGTGAACGGCATGTGTTGCACCACCGCCACTGTGCTGTCTGTCGTGTCTGCCTTTTTCCCATTGGCGCTGCCGCTGCTTCCACTGCTGCTGCTGCTGCTGCTGCTGCCTTCCTTTTCCTGCTTCTCAAAGATCTCGTTGTTGGCCATCACAATGCCGTTCATCAGCGCCCACGGCAGCGCTTGCTTTACAAGTGTCTCCACAGTGCTTTCATCCAACGGACCCGCGTCACGGCTGCTCATGCTCAGTGTTTGGGTTGGGTGGGGTTCCGCGCGGGGGTATCCTTTCCACACACCAACACACTCACTCATTCACACACACAAAAGAGAGAGAGAGAGAGAGACGTGTTTGCATCCACTCTCGCTGTGGTTGTGGCCAAAACGATATCGCACCCGTCGCACCTGCGCTGGCCGAGGCATCCAGAAAACCGCTGCAGGCAGATGTTCAGCAGGACGATCCGCACGACGACGGCTCGCACCCAGCATGTGGGCTTGGCGACCCAACTTCAGGGTTATGCCAGTAGTGCCAAGGGCACTGAAGATGTACGTTGCCGCCCGTAAACACAGTGGAAGCCATGCAGGCGGCCGGCCGGTGCGGCCAAAACGAGCAGCGCATGTTTCTCGGCGGTGAAATCCCGGCAACCTGCTCCGAATCGCTGACACGCCCCACACAATCCCTCCGCGCGCAGACCGACTACACCAAGCTGCGCAACTATGGTATTTCGGCACACATCGACAGCGGTAGGTGCAATGTGGTGGCCAGAAGCGGCCGGACACGGCGTTTTTGGCAACGGATTGCAGTGATCGTCCGCGCACGCGCCCAGCAGCGGGGAAAGCACGCTTTGATCACTTTACGTGCACACACACGCTCACACGCGCACTTTTTGCACACTCTCTCGCATCGTGGATACACTCACACAGGCAAGACGACGCTGACGGAGCGTTTGCTGTACTACAGCGGACGGATCAACGCCATCCACGAGGTGCGCGGAAAGGACGGGGTGGGAGCGACGATGGATTCGATGGATTTGGAGAGGGAAAAGGGCATTACGATTCAGAGTGCAGCGACGCATTGTGCGTGGAAGGGCCACGAACACAACATCATCGACACGCCGGGCCACGTGGACTTTACCATTGAGGTGGAACGCAGTCTGCGTGTGTTGGATGGTGCTGTGATGGTGCTGTGTGGCGTGTCGGGTGTGCAGTCGCAGAGTATCACCGTCGACCGGCAGATGCGCAGGTACAACGTCCCGCGCCTCACCTTTATCAACAAGCTGGACCGACAGGGAGCCAACCCGCACGAGGTGATTGCCCAGGTGCGCAACAAGCTGCATCTCAACGCAGCCGCCGTGCAATTGCCCATTGGCCTCGAATCGGAGCTCCGTGGCGTGGTTGATCTCGTGCGTCAAAAGGCCCTCTACTTTGAGGGCGATTTTGGCGAAAAGGTGCGCGAGGCGCCCATTCCCGACGACATGCTGGAGGTGGCTGAGGAGATGCGCACGGAGCTGATTGGCACAGTGGCCGAGGTGGATGCCACTGTGGCAGACCGCTTCCTGGCCGATGAAGAGCCCACCGAGGAGGAATTCCACACTGCCATCCGCCGTGCCGTCATTGCACAGGAGTTCTCGCCTGTGCTCATGGGCTCGGCGTTCAAGAACGTTGGCGTGCAACCGCTGCTGGATGCCATCAACGCGTACCTGCCCAGCCCGCTGGAGGTGGAGAACCACGCGTTGGACCTGGACAACAACGAAGAGCAAGTGGTGCTGGAGAGCAACCCCAAGAAGCCGCTGGTGGGCCTGGCCTTCAAGTTGGAGGAGGGCCGCTTTGGTCAGCTCACATACATGCGTGTGTACCAGGGCACCCTGAAGCGTGGAGACACCGTGTACAACATGAGCACGGGCAAAAAGATCAAGGTGCCGCGTCTGATCCGCATGCACGCCGACGAGATGGAGGACGTGAACGAGGCGCCGGCAGGCGAGATTTGCGCCATGTTTGGCGTTGATTGCGCGTCGGGGGATACGTTCTGTTCCGAGGGCCAGCGTCTGAGCATGACCAGCATGCACGTGCCCGCTCCTGTGATCTCGCTCGCAGTGAAGCCTGTGTCGCGTGACAGCAGCATCCAGTTCAGCAAGGCGCTGAACCGCTTCCAGAAGGAAGACCCCACGTTCCGCGTGCACATGGACAAGGAAAGCGGCGAGACCATCATCTCTGGCATGGGTGAGTTGCACCTGCAAATCTACTGCGAGCGCATGAAGCGCGAGTACAATTGCGAGGTGGAAACGGGAGCACCCAAGGTGGCGTACCGCGAGACAATCAACCGCAAGGCCGAGTTTAGCCACACACACAAGAAGCAAAGTGGTGGCGCGGGTCAGTTTGCAAAGGTGGAAGGCTACATCGAGCCGCTGGGCGAGGATGCGGAGGAACCGTTTGAGTTTGCCAACCACATTGTGGGCAACAGCATCCCGCCCCAGTACCTGCCCGGTTGCGAAAAGGGATTCCAGGAGGTGGTGGCCAAGGGAGCGCTCACGGGCTCGCCCGTGGTGGGTGTCAAGGTGGTGCTCACCGATGGCCAGCACCACGCCGTCGACTCTTCCGAGTTGGCCTTCAAGCTGGCCTCGCAGGCTGCGTTCCGGCAGGCGTTTGAAAAGGCCGATCCGGTCATTCGCGAGCCTGTGATGAATGTGGAGGTTGAGGCACCGGCAGAGTTCCAGGGCACGGTGATTGGTGA
The DNA here is from genome assembly GCA_026936335.1 of Mantamonas sphyraenae. Classification (NCBI taxonomy): domain Eukaryota; family Mantamonadidae; genus Mantamonas; species Mantamonas sphyraenae. The sequence continues at coordinate 177,899 of JAPMXV010000037.1, read as the reverse complement.
CCTTAACCGTCGCAAGGGCATGATTGAAAACACGGAACAGCAAGGCGACTATGTGCGCATCACTGCACACGTGCCCCTCCAGGGCATGTTTGGCTATTCCACCGACCTTCGCTCCGCCACCGAGGGCAAGGGCGAGTTCAGCATGGAGTACCTGCAGCACAGCCCTGTCAGCCGCGATGTGCAGGAGCAGCTCATCCGCGAGTACCAGCAGAGCAGGAACGAGTCGTGAGGATGGAGCAGTGTCGACAACGAAGCAACAAAGAGAAGGATTCATGAAGTATGAAGTCGAGTAGTTCATTCCGTCAGTGTCACCACCATCACGGTGATGTTGTCGTCACTGCCGTTCACAAACGCAAAGTCACGCAACAGACGTGCTGCATACACCGCATCCCCGGGCTCCAGCTCCTGTAGGGCCTTGGTGGCCAGATCCACAGCTTGCTGGTCGCTGACAACGTCCCACAGCCCGTCGCAGGCGCAGATGATGAATTGGTCCGCTGGATCCCTGTCAAACGATGCGCTATAGGCTTCGTTGCTGACAAAGGGACGCATGTGAAAGTCGCCCAAGGCTCGACTGACGCCTGCGGTGCCATTGACGCGTGCACTGCCCTTCTTGTGCATGACGGAACCGCCGGCGGCTTGGATGCGTTCGATCTCGGCTGCGTCGTCGGGTTTGTGGTCGTGGGACAAACGCAGGGCGGTTCCGTCCCGAGACAACACCACGCGCGTGTCGCCAATATTGCTTACGTGCACACTGGTGTCTGTGAGCATGCATGCGACGGCTGTGGTGCCAGCGTGCTTGTTTACGCTGTCCAACTCTGCCAGAAAGGGTTCCAGGAGCTTGTCACACTGGTTCAGTGCACCCACAAGACACTGTTCATAGTCAGGCTGCGCGCTGTCACTTTCCTCTGCCTCTTTGGCAAACAAGGCAGCAAAGGCGTCGGCTGCACAGCTGGACGCAATGGGCCCCGTGTGGCCGTCAAACACGGCAAACAAGAGGCCTCGGTCGGAGGCGTGCAAGCAAATCGCGTCTTCCATCTTGCTACGGCGGCCAAGCATATCTGCAAAGCCCACCGAGGTGTGCTGTGGCAAATTGAGGGCACACACAGGGTTCCCATGCAGCTGGGCGGCAAATGCAAGCTTCACAGGCGTATCATCGTGCGCAGGTTTCCACGTGTGCTGTGTGAGCTCTTTGGCGTCACTGATGCGGTTGAAGCCCAGCTCCAGGTGGTGGAGGGTGTCGTGTGCCGCAGCCGCCCCGGGATTGAATCGAGCTCGTTCTGTGCCGCGTACAGATGCACCAGGACGGGTGCCAGTAGGATGTTGTCTGAGATGGCGTTCCATGCGGTGTGACTGACGTCAAGCACCTCGAGAGAAAAGCAACGGGCAAAGGACGGCGTCTGGCGTGCGTCGAGCGGATTGTCGTTGAGATACAGACTCTGTAGACCCGGGGAGGCGTCCAGAAGCCACTGAGGGAGCTGCAAAAGTCGGTTGGCACCGAGGTGGATCTCAGAGAGGAGCAGAGGTTCGTCATGGTCGGTGTACTCGTCGTCGTCAGGAGAAGCGAGACGCACGGGTCGGTCTCTGCAGGCAGACTGCGCAATTGATTGTGAGCAAGCAGCAAGGTGGCGAGGGAAGGGAGAGCAAAGAGGTCGTCCGGAAGGGTGTCGAGACTGTTGAAGCTTGCGTTGAGGGAGGCGAGGCGAGTGAGGGTGGAAAGGCTGGGCAAGGCAGCCAGGGTGTTGCCGGCCAGGTTGAGCTCTTCGAGATCGACGAGCTGGGCCAACGCATGGTCGGGCATTGAGGAAATAGAGTTGCCGCTGAGATCGAGGGTGCGAATGCTGCACATGGAATCGAGAGCACTGGGTGCGGCATCGAGACGGTTGAATGCAGCACGAAGGACACGCAGCTGGAGCCAGGCAGGAGTGCCCAAGCAGGAGTCGAGCTGCTCGAGGTTGTTGTGTGACACGTCCAACACTCGCATGGAATCAGCACAGAGGGCGAGAGAAGGCACGGTGGACAGGTTGTTGTGAGCCACATGGAGCTCGACAAGGGCACTGCACCGCTCCATGTCGGCAGGAAGCGAGTCGAGAGCATTGTAGGACAAGTCGAGGTGAGTGAGGGTACCATACAAGGCCTCAAGGGCAGAGTCCGAGTCGACAAGCGCAGGCAGCACGTTGTGAGACACATCGAGATGGTTCAGGGCGGTGCACGATGCAAAGAGGGTGTGTGGAAGGGGCTTGGAGAGCTTGTTCCTGCCAAGGGAGAGGTAGGTGAGGGAGGGACAGTCGGGAAGCTGGGAGACAAGTGGATGGTCGTTGTCGAGGCCGTTGAAGGCCAGGTTGAGAGAAGTGAGGGAGGTGAGGGCAGAGAGGGAGGCACTGTCTGGAGAGGCAGTGGTTGACGAGGAGGAGGGGGAAGCCGAGGAGGCAGAGGAGGCAGAGGCGAGACGGTTGCCCTCGAGATTAAGGGTGCTGAGCAAGAGGGTTTGCTCAAAAACACGGGGTACGGCGCAGAGCTTGTTGTACGAGAGATCGACTGTGTTGAGGAGGGCAAAGGAAGCAACCTTGTCGGAGAGGGAGGTGAAGTTGTTGTCGCCCAAATGGAGGCTGGTGAGCCACTCGCGGTCAAAGACGTCGTCGTCCAAATGGTCCAGTTTGGCGGAGGAACGGTCGAGCTTGGGGGACTTGATGGCAAAGGAGCTGGGTCGGGACGCACTCATGGACAGGCGTTGGGCGGTGTTGAAGCGGTGAGGGGACAAGTGGGTGGATGGTGAGCGACGGGGGGCATTCCAGGACGGTAGGAAGACCCGGCTCGCTTGGGTGGCATGATCTGGCCATTGTCATCGGCCGTGGACGACGACAGCGACTGCTCTTTGTCATTGGGCTGGGGTTGAAGCAGCAGGGCTTCGTACTCAGGGGAGGGATCGAAGGTGGAGAGGCCCAGACGGGGCGAGAAAGACATGGGTTTGGGGGAAAAGGATTGTCTGCATTGGTGCAGGTGATGCACATGGGAGTGGTTGGCCATCGATGGAATTGGTGGCCCACACTCTGACCATGGGCTTGTGTTTGGGTGCAATGCACCATCTCATGCTCAGGTGCACTTGCTGCGGACGATGCTTGCGCCAGCTTCGTCGTACTCGTCCCTGGTGATGCACAAGTCGATGAAGTTGTCCTGGGAGGCAAAAAAGGAGCCGCCAAGCCAGGGGGAGTACTTGCGGTCTGGCGGAGCGATGATGCTGATCTGCTCGGATGTGAGGGCAGAGAGTTCGATGGTGAGGCGCTCGGGGAGGCCCATGAAGAGGGTGTTTCCCCCAGAGAGCACAATGTTTTTGTAGAGCTCGGAATGCAACTCTGCATCGCACTTGAGAATGCTGTTGTTGGTTGCTTCCTGGATGGAGGGGCCCTGCAGGTTGAGCTGGGATGGTTGGAACAGGGGTTCGGCGCAGCGGTAGCTTTCGTTGCCAAAGTTGAGCACTTGGCCATCCGGAAGCTCGTAGTTCTTCTCGCTGGGCATTGTGTACTGGGAGTCGCCCACGGAGGCGACTTCCTGCTTGTAATCCTCGGCAACATAGGTGATCTTCTCCTTGACGTCGCGGACGATCTCACGCTCGGCAGCAGTGGAAAATGAGTAGCCACGTTGGGTGAGCATGGACATCAGATGGTCGGTGAGGGCATTGCCGGAGGGCTCAAATGTCTGGATGGCATCCTGGACAGCGACGCCTTCGTTGACGGGCACGACGTGAGACACGCCATCACCGGAAGACACAACGGTGCCTGTGAAGCGACCCGAGGAGTAAAGCGAGAGGACGGCGGTGTTGATGAGCGTCATGGCCGGGGTGTTGAAAGTTTCAAACATGAGCTGCGTCATCTTTTCGCGGTCCTCCTGGGAGGTGAGTGGGGCATCAGCCAGCAGGGCAAGGTTCTCCTCGGGAGCCACACACAGCTCGTTCTTGTACGCGTGGTCCCAGAGCGTCTCCAAGTCGTCCCAGTTTGTGACGACACCAGCTTGCACGGGGTAGGACAGAGCCAGGTAGTCACGCCTAGCCTGTGCTTCGTCGCCCACATAGCGGTCTTTCTGGCCCATTCCTTCAGCCTTTGCATTGGGGCGGCCAACAACGGAGGGGAACACCGTGCGGGGAGCGTCGTCGCCTGCAAATCCGGCTTTGCAGGAACTGGATCCTGTGTCGATGACAATACATTCAACAGAAGACATGGCTGATCACTCGAGAGGAGAGGTGGGTAGGAGGGGTGGTTTGGGTGGGTTGGGGGGGGGGTTGGGGTGGTTGTGTTGGACTGCAGCACGCTTGGGCGCAGCGCCGTTTTTGCCGCAAATGACAAACGCGGCTCGCGACAACAAACACGTTTTCATCCCGGAAAGTGCAAATCAATGGAATGCAAAGGTGGAGAGTAGACCTGCAGTGTCCTCTCGCTATTGTTTGTGAGTGAGACCAACACAGAGTGTCATCGCCGCTCCAAAGATGCGAGTTGTGGGGTTGGCGCTGAACGTGGAGGATTTGGATGCGAAGTGCAGCCTTGCAGTGCCAACCCTGACCTCCATCAACAACCAGGCAGCTAAACAGGTGAATGGACCCAAACAACAAAATTTAATCCTCCTCCTCCTCCTGGGGCGGGGCAACGTAGTCCTCGATCTCGTACTTGCCGTCCTTCACGGCCTGCTGGATCTTGCGCGGGTCCTTGCCGTCGACGGTGCAGCCGAGCGACGTGCAGGTGCCGAGCATCTGCAGCACAGTGCCCTTGAAGTGGCGGGACAGCGAGCGCGGGGCCATGACCTTGGCCACCTTGACGACCTGGTCAAACTCCAGGTTGCCGTCGTGCTTGATGTCCTTCTCCTTCTTGCGGTCACGCACGGGCTCCTTCAGCTCCTTGATGAGCAGAGCGGCGGCCGAGGGCACAACCGACACGGTCCACTGGCGGTTCTGCACGCGCACCTTGACGGTCACGCGCTGTCCCTTCCAGTCGCCGGTGCCCTTCGCGATGTCCTCACCCAGCTTCTTGGGCGACAGACCCAGAGGACCCACCTTGGGGGCCAGCGTAGATGCGGCACCAACCTCGCCACCAGTCACACGCAGGTACACTGTGGATGACAGGAATGGCACGGATGTGAGCGCGGGCCAACAATTGGATCCTGACTCGGGACAAAAACGAGGCTGCTCGGAAAAAGCACCGCTTCTGCGCTCGGCCCTGGCTGGACCTGCGTGCTAAATGCACTCAAAGGCCAAGCACAGGGCGCAAGGCATGCCACAGCAACATGTGGAGCACACAACGTGTGTGGCAGAGGCCAGCGAGAGCACAAAGGGGGCAGAAAGGCCATGCGCCAATTTCTGCATGCAAGCCCTCTCCCGCCACGCGTTTCCCGCCACACAGGCACGCAGACACACACACTGCACACACACAGCGAAGGGGGACACCTACACAAGGCAGGGCCAGTCGCTTGTGGCAGCCATGTGTCGCGTGTGTGCTTCCGTGTGGCAAGTTGCGCGGTGCTTTCACGGCAGGGCCAAGGCTGAAAATCGCACGGGCGCTCAGCACGGCGCTTGTACGCCCAAAGAGGTCACTTACGGTACGCAACAGCAGTCGGATCGAACTTTCCGGGCATTTCTGAAGGGGTGCACAGAGACAACAATGAGCCAGGGTGCTGTGTGAGCAGGAGGAGAAGCGCAATGTTTCCGGGAGAAATGCAAAAAGCAAACAATCGGGCCGCGGCGCAAAGGAAACCTGCGCCACACGCTGCACACAGGCCAGCCATGGCGCTAAACAGCAGTCCCACAGCCAGACATGTGTGTATCACGGTTCGAGGCTTCCTTTGCAACGCCGCCCGACGTTGTCCTTTCGCGTCGCTGGATGCCTCTGCGGCTACCAGACGGGTACGACGCACCTTTGTGTTTTCCACTGGCTGCCACGGCGCATCGGCCGCCAGCCGCTCACATCAAGACACAGACGCACACGGCACGGCAACCCTGCTCATGGGCATCCCATGTTCGTAAAGACACGCCCTATGCGAGTTTTGCATGTATTGTGCTGCTGCCATGTCGTTGGGGGGACTGGATGGAGGTGCAAAAATCGCCCTACTGCTGGCCTTTGTCCCCTTCCACAGCCACATGCGTCTCACCCAGACTATCAAACACGGTGGTCATACACGTGTTGTATGTGTCCAACAGTTTGAGGCACTTGCGGATGCCGTGGTCTATGATACACTTGTGCAAAGCCCGCTGCAGACGGGCGCACTCCTCAGCTTGCTCCTGCTTGACGACCCCCACCGTTGACGAGACCGTTGTCGACATTCCCAACCGACGAATCTCTCTCTATCTCTCTGTCTCTCTCCCTCTGTATGCGGGTGTGTTGTCACAGTTTGGGATGATGCGCACCTGCAGACAACCCAGTTTCAAAGGAGAGAGCGACGATGTTCTGCCGCACCCTGCGCATCCAATCCTCTTCCTCAATGTCTCCTCTGCTGGCAGCAGACTTGCGTGCCACAATTACCGACAAGCTGAAGGAGGCGATGAAGGCACGGGACAAGGTGGCCACAAACACGTTCAAGCTTGTGCGGGCCGAGCTGCAAAATGCAGATCTCGATGCCTCGGACAAGCTGGACGACAGCGGCATCCAGAAGCTGGTACAAGGCATGGTCAAACAACGCGAAGACAGCATTGCCGCCTTGGTGGATGCCGGCCGTGACGATGCTGTGGAGGACGAAAAGCGCGAGCTCACCCTGCTTTCCTCGCTCCTGCCCGAGCAAATGGAGGATGCCGACCTCAAGCAGCTCGTGTCCGACACCTTTGACGACCTGTTTGGCGAATCCGGCTCCAACGAGCGAAGCAACAAGCAGATGGGTCCCCTCATGGCAGCGTTGAAAGAGCGTGTCACTCCGGGCACCGTCCTGCCCAAGCGCATGGCCCAGGCCGTCAAGGATCACCTGGATGTGTAACAACACAGAGCACAATGGGCGGTGGATGGGTGGATGTAGTTCATGAATGATGCGCCCTGGTCCAGCCAACCTCGTCTCGTCTCGTCTCGTCTTGCCGCCGCCATGCTTCACATGCTACGCTCGCGCGAGTATGGCACCATGTCGGCCGCCCAGCTGCGCAGGCGCAAGTGTGAAATGGACACCGATGCCCTGGCGCTGTCCGAACACACCAGCTTCGACCGCGTTCACAACGGGAACATCGTCGCCATGGATCTCGACCGATCGGAAGGCCGGTAGTGCGTTTTGCGCCAAACGCACACGCCCTCCCCCTTTTTGGAAAACACTAACACACGGCCTCATCACTGCTGCTGCTTCTTCTTCTTACAGTCTCCTTTCTGCGTCCACCGAGCGATGCATTGCCATCTTTGACGTGGAGCAGGAGGGATCCGTTGGTGCAGAGGTGACCCACGCTGCTCTCGAGACACTCACAGGCAACCGGACAGGACACCGGTTTGCCATCAACCACGTGGAATGGTACCCATACGACACGGGCTTGTTTATCACAGCAGGGGCAGACGGCATTGTGGGCGCATGGGATACCAATCAGTTGCAGGTAACCCACCGAGCACCTCTCGCTCCCCCAGGCCACACACAGTCACTCACCACCCACACTCCCATCCTTCCCCCATTGAATGTTCTCGCACGCGTTCACAGCCAGTGGCAGAGTTTGACATTGACGAGTGTGTGTACCAGGCGAGCATGAGCAGCGTCGGCAGGAATCACAGCCTGGTAGCAGTGGCAAGCAAGGCCTCGTCGGTGCGACTGTGCGACCTCAACAGTGGAGGGTTCACACAGGTGCTTACAGGCCACCGTGGACCCGTGACATGCTGTCAGTGGCTGCCGGACAACGAGTATCTGCTGTACACAGGATCAGGCGACCAGCGAGTCAAGCTGTGGGACATCCGCAAGGCCAACGGCGCCCTGGCCACCCTGAATCACATGCACACGTCTCGTATGCCCCACGGACCACGCATGGATGCCCAACACATCGAGGCTGCCATGAGTACCGAGTCGCCTTCCTCACCCAAACCTTCGGGTGTGCGTGCCCTGCCCATGACTGTACAGAACGACCTCTTTCGTGCGCTGGAACACCGCTTGGGCAACCAGTTCCCGCTCCAGCAGTTGCAATCTCCCGTCTTGTCCCGCACCAATGCCCGTCGCCGACAGGCACGCTCCAGGAAACGAGACCGTCGTGCTGGAGGCGATGACAATGATTTCGTCATCGACAACGACGACGAGATCCTCGTGGGCATCGACGATGCCGACGAAGCAGGATTCATGTACAGATCGTCGTCATCCTCGTCATCCTCGTCATCGTCCACACCGTCACCAGGCGCGGGGCTGAGTGCTGCGCAGATGCAGGAGATCAAGAGGAGACGAGTGCAGCAGACGACGAGTGGGTCACCCGCAGGGTTGGACAGTCGCCAAAAGCTCAAGGTGGCAAAGATCAAGGCGACGGAGGAGCACGCGGCTGTGGCACACACGGGAGCGGTGTTGGGAATGTGCATGACACGCGATGCCCATCACCTGTTGACTACGGGAAGAGACAATCGAGTGAGGCTGTGGAACAGCGACACGGGCACAAACACACTCGTAAACTACCGCGGCATCCAACAAAACGCAAGTCGCACATACGGCGTGCGCATGGCCGTCAGCAGGGACAACCGCTATCTGTTCCACCCCAACGGACGCAACTTGCACATGTACGATCTCTTTGCTGGCGAGTTGGTACATGTGCTACGTGGCCACTTTAGTCAAATCCACTGTGTGGTGGTCCATCCAGACCGCGACGAGGTGTACACGGCCGGCAAAGACCAGATCATTCTTGCCTGGACACCCGAACCCACCCACGGCAACACCACTGGGGCCATGGACGACGACAGCGGTGGGCGTGTCCCATCCACACACACTGCTGCACACGCTGCAGGCGACAACAGCGACGACGGCGACGCCTGGAGCGATGACGACGACGAAGGCAGAGGGTGAATCACATGTAATAACAATAAACAATGGACAAGGGACAAGGGAGGAGGATGATCAATGATGAATGATCAATGATGAATGAATTGGGCTCTCACGCCTGCTTGGTCGGACCCGACACGTTCTCGCCGTGCACACGCAGGCGATAGACACAGGTAAACTGCGGGTGGCCGTGGTTGGAGTGTACCTCAAAGCGATAAAAAGGAATTGGCTCGGTGGGCCGTTGGGTGAGCGGGAACGTCTGTGCAGCGCGACGGCCCACCCGATACTCAAACTCGCCAAGCACGTACGGCGCAGGGTCCTCCTCGCTGCGGTAACCCCACACAGTGAAGTTCTTGGGCGCCGAAGTGGTGGTGACGGCGTTGAGGTCGCTGACAAAGTCCAGTGTCACATGTGTGGGCACCACGTCGTAGCTGATCCCCAACACCACCTGTCCCTTGGCGCCGGCAAAGCAGAAGCAGTTGCCCGGCAGCGAGGTGGGCTCCAGCACCACATGTGGCGGATAGCTGGCTTCGTCGTCCGGACTGAGAAACTCCTGCAGGGGCCAGCTGGAGCGCTTCCAGCCCAGGCTTGTGTTGCTGTGCAGGATTTCCCCACCCAGCGAGGCCTCCGCAAAGTCTGTCATGCCCACCACGTCGGCCAACAACTTGTCCAGGGCGTCTTCGATGAGCAGATTGACCGCATCCTTGTCCAGCGGCACCTGACGCTGCGTGACCTGGATGCGTTGCACCACCTGATTCACAAGTCGAGTGTTGCGCGGCAAACGCGCCTCTGCCTCCGCAAGCTCGTTCTCCACGTGTTTTGTCACCCACTTCTCCAACGATTCCCGCTGCTCCTTCACCTTGCCCTCCACGGCCCCCACGCCAGCAAACAGCTTGTCCATGCGATCCTGCAACGCCTGGTTGTCCCGCACAGCCTCGGCCACAGCCGCAGACACCTCTGCACGCACCTTGGCCACCTCTGCACCTGTGCTTTCCAACGACGCACGCACCTCCTCCACTTGGCTGCGTGTCTTTGCCAACGCCTCCTCCAGCTTGCTTTCCACACGCTCCATCGCCTCCCGCACGTACGTCTCGTCCACTGAGCTCGTCACGGGCTGCTGCTGCTGCTGCTGCTGCTGCTGTTGCTGTTCTGCTGCTGTTGCTGTTGCTTCTGATACCTTTCCATCTGTTGTTGGAGTTGCTCGTGTTGGCGGTCGCCTGTCTGCTTGGCGTCCTTGGCTTCCTTGGCTGCCGATGCAGCCTCCTCGCGTGCCTTGCCAGTCTCCTTTGCCTGTGATTCCATCAGCGAACGCACGGTGGCCAAAGCATCTTCTTGCGTTGCCAGACGCTGCTCCAACGCACTCAGCTTGGCCATCGCTTCCTCCCGCGACTCGGCCACCCGTGCAGCTTGCGCCTTCATCGTTCCCTCGAGCGCAGCCACACGCTGCTGAGTCTTTGTGTCCACCACATGCACTGCGTTGCCACCGCTGCTGCCCTTGTTGGACGACGACGACGACGACGATGCGGCTGCGGATGCGGCGGCATCCACGCGCTTGTTCATCTCGGCCAGAGTGGCATCCAAACGTGCCACCTCATCCTTGAGTGCATCTGCAAGCGAACGCACCTGCTTCATGGTCTCGTCGGCCTGGTGCTTTGCCTTGCCTGCGTGTGTCAGGGCACGCTTGCTGTCCTGCTGCGAAGTCTGGGCCGTGCGTGCAGCCTGTGCGGCTTGTGCCGTGGCGTCGCGTGCACCTCGTTTGGCCTCGCCCACGTGGCCTTCTGCCTTTGCCACCAGCTCTCGCACGGCTTCCATTTGCGCGTGCAGGCGCCCGTGTGCGTCTTGCACGTCCTTCACATGGTTGCTGATGCGCGTGCCGTACACCGAGTCCAGCTGGCGTCGCAGCGGTTCGATGCGTCGCTGGATGGAATGGTCGACCAGGGCACGCAAGGATCGTTCGTCCAGGCTGCCGTCGGATTGCAGCACAGGGGCAGGGGGTGCACCTGTGCCAAGCCATACGGTGCCCACCTGCACCACAAGGTAGAGTGCCACAAAGGCAATGATGCAGTGCATCAAAAAGGTCGACCAGCTTGCAGACGCGTTGGTTTCGCTGTACAGGCCCGGGTACTGGTCATGCGGTCCCACAAAGTGGCGTCGCTTGTGGACCACTCCTGTGCTGCCGGAGCCGGACGCCGACGCCGACGCCGACACCGTTCCACTTCCGCGTCCCAACAACGGCACATGAGGCTGTCGATGCTGCCTGGACAGCAGTGAATGCCACGCCTGAGCCACAATGGTGGGCAACTGCGTGGGTGCTTGCACAGCCTTGACCACCACCGTCAGGCCCAGAGTGCTCAGGTACACCAGTGTCGAAAGGGCCACGTACATGGACACCGAAATGGCCCACAGAGACGTGAGCAGCATCATCACCAGTGATTTCACTGTGTGCATCGTTTCCCATGCAAATGTTTGTGTCAGCGCCCCTCCTTGTCTCCTACGTGCGTTTTGGCGCCAAAAAACTCCAGATCGCCCGCCCGCCCGCTGGAAATCCGTTTCCACCGGCCAAAATTTGCGCGCACTCACCAAACCGCAGCACAGGCTGCATTGCAGAGCTGCTCTTGCGCTTCTGCACAGGCACCAGGCCACCTGCGGGCACAGAGTACGCAGAGCCTCCGTCGCCGCCGCCGGGGATTTCAATTGCAGAGCCTGTGTGTGAGTGTGAGGAGTTGCGCGCGACAAGGGTGAGCCAGGGCAGAAGTGGCAAAGCCCACACCAGACACGACAACGTACGGACGGTGATGGGTGTTGCATTGGTGCTCAGCTTGGGGCCTGTGCAACGATGGGCGTGGGCATGAGTGTGAGTGTGATATGGAGGGTTGTGTGTGTCAGGAGGAAGAAGAATGTGTGTGTGGGCGAAATGGGACGGAACCCACCGAACTGGTGACCCAGCGAATAGTTGGCCAGCGGAGACTGGGGTGAAAAGATACGTTGACGCAGACGGGTGCTAAACGTGACGGTGGGCGACACGCCGTGAGTGACGGAAGTGTGCGAAGAGGCGACACTGATGGCGTCGTCGGCCACGGTGTCGGGCGGCGTCTCGGGCTGTTGGTCCACATCAAAGGACAGTGTGCGAGGCACGGGGGCGTCGTCCACATCAGCCTCGGAGGCTGGTGAGGACATGGGTGCCACATCCACACCGCCGCCACGGCCACCTGCCTTGCTACTGCGTGTGCTCAGTCGACGAGAGGAGCGACGAGTGGGCATGTGGAGTCGATGGGGGGGGGGGAGGTTTGCCTGCGCCGTCGCTTCCAAACGCCGCTCCATCCAGCACACTCGCACACGCACGAATTTTGTTTCTCGCAACATGTCCAAAAGCGACAAGGCTAGCACGTGGAAGTCGCTGGTGGCCGGTGGTGTGGCCGGGGCCGTGTCACGCACTGCCACGGCGCCGCTTGAGCGAGCCAAGATCCTGGCGCAGATCACCCAAGGCGACAAGCCCGTGTACAATGGGGTGTGGGACGCTCTGAAGCGCATGCCGCAGGAGCACCCGCTGGCGTATTTCAAGGGCAATGGAACAAACGTCATCCGCATTGCGCCGTACTCGGTAATCGATCCGTCCCCCGTGTGCCAACCTCAAAGCCCTCCGTTTGGCTTCGGCGCGCTGACCCTTTCCTCCGTTTGCCTACACGCCTCTGCTCCTCAATGGCACGCACACACACACACACACGCACGCATACACACACGTACAAACTTCCCACAGGCCATCCTGTTTTATTCAAATGAGAACTACCGCGAGGTACGCGACGCACGAGACGGACGGGCATGCGCGTCCCCACCACCCGTTTGCCTCACGCACACTCACACACACACACACACACACACACACACCGCTCACACACACCAAATCTCGCGCACACGCACACACAGTTCTTTCGTGGCCAGACCGCAGATGGCGACCTGTCGACGATGCACATGCTTGTGTGCGGTGCAATGGTGAGTCAGTCCCGACACGCGGTGGTTTTGGCGTCCCTTTCCACACGAAGCAGAAGAGAACGGGAGCACAGAAGGGGAGTGTAAACACAAACACAGTGGGAATCTGTTGAGCATGTGTGGAGCGTACACATGGCGCACACTCACACCACGAGTGCGTGGAACACCACATTCAGGCGGGCATCACAGCAAGCACCGCAACGTATCCGTTGGACTTGGTGCGGGCCAGACTGACGGCTCAGACGACGGAGCAATACTACACAGGCATCTGGAGCACCATCAAGGCTGTGGTCAAGCAGGACGGGTTCATTGCCTTGTACCAGGGCATTCGCCCAACGCTGGCCGGGATTGCACCCTACAATGGCATCAACTTTGCCGTGTACGAGTTTCTCAAGGATCGATTCCTGCAGGGCGTCGATCGCACGCAGGAACCCGTTGGATTCCTGTTGTGTGGTGCTGCAAGTGGTGCCACCGCTCAGACGGTAACGTACCCGTTTGATCTGATTCGTCGTCGCATGCAGGTGCAGGGCATGCCTGGACGCACGGAAACCTACACCAGCATTGCAGACTGTGCACGCAAGGTTGTGGCCAAGAAAGGCATCCCTGGTCTGTACCAGGGTATGGTTGCCTGCTATCTCAAGGTTGTTCCCGCCATGGCCGTCTCCTTTATGACCTACGAGCTCATGAAGCAAGTCCTCCACATCTCGTGAGATCCTCCCGTGCCTGCCTGCCTGCGTGCTGCGTGTGTTGTTGAACACATCAATCACATCGTCACACCACCAAAAACTCCAAGCAAACCAACAACAAATTTCTTCTTTCTTCCAATCCTGCATGTGAGGCCACTTGTGCCACTTCCTCTTCCCTCCCAGCTTTCTTTCTTGGAAGAGATTCCGTGGATGCGCTGGGCGGACCAATTCCAAGCCAACCACAGTGCATGTAAGGACGCAGGTTTCTCGGTAAAACGAAAACGAACCCGCTGACCCTTTCCCACCAACAGGACAACGATACGTGCAAAGTGGCCCACCCCATACAGTGGCCGCAAGAAGAAAGATCAGCTGCGGGATCGCAAGGAGCGTAAGGAGCTGGATGCTGAGCTGGCGGCGGAAAAAGATGCAAAGGAGGAGCAAAAGCGTTTCCAGGCAGCTGAGGCCTTGGCACGACGCAATCTCAGCCTGCTCACCGGTAACCCAGAGGCTGCATTGGACGATGAGACGCACAACGACGAGGATATGGAGGAATCGGCCGAACTTGGGACGTACAGCATCAGCGCGATTTCCTCCACCTCAGACGACCACAAGTGAGTTGGTTTCCGCACACGACGACGCACCCCACTGTGCACACTCACACGTCCACGCCCGCCCGCCCACAGTCTGGGCACAGAGTTTGAACGCGAGTCTGACGCGGAGATCGAGCGAAGGAAAGACGAAGCTGTGATCCCTGTGAACGAGCTCTCTGCCGAGCAGCTCACTAGCCGTGGCGGCGTCCTTGTCGACGTCAGCATCTTTGCTGGATGGACAGATTCGTCGCCCTCCGTCGTTCCCTTCCCGACAAGGTGTGTACTTCCTCGTGCTGCCCAACCGACCGCCCGCCCGCTGACACGCACTGACACGCACTGACACGCACTGCAGACCGGAAACAGACACCACAGATGTACATGAGCTGAACCGTGAGGAACAGAGCTACTTTGACACGTGGCTGAACCAGGTCAAGGAGAATCACGGCCGATCCAACCTGAACAATTTTGAGCACAATCTGCACGTGTGGCAGCAACTGTGGCGTGTGATCGAACGCAGTGACGTGCTTCTGGTGCTGGTTGATGTGCGTCACCCGGCACACAACTTCCCCGTGGCCCTGTACCGTCACTTGGACGAGGATGTGGGCAAGCCTGTCGTCCTTGTCTTGAACAAGGTCGACCTTGTGCCCTGCGACGTGGTGTTGGCCTGGAAGCGTGCCTTTGAGCACCACTTCCCCAGTCTTGTCGTCACTTGGTTCTCTTCCTACCCGCGCCCCGGCACAACAACCAACGAGGCAGTGGAGGCCGAAACCAAACAGAAGCAAATCGATCGCAAGCGAAAATGGCGTGCCTCGGGCGTGAAGCGCCTCCTCAGAGTGTGTCGTGAGGCTGGACTGAATGTTCAGGAGGGTGAGACACTCACCATTGGCACGCTGGGGCAACCGAACACGGGCAAAAGCTCCCTGATCAACGGCTTGATGGGCCGCAAGGTTGTGTCTGCCTCCAGGCAGCCTGGCCACACAAAACACTTCCAAACCATGCAAGTGACAAAGGATGTCGTCCTGTGTGACTGTCCCGGTCTCGTCTTTCCAGCAATCGACATCAGCCGCGCCGAACAGGTGCTGCTTGGCTCCTTCCCTGTCAACCAGCTGCGCGAGCCCTTCTCTTCACTTCGATTCGTTGCCGAAAAGATGCACCTGCACAAAGTATACTCGCTGGACCTGGCAAAGGTCGCCGTCAATGGCGAACAAGAGTGGTCTCCCTTCTTGCTCGCCGCTGCCTATGCCGAGCGAAGAAACTACCACATGGCTCACAGCGGTGTGCCAGACGTGTGGCGAGCCGCCTCTGAGATGCTCTGGGATGTGGTGGACGGCCGAGTCCTTCTCCACTTTGTCCCCAACCAATTCTTCGAGCAGGACGAGGCAGACAACGACGGCTGGCTGCTGGAATCGGACGGCACCAACGACGACGACGACCAAGATGCGGCTGCTATCGACGAGTTCCTCAACACATTTTCGCAAGGCGACGACGACGACGACGACGACGACGGCCGAGTGCAATCGGCTTTTGATCTGCTCGCAGAATTTGGCTCTGAAGATGCTTGAATGTGCTGCACATGAACTCCATCTTTGTTTTCATTCAGTGACCACAGGAAGACCATACCACACAGGCGCAATCCCGTTGAGATGAGTCAATGTGCAGGCAGCACGAGCCTGGACAAGCGCCGGCAGTAGTTCGCCGCGCTGGCCATCCAGTAGACACTGCTGCATCAGATGGAGACTAAATCGGTCAATGTCCTTGTCTGTCACATCCCACAAGTTGCCCAACACGCCTGCACTGCCGCACAGCAGGTAGATGAGCACCGGTCCCTGAGCCTCAAAGCGCCCACTGTCGCGCAACCGCCCACTGGAGCAGCCCACAAGCAAACTGGTGGCACACGCATCCAACCGCTTGATGTCGTCCGAGCGGAAGTACTGCTCACCCGCGCCGTGTCCACAGTACACAAACATGGGATGGCGCCCGAGCGCTGTCCTGTACTCATCAGCAGACGGTCCTCTTCCAGCAATGCCTTGCCAGTGTTGTTGCCGTTCAAACACCTCTTTGAACGTATCCTCCGTCCTCGTCAGGTCCTTGCCCGGATTGAGCACAAAAAAGGTGTCGTCCACCGCACACCGAGGCCTGCCGCTCGCCGCCTCGGCATCACGCTGCGCCAAACGCACTCGTGCAAACGCACGCGAGGGCACACGCGCCATGCACTGCTCCGGCAACACCTGCTCCAAGGGCATCTGGCACAGAAAGTTGTCCACCACCAGCAGCACCGGATGCCGATCCGCCACTCGCCCGTTCCCACTCCTCGCACCACCAGACTCTTCCTCTCGAGTGCCACCGGCACTGTCATTGCTGCTGCTGCTGCTGCTGCTGCTGCTGCTGCTGCGTGCCTTGCGGCTGCTGCGTGCCTTTTTCGCCGTGCTCTTGCGTGTGGAGCGGCCCACGTCTGACATCAGTGCCACCGCTGACAAGTGACTCTCAATGAGGGCAGCCACATCCGTTACGGTGCGTTTCATGACTGCGTCAGAGTCCGACGACGGCGCGGCCATGCGCTCGACCAGCCAGGTTGCCAGCTGCACCACATTCTTTGGCGACCGAACAATCGTCTCTGGTGCCGCTGCCGCACACCGCAGTACCTGCTCCACACTGCACATCACCTCCTCATCCACTGTGCCCACTGTGTCCTCGATTGCCACCGCCAACTTTTCCGCCGCTTGCACGACTCGCGTTGCCGCAACGCCGCCGTCGAAATCCGCACGACTCAAGCCGACCAGCAAACATGTCCAGCAACCCAGCCATCCACGCACGCGTCGTACCAACGCCTCCATGCGCCCGTCGATGGAATATCGATTTGTCCACCATGCACGCCTCTCTGCGTCAGTGTCCACAGGGATATCCTTGGACGTCGATGCGTCGCTCTCGGCCAGGATGGCCACCAGCTCCGTGCGCATGGCGAGCACCTCCTCCCGACCCACTTCAGCACACACCAAAGTGGGTGCCACGCCATCGCCGCCCCCTTCGTCCCGTTGCACCATCAGCGTCGCCAAGTCGTCGCTGAGACTCAGGGTAACGAGTGCAAGATCCGCCTGCCGAAGCCACGAGCCGTCGTCGTCGTCCTCCTCCGTGTCAAACACATCCTCCGGCCATGCCACTGCCTCTGCCTGGCCACTGCGCATGCCTCCTTTGTCGTTCTGACTCGCACGCTGTCGTTCCAGAGTGATCATCTTGTGACGCATGCTGACACCGTGCGACAGATCCAACATCCGAGCTGCAGCGCGCACCGACGACACCTCATCCTCATCACTCTCGTCCTCGACACGTCCCTGCGTCAGCAGCCGCTGAGCCATCTGCCTGCAGATGCGCCTGGTCAGCCACGGCTCCATGCGCTGCTGCTGCCACGCGAGCGACTGCTCGAGCAGTTCCACCGCGACCTCCGTGGTGGCACCGGGGTCCTGTGCCAGTGCAAAGTACACACGCGAGCGTTGCTGTGCTCCCAGGTGTGCCTGTTCCAGCGTCTGTCGCAGCTGCGTGTCGTCTGCGGCGCCCATCGACGCCAGCAGAAGCATCACTTCGCACCCCATCCGCTCCACGCGGACATTGTTCCACTCCTGCGCCTGTAGCTGGCTCAGACGCTCCTGCATGCTCAAATGCGCACCACCACTTGTGGTGGTGGCGGTGTTTGGTTGGCTGGTGCTACGTCGAGACGACGCTCGCGTTGCACGGCCGCTCGTGCGGCGTGTGCTGCGCCGCGCTCGCTTGTTGTTTGCCATCGACGACGACGACGACGACGCACCTGCCCCTCCACCTCCAGTCATGCACACAATTGCCGTCATCTCCTCGGATTCTTGCACCCATTGCCACACGGATGCACTGGCACTCTCGCCATCCTTCACAGAGGCAATGGTGTCCGGCACCTCGAATCCGGCTGCCATGTCCCTGCTGCTCCATATCCTTCCATGTGTCTCCAGGGCTTCCCACCACTGTGCAATCTGCGTTTGCAATTGACTCTTGCCGCGTCCACGTCCTTTTCGCTTCTTTGTCCCCTTGCTGCTCGCGTCTGCTCCGCCCTCTGCCAGCAATGCCTGTTCCTTGCGCAACAACGCGAGCTCCAGCAGGTCCAATTCGTCGTAAACCGCGTCCTCGTCTCCCTCCAGCTGTGCCATGAGGGTGGCCAGGGTGCTTGCGTGTCGTGTGTGCTCCTTGTCCATGTTGCCATCCACCATGCGTGTGGCCACCTGTGCCTGCCGCAAGCGAAAGCGGAAGCGCAGCGCCGGAGCGTTGCATGCCGCCGCCACCTTGACCCCACGCCCAAAGTAGTACATCGCATCAACGGGGATGCCTCTCTCCACGTACAGCTCGCCCAGCAGCAGCAGAGTGTCACACATGTCTCGCATGAATCGCCACCCCTCTTCCGTGCTGCGCTGCCATTGCATGTCGTCCTTGTCACCACCCATGCTGCTGTACGCCGCGAGTGCATATCGCACGGCCTGCAGACCGTGCTCCAGTGCTTCTGCACCTCGACCGGACTCCCGCATAGCCTCACACCACACACGGTGCACACTGGCAAGCATACACACGGCCTCCAGATCTCTTCGATCGCCCAGTTCACCCGAGCATTCGACCAGCACCGCCGTGGCTTCGTCCTCCCCGTCCTCCCGCTCGTAAATCGACGCGTGGGCTGAAAGGACTCGGAATCGCATGCCTGTCAAGTGAGACATGCTTCTGTCCAACACCTCGCGGTCTACGAGCTGCAGAAACGCGCGAGCGCGGCCCATCTCACCGCATGCCAGACACACCCAGGCAAGGTCCAGGTAAACATTGACCAGGTCCTGCGCACTGCCATCACCTCCCACCGCAGCCACAGTACATGCAAGCTGCAGGCAGTCGATTGCTGCCTTCCAGTGACCGTGGAGAGCATACTGACTGCACGCGATGCGCATGGTTTGCACGCAAAACGAGACAGAGAGGCCCGTGTGCAGCTCTTGCTGCTGGTGCACACACGCCTGCCACAGCCACAGACCTGTGGCCATGTCTGTGTCGCCTGCACCGCTGTTGCTGAGCAACCCGCGCCAGCAGAGAAGCGCGGCCATCTGCTCGGCTGCCCGCCACCCGTGTCCACCCTCACGGGCCACGTCGACTGCCACACGCACACCCTTGTCCAGAATGGCAAGTGCGCCTTGATGTCCATCGTCTGTGCTTGCCTCCTGTGTCGTTTGTGCCATTGCTAGATAAAGACGACACGGCAGACACCAGCCACAATTCGTCGGCCACCGCGCGTCTTTCGTCCTCAACCACCGCCTGCGCCATTGCTTCCATGGTGGCATGGTTGCTTGTCGACGCAGCATCTACGATGGCATCGACTATCGCCCGCTGCCACGATGCATTCACCTGTGCCTCGTCCATTGCCTTCAGCAGCGCATCCACCTCGTCTTTGCCTGCTATGCGGCTCCAGGAATCCACACCATGATTCATCTCGGGCGACAGCTCATGTGTGTCCTCGCCTCGTTGTTGCTCCTCCGCAATTGCCCGCACCATCGTGTCGATGTCCATCGCCTCTCCGCGTTCCTGGTCCTCTTCCTCCTGGTCCTCCTCATCCTCCTCTTCATCGTCCTGCTCCTGCTGGGTGGCTTCCAGCACGGCGTCGATTTTGTGTTTGATTTGCGTGCGCTTTGCTTCTCCGACCTTGCTCGGCCATGGCTGATGCCACGCCTGCTGAGCCAGCTGCGCCAGGCCGTGGTGGCTGTGCGACACACTGGCATTGAGGGAAGCCATGCACAAACTGGCCCAGTGGTACTCTGTGCCAGCCACGTCGGCGTGTTTCAGGGCCAGTTTCATAGCCGTGCGCAACAACAGAAACGCCCAATCGCCTCGTTCCGCCTCCCGGGCGTACTGAGCCCATTGCTTCTCTGCCACCGCCTGCCACAGACGAGCTGTGTTGGATACGTCGCCGTGCACGGCCAGGGTGGCACCGAGCAGCGCCGGCTGCATCGCCAGAAGCAAACACCGGGCCGTCGTCTCCCCTTCCATCGACTCTGCGAGCTCACGCACGCCTCCCATTAGTCCCAGCATGGCCACCGTTGTATGTTGGCCCAGAGTGATGCTGTCACTCATCGCTGTCACCGTGGTGTGCACTTGCTTTGCCGCCTCGATCACATCTGCCGTCACCTCGCCCTCTGCCTCGCCAAGCCGCTGCAGCAGCCGACGCACCTGTGACACAGGCTCTGGCAAAAAGGCGTCAATCACGCCTGCCTGTGCTCCACCACATCCATGCCTCCATCCGTCTCGCCATTGCGTCAGGTCGCCCACCACTCCGCTCAACAGGGCCCATGCGCGATCCTGCTCGTCTTCTCCCTCCTCGCTCTGTTCCGCACGCTCCGCACATTGCAGCAGCACCTGTTCACACACGGAGCTCGGGCAACTCGCATCTTCGTCCTCTTCCTGGTCGTCCTCATCCACGTCATCGTCATCGTCGGCTGCGCTGGCACGGGCCACGCATTTCCGCAGGTTGACCAGCACATGGGCAATGTCGTGTGTGCCTTGCAATGCGTGCAAGATTCCCAAAAGGCGGAGGTGCCATGCCACACGTGGCTGCTGCGTGTCTTCCGCCACAGCCGCAGCTTCAAACAACACCGCTTGCATCTTGTCGGCCTCGTCGCCCTCCACGGGCACCACGCCGTGCAAAGCGTTCACTCGCGTGGCTACTTGCGCCACATCTTTGTACACCGTGGCGCTCTTGACGTACATACTGAGCATACGAAACCACGTCTTTCGCGTGTCGGCCACCACTTTGTAGAAGGCCTTGTGCACGCGCATGTGCTCCATGCACTGCAACACCAGCTCACCCGCCAGACGGCTGTGTGTCTCGACCTCATGCTTTGCCCCGATGCACTGCAGAGCCAGATTGTACGCAAGTTTGTGAGCCGTCAGCGGCTTGCCCGGTAGACTGGCTGCGTCAAAGCACAGCACCCATGCCAGAGCTTGACACGCCTCTGCTGCATCCTCAACCTGTGTCTTTGATCCTGCCATGGCCTTTGTTACAGCCTGAACCTCTTTGAGCACCGCCGTGAACGGCTTGTGCGCGTTGCTCGGCCTGTGCAGCAATTTGAAATCGTGTTCGCGAACATCAACGGTCAGTTCTTCCGCGCCCTCTCACGCAGCATGCAGAGGGTTCCTCACGCATTGGACTTGTCCGTAGTCACACTACACGCTGTGCATACACCAGCAAACCTACAGGATGTGTGCAGCAGACACAGAGCATGTGTACGCGGCTACGGTGGCAAAAGTGGCGCCATTTCCACTCTGATTCTCCTTGTCCATGATGGTGACTCGGGCCACCTTTTCCACGGCCTGCATGCCTTGCCGCAGAGAGTTGGCGTGCTGCGTGGTCATTGCAAGGGGCAGATGTCGATGTGGAGTGGTAGTTTTGGGAGCGTGTGCGCAGACGCGCCAGCGCTCCCAAAAGTGCGCTGCCCGTCCCCTTGCGGCCATGTTTTTCGAAATGGGCGTGCACATCCACACACCCGTAGTGGTGTGTGGCGAAGTGCTGATGTACACGGTGGAATGGGAACGGTATACGTCGCAGAGCGCGTTGCTAGAACGCTTTGCAGACGAACTGCTGGAAAAGGGCCTGCAGAGGAATTGGCACGACCTTTTGTGGGCGGGAGGTGTGGTGGCTGTTCGGCGACAGAGCCATCTGCGGCGTGTGGTGGGTCGTGTGGCTGGCAAGGACGCACGTGGAGAGGTGCGTGCAAGCCTGGGGCTTGTGTGCACGTGCAACAAACAGACGGTGTACCGAAGTCCCGAGGTGGTGGTGTTTGAAGACGCAGGCGCTCGGGAACAAGCCTGCCAGCTCTTTGTGGTGCCCAAGGGGGTGTGGCCCACGGTCCGGGGCAAGCAGATCTCGGTGCGCTCCGTGCTGCAGATGCAGGTACGCGTAGGTGACACAACACTGCTCTTTGCCGTACCTATCCAGGTGCGCGTGCGTGCACGTGTTCCTCGTCTCATCAACGGCTCAAGCAAGGCGTTCCGTGTGTATTCGGTGGAACGCGAGCCACCGCGCAGACCTGTGGACTACGTGCGTGCGTTGGACCACACGCAGCGATGGAAAAAGGGTGTGTACAGAGTGAAGAACGGAGACGCAGTGGTGGCCATGGTCATTATGGACGGCGGCAGCGGAGGCAGCGGCGTCGTGGAATTTGCCGACGACGCTGACGTTGACCAATGTGTCGTCAGCGTATGGCAACGCGAGCACGTGTTTGATGTCGATGGTTCCAGCATGGTCATGCGAGAAGCCAAGGAACTTCAGGTCGGCCGCGTCGGCAGGGTTGTGCGAGACATCGAAAGCTGGCGTTTTTCCGTTCCTGTGCACGAGTGGGTCGTCAGCAGGTATCGAAACACACGCATGAGTATTGTTATGGAGCTGCGCATCCAATTCTGGCTCGGAGGCGACGGTCCCGTCGTCTGGAAGCTTGAAACGCAAGCAACGTAATAGATTCGTCCACTCACATCATGACGTCCAAGGCGTCCAAGGGGAACCAAGGGAACCATGGGAGGTTAGAGTGCGTGCGTATGTGTGGGATGTGCTTTGATGTGCTTTGATGTGCAGAGGCAGCACTGGCCCCCCCGACTCGAAACAACAAAATTCTGTTCCAATTCCCCTTCCCTTGGAGACGATGCAGGGATCAGCTGAAGAGGGGCAGTTCGTACGGGACATCAAGTATGACCAGCTGGACCTGGGAAAATTCTACGGGTACTCGGGGGGCTTGCTGATCCTGGCACGGGGCGCCGTGTACCCCGCACAGGTGGTCAAGACACGTATGCAGCTATCCACACGGTTCATGGGCACAGCACCATCGTTGTCAAGCACGGTAAAGACGCTGGTGCGCAATGAGGGAGTCCGTGGCCTGTGGCGAGGGTTCTCAATGCAAAGTGTGGGCCTGCTGCCAGGCCAGATGATCTACATCACCACCCTGGAGCAGATCAGGCTCCAACTCTCCCGCTTGGACGCACCCGTGTTTGTACAGAGCGCCGTGGGAGGCGGCATGGCGTCCTTTGCTTCGCAACTCTTTAGCTGCCCTGTCGACGTTGTCACGCAGCGCGTACAGGCGCAGGGCACCCTGTCACGCGTCGAGGCTAAGCAACAACTGGGATTTTTCTACAAGGGAAGCCTCGACGGCCTGCGCCAGATTGTGCGCAAGGAAGGAGTGCGCGGCCTCTATCGAGGCTACTTTGCCGCCGTGGCCACGTACGCGCCCACCTCTGCGCTCTGGTGGGGCACCTACGGCGTCGTGCGCTACGCTGTACTCAACACAGTGCTCAACGATCCGGTATGTGTGTGCGTGTGTGTGCAGAGTTGTCCAAGAGACCGTGCGACGTGACGAAATGACTGACGCTCGTCGAGGAAATCTCGCAGGAATCCCGCCGAAACCCGCCCCTTGTTCTGCAGGCTGTGTGTGGTTCGATCACGGGGGGGATAACAGCGGTGGTGACCAATCCCCTGGACGTGGTCAAGACACGCATCCAGGTAGGCCGTCAAGGCGACGGCTTCTTCCGTGATCTCGTTTCAATTGTCCACAACGAAGGTCCCGCTGCCCTCATGCGCGGCGCCACAGCGCGTATCGCAAACATGGCACCCACAGGAGCACTCATGGTAGGCGTATATGAGCTGGCAAAGGTGATCAGTGTGCGTGAACAGACCATGTGACGAGAACGATGAACGGATGTACATTTTCTTCAAATGATCTTCTCCAGAACCGGGTTGAAGGACATGCGCAGCAGCACAGGCAGGGCAGAAGCCGGCGTACCTGCCACTTGAGCGGAAATGGTCATTGTCTGGCCCTGGGTCTGCGTCAGTGGCAACAGCCAGTTGGGGCTTGTCAACACCGCTCCAGTGGACGGGTGCTGGTACACCATGTACTCGTTGGAGTAGGGGCCTCGAAGGTCAGTGGCTGTGCGCAGGAACAGCTGCGAGGCACGCTGGCCTGTGCTGCCGGCGTAAAGCATGACGTACGCGTTGAGAAAGACATTCCAATGCACCGAGACGTGCGGTCCTACGCTGCTGGCTATGGACGAGGCGTCGTGGAAGGGCACGCGAAACGAATCTGCGTTGCTGTTGTGACTGCCGTCCCAGAACAGGTACGGATCCTGGTTGTTGGCGATGTTGGCAGCGTCCAGCCGCCCAATAAACACGGAATAGTGGCCGGAATCGGCCTGCTTGACTGAAAACAAGCCAAACAGGTCTGTGCGTGCCTTGTCTGCCATCACCCAGCATGGCGTGAGGCGCGGTTGCGAAAAGTCCCCAAACAAGCGTTGCACCTGCATTGCGCTGCGGTTGCTGGCCAGGGCCACGCGACCCAGGCCGTGTGCTGTCACCGACGACCCAGACACTTCCCAGTACACATACGTGTTTGTGTACGACGTGTCTGCAAACACCGACGTCGGCGTCACCGACATTGCCTCCTTGCTCTCCGTCACCGAGCTCGCAATCACCTGTGTGGGACTGCCCTGTTCGTTGCCAATAAACTCTGCCGCCTTGACGGTATGGTTGCGTGTCTCCAGCTGCATCACCAGTGCCACATTCTGCAGCTCAAGGCCGTCCTTGCGCAAAGTCGCTCCAAACAGCCATACAGCCTCCGACCCATCTGCCTTGGTGGCACTCATCTGCGCCGCCTGCATCGACGCAATCCCGCTCCGGTTCAGGGCCTGGCTCCACCATTCCGGCGCCGCCAGTTCCTTCGCGTCCACTTTGTAGTCGTCCAGAACCCCTGCTCGGTTTCCTGCCAGCACTGCAATCACAGACACCAGCAGCACAATGTATATACAGACCATGATGGACGCCCTGTGTATCCCATTGCAATTGCGTGATTTCGTGCCCGTTGCGTGTGTGTGAGTGTGAGTGTGTGTGGTGGGAAGTCCTCTGAAATGCCAATCCGCCGCCTTCCCTCCGCGCCGCCTCGCGCGCCTCTCCCTCACATACAGAGCGTATTTGCACTTGGTTTCCCTGCTTGTGTTTTGACCTCCGTACGCTGCGCTGACCAGCACGTCCTGCTCCCAGTCGTTCTCCTGCACGTTGATGCTGGTTGAAGGTCGGCCGTTGCCAACGCCGGACGACGACGTCGACACCGTTGTGTACCCGCCAGCCGAGCGCGGTGCCTTGCGTGCGCTCGGCTCGGGCTGCATCCACTCCTGTAGCTGTTCTTCCGTCACCTCCATGCCGTCGTACTCCTTCAGCACCTCCTTGGCACCCTTTTGTCGCCTCGGCTTCGAGCGCAGCAGTCCTCGCATCCCACCACCTTCTGCATCTTCGGACCGTCGGCGATTCCCACCCAACAGACCGTGTCGTTCCATGCTTGTGCTGTGTTGTGGAAGGGAAAGCACTGCACGTGTGAAAACAAAAAGGAGAGGGTGTCGGTGGTTTGGCCTTTCAATTGTGTCCCTCATCGCCCGTACGTCGATCGTCGCTTCAACGCATCAAACCGGGCCGACAAATCGTCGTAGTTTGGAATCGAATCCTGGCTGCCCTGGCTCTCTTTGCTGTTTTCCGGCTCGTTGAACGGATCTTCCGACGCTCCGCTCGACCCCACATCCCCAAACAGGTCGTCATCCTCCGCTTGCTGTTGTTGCTGCTGCTGCTGCTGTTGCTGTTGCTGCTGGTTCTGTCGATCCTGCTTCTGTTTGCGCGGCTTCTGTTGCACATATTGTGTCTTTAGCGGTTGCTGCTCTTCCTCCTGCTGGCCCTGCTGGCCCTGCTGGCCCTGCTGGCCCTGCTGACCCTGTGTGTACAGTTGGTACTGTTGGTAGCCTTGTTGCTGCATGGGGTAGCCCTGCTGCTGCACAGGATACCCTTGCTGGACGTACTGCCCGTTGCCGTTCTGCATCCCCATCCCGTTGCCGTAGTTGTACCCTCCTTGCACTTGCTGCTGCTGCTGTCCCTGTTGCTGTCCCTGTTGCTGGATGCCCACTCCCCGCTGCTGCTGCTGCTGCCCCTCCTTCCCTCCTCGTCGTCCATGGCAAAGAAATGCACCCCGTGTTCCTCCTCCTGCTGCTTCCCACTGCTCTTTTTGCCCTTGCTCAGTCGCGACAGTGCCTCCAGCTCAGCCTCCAGGTCTTCCGACGCTGCTTCGGGCTCGCTGTTGCTTGTGCTCGACGTCGACGACGCCCCTGCCTTTTCTTCCTCCTCCTCGGGCTCCAGCTCAATCTCAATGTCAACGCCGTGTTCTTTGGCAATCTGGTTCAGGTACGAGGCCACAAGGTACGGGTCTGGAGGGGTCGAGCTCAGTTTGCTGTAAATCTTGCTGTTGACCCCGTCCGCTCCCTCCACCACAGACTTGCTCCATGTCTTTTCCTTGTCCTTTTTGTCCTCAAACTTGAGCAGCAGCTGGTTGCGCACCACAAGCATCTCCTTGACCTCGCACCTCGACGCCGCCCAGATCACCGTGTGAATGGCCTCCTCCAGGTCCGACGGCACAGAGCTGTTCCACCCACGCACGGGGCTGTCAGTGTCTATGAGCTCCGTAGCATCACTTCCACGACCCACTCTCTCTCACACACGCGTCGCTGTGACCCAGGCCTCCCATGCAACCCACCTCGACTCTTTGATCACCTGTAGACGCAGGCCCAGCAGCTCGCAGTACAGCTGCAGGATCTCGTATGCCTCGATGAGAAAGTCTTCTCGGATGATGTTTTCCACCTGTTGTGTGCGCGTGTGTGTCAGTGTGCCGTGCCACGTCGTCGTCCGTTGAGCCCACCGAGGGAACCCGTCAGTTTCTTCCCACCGCCCCTTGCTTTCACACCACCCACCACCCACCGCCTGCTTTCCCTGTGTGCAGAACCTACCCTGATCTTTGCCAACTCTTCCTTGCCGTTGTCCAGCAGGCTAGCAATGTCCTTGCGCTGTCGCTTGATGGCCTGCGTCTTCTTGTTGGCCAGCAACGTCATTCGGTGAGTTGCCAGCTGCAGATTCGTCTTGCTGCAAAACCACGTACCTCGCTGCGTCAGCCCCCCCTCTTCTGCGACGTGCACATCCACCCACATGCCTATCCCCATCCCTCCTCCCTCTCCCTTCTTCCACCTACAGCTTTGATTGCTCGTATTTGGGTGATGACCACATCAGCGAATTCGCTCTTCTTCTGCCTCCGCCACCGCAAACGCCATCTCGGCCAACACAACCAAACTCCCCATCCCCACTCCTCCCCTATGAGCAACATCAGCGAAGATTCGTCCACAGATCTCTCTGTGGTGGACGTCGTGTCCACCGAAGACAGCGTGGCCACAGAACCCGAGCAATCGTCCCAGGTGCCCCGCTTTGTGGTCGATCTCGACGCCCCACCCGAAGAACGCTGGACCGAAATCATGGAAATTTACAAGGACTTCCACGAGCCCATCTTTGAGGATCTCAGCGACACCCTCAAGCTCATCTTTGGCGACACCATGGGCTCGGTGGTGGAGAGTTTGGCCAGCGGGTTGATGAAGATGGCTGCCAAGTCGGGTCTTGTGGCCTATGGCGACGAGCTCAAGGCCATTGCCGAGGGATGCGATCTGCCACTGGGCAAACTCGTGTTGCTTCAGCTGTCCTACGAGGCGTTTGCCGCCTGTACCAGCATTGTCACCAACGACAAGGACGGCCACCCTGTCCACGGCCGCACCATGGACTGGGAACTCGATGCCCTGCGCCGCATGACCATCGAGGTCGACTTTCAACGCAATGGTGAAACCGTCTTTCTGGCCACCACCTGGGCGGGCTACGTGGGCATCCTCACAGGCGTCAAACCCAACGGTTTCAGCGTCAGCGTCAACTTCCGCAACGCGGGCACCTCGCCTCTCGAAACCATCAAGAAGGGTCTCACGTCCGCCTGGCCTGTTGGCTTCCTCGTGCGCTGTGTCCTGGAAGACGACGAAACCTACACTCAGGCCCTGGGCTCCTTGAGCGCCAGCGAGTTGATGGCCCCCGTCTACCTGACGCTTGCCGGCGTCAACGAGAACGAGGGTGCCCTCCTCACACGCCTCCGCACAGAGGTTGAGCAGCCTTGGTACATGGAGAACGACGGCGACGTCGTGCAGACAAACATGGACCACTGGAAGACCGATTACAGCTACAACATCTGCAGCAGCATCGAACGACGCGAACTCGGCCGCTCTCTCGTCGAATCCACCGTGTCCATGGACCAGGGGGCCATGTGGAACATCATCAACACCGCGCCCATCCTCAACAGCATTAACATCTACAGCTGTGTCATGAGCCCGGCCAAGGGAACCCTTGTCACGACCATTCCCAGCCTCCAGGGTGTCGAAGAGTTTGATGAGGACACTCAGGGCCTCATCGACTACTAAAGAAGCGATCCACAGAGCCCATTTGCATTGTCTGATCCTTTCTCACCTGCTGGCAAACTCGCGAAACACTCGCATGTCCACGCCCGCCAGACTTCCCTGCATCTTGGCCAGACACTCGTCCACATGCACCTGTCCCACACACACAGAATCTGCGTGGCCGCTGTCTCCCTTCTCTTCCAAAGCCTGTGTCACGGCAAGCAGTGCAGCCTCGCGCAACAGGTTTTCCAGATCCGCGCCCGAGAAACCCTCTGTGCGCTGTGCAACCTCCTCCCAGCTCACATTGTCCTCCACGGGCACCTTGCGTGCATGCACTTGTAGGATAGCCGAGCGCGCTTCTGTGTCCGGCGCACCCACGTAGATGAGCTGGTCAAAGCGGCCCGGTCGGATCAACGCTGCGTCCAACATGTCCGGCCGGTTGGTCGCCCCTACCACCAGCACCTGCTTCGATGCCTCGATTCCATCCATTTCGTTCAACAGGGTCGACAGCATGCGTTCTTTGACCACGTCATCACCTCCGCCTGAGCTGCCACTTCCTCCCATTGCACGTTTGCCCACCAGTGCATCCACTTCGTCCAGGAATAGGATGCTGGGAGCTGCCAGCCGAGCACGTGCAAACACGCTGCGCAGCGCACGTTCAGCCTCGCCCACGAAGGATGAGTACACGGCCGCGCCACTCAGAGACACAAACGCAAAGCCCGTGCGGTTGGCCACCGCTCGCACCATGGTCGTCTTGGCACAGCCTGGTGGACCGTAAAGCAACACACCGGCGGGTGCCTCGATCCCCATCCGCTCGCATGCCTCCTTGTGCGTGATCGGCCATTCGATTTGCTCCAGTTGCTTGCGAATGCCCTCCACCCCACCGAGATCCTGCCACGTCGTCGAGCTGCGCTCCAGTGCCCATCCACGTCGAGTCGACGGTTGCATCAGCTCCACCTGCTGCACGAAATCCGCCTGTGCAATCTCGGGACGGCTGTGACGGATACTTTGCAACGCCACATGCCTGCACAACATGTGCAAGTCGGCCCCAACGTATCCTGCAGTCATTGTGGCCAACGATGCCAGATCGACATCCTCCGCTAATCGCAGTTGCGCTGTGTACAGCGCAAGAATCTCCTCGCGAGCCTTTGCATCGGGCACAGGAATCTCCACCTCTCGATCGAAGCGCCCGGGTCGCCTCAGAGCCGTGTCGATGGCATTGACGTGGTTGCTGGCACCCAGCAACAGTAGATTGCGTTTGTTGGCCGACGTGTGTGCCCCGTCGAGAAGCGTCAGCAGCTGTGCCACCACACGTGCTTCCACCTGTGAGCTCGAGTCGCGTGGCGGACACAACACGTCCAGTTCGTCAATAAATAGGATGGCTGTGCCCGACACAGCCTCGGATGCGGCCGCCTGTGCCGCTGCAAACGCCTCCCGCAGCGCTTCCTCTGTGGCACCCAGCACACTCGAATACAGCTGCGAGCCGTCCAGCACATACAACGGCACCTGCTGACGTGCAGCCACAGCGCGCACAAGCAAGGTCTTTCCCACACCCGGCGGTCCATACAGCAGCACACCCGCTGGAGCCCTCGTGCCCAGCTCCGCGAACAAGTTGGCCCGCTGCAGCGGAAGCGACACAAGCTCATCCAACGCCTCCAGCGTCTGTTGCAGACCCGCCACCTTGGGCACGTCTGGCACATCGGCAGCAGCAGTGCTGCTGCTGCTGCTGCTGCTGCCACTGCTGCTGCTACTGCTGCCAGCCAGGGCATCTGACACTTGCTCCAATTGCAGAAGCGTACGCCGTTGTGCGCAGACGTACCCTGTTGGACGTCCACACACACACGCACAGACACACGTCGTTCGTTGTGCGTCACCATCAGCCTGCTTTCTGCACACACAGGCATCCCACGCAGGGCAGAGGCCAGGCGCAGGCGAAGGGCTCGCGACGGCTTGCAATCCACCTGCAGCTGCATGCTGTCGACCACACGGAGGCCATGTGTGTCAATCAGCTCCAAGGAATGCAGCACAGGTGCTTGTGGCACATGGTGGCTGTCTTGCAGTGCATGTGCTCCCGAAACGTGAAGCTGTTGATCCGCACTGCTGCTCAATCGGCACACAAAGCGTACCTGCGTCTGCTCAAGGGCATCGTCGTTGCCATCCTCGCGGTTCACCGTCACACACGCCCATCGGTGCAGGTACTCGCACGGATGCAGTCCCAGGCGCGAGACGTCCTGGCGAGGAAGACGACACCGCAGCATCGCAACAAACACAAAGCAAGGCAATGAGCGAGGCTGTGGTGGCTGCGGCTGCGCACACCTTTCAGTTGTGGCACATCAGCCGCACTGTGCTCGATGCCATTCAGGAAATGCAGGTGAATGCCCAGTATGTGGAACACCACCTGGTGCAGGGCTCGCAAGAGCTTCCCGAGCCGTTGAGGCAGGCCCTGGAGGACCAGATCTCCAAGCTGGAGGCGCTTATCAACGAAACCAAGGACACTCTGGACGACCTGGAGTCCTGGCGCGACGATGTCGACACAGCCATCACCCAGATTGGCACCGCAGACACAAAGAAGCTGCAGGAAATCGCAAAGGTTTACCGCAGACGCAAAGGCTCCCAATACGTCCGCATCCTCGCTGCGGCCAACGCTTCCACAGACACCCCCGCAGACGCGCAAGACAACGAGGACAGCAGTGGCTCAGCGGACGGCGACGCCCTCACTGTGCTCGTGGATAGCGAGCAAGAGGCCCGTTTCGTCAAGTACGCCAACTTGCTGGAGCCGTTCCGCCCTTTCCAACGTCACACCAAGGTCGGCGAGATGAACGCAAGGATAAGTTATGCCGCCATCGAATACTCCAAGACGCTCCGCGAGAACCTGCACCTATACGAAGAGGACATCCGCGTGCAGGTGCAGCTCGAAGAGGAGCAACGCAGCGAAAAGCAACGCCTCTTGGACGACCGCCCAACAACCTCGACATCCAACTCCAAGAACGGCTCCAATAACAGCCGCGCCTGTGTTCTTCAATGAAACCACTGTGTTGATTGTAGCAATGTGTCCACACACATTGTCATTGCCATAGGCCCTGCTCAGTGCTCCGGCGCTCGTTCCAGAATCTCCGTCACTGTCCATCGCTTCCGCTTGCTCAGCGGACGTCCCTCCACCAGCTGTACAATGTCTCCGACCTTGCATGCGTTCTGTCCACCACGTGCCGGCGTCGCGTCAGTGTCCTGTCCCCTGCTCCGGGCGGCCAGCTGCGAGCATGCGTCCGCAACCATCTTCCCGCTCGCCCCTGCACAGCTGCAAGACC
This sequence comes from Mantamonas sphyraenae, assembly GCA_026936335.1. Taxonomy (NCBI): domain Eukaryota; family Mantamonadidae; genus Mantamonas; species Mantamonas sphyraenae. The sequence continues at coordinate 146,075 of JAPMXV010000037.1, read as the reverse complement.
CTTCTGAGTCTCACAGCGTGCCATGGGCGCGCCACACACACGTCTGCTTTGCACCTGTCAAAGCCTTTGCGTGCGCCCATTTCCCATCTCTGCATTGGAGACTCACCTCTTCGTCGTGCGCCATGTACTTTGTCGTCTTGCGCACCACCTTGCCGTACACAGAGTGCCTGAACGTCCTGTCGGCGGCCACAACCACCGACTTGGTCATGCGGTCGCTCACCACCTTGCCCACAATCAACTTGGTCGACATGCTTTGCCCTGGCCGCGCCAACGCATCCTCCCCAGACCACCATGTTTGCTCGCGTGCCCCCTGCCCACAACGGAGCTGCTGTCGTCCACCGTGCCTATGCCACCTTCACCCGTCGCTATGAGTACTATGTCGACCACAACGGCCGTCTCTTTCTTGAAAACGTCCGTCCTCGCAACCTGACCACCTGCGTCAAGGATGCCAAGGCCCTGGATTTCTTTTTCCGTCGCATCCGCCCAAACAAGACCGGCGTGGACACAGAACGCTACCCTTGGGTGTCCCCATGTGGCCGAGAGATGAACTTTGTTGCGGTCGAAGACACTCCCATTGTGTTTCACGACTTGCAGGCCGGAAACCTCGTTTACGGCGCCTCTCTCACAGTGCCCTTTGACCCATCCCATGTTCGCGTGGGTTCCATCAACGGTCGCTTCTTCCACCTCGCTCCTGTGGGCGACGTCGGACTCATTGCCAGCGACCTGCTGCAGCGCATTGCGCACCGAATCGAACCGAACAAGAACGGAGACTTTGTCCTCGAGTGGGAAGGCCACCAGCACGTACTGGACACTGTGGAGCGATGACCACTCTCCCTTTTGCATCTTCTCTCCTCTTTTCTCCCCTTCACACTCTGTGATCCTCCATGGCATCCGCCTGCCCGCGAGTCCGCAAACAACAAAACCTTTGAGGCATGGGCTCCGGTGTTGGCGTGGCTTTGCTCTTCATCACGCTCGTCACGTGCACCTCGTGGGCAACAGCATCGACTGTGCATGTGGATGCTCAGCAGGGCTCCGATGGTCCCGGCTGCGGTGCCGCGGCCGGCCCGACCAGCTGCAAGTCTCTCGCCTTTGCCCTGACCACGCTGCAGGCTGGCGCCTCCTCTACCTTTATGGTCCACTCCGACCTCAATGAACATATTGCATATTCCTGCCCCGCACAAGCCGCTGTCGAGCTCCAGCAAGAGCGTGCCGACCTGGTGCTCCGCCTTTCCGGCTGGCTCCTGTGCACGCGGATCTCCTTCGGTCCCCTGCACCTTGCAGCTCACTCTCTCTCGCCACGCCTGGCCATCACCGCTTCCTCTGTCACTTTCAACTACACTGGGCTTTTCGGCGTCGACCTCGCCGTCAACTCCACCGCACAACTGGACGTCCGAGCAGCCACCTTGTCCGGCAACGCCTCGCTCGCCCTCACAGACGTGGATCGCCTCTACGTCACAGACACAATCATCGCAGACAACACACTCCCACGAGCCACAGGCATTTTCTCCCTTGCCGGTGCAAACTCCTTCACCCTGCTGCAGAACACCTCGTTTGTGCGGAACATGCATGCTCCCGCCCTCGTTCTTCAACCAACCAGCCCGGGAGCTGACCTCCGTCTTTTGCAACTGCGTCTCCAAGGCCATTCCGGCCTCACCCCCACTCCCAACGTGTATATACATCTCACCCCTCCCGCAGGCGCCTCCCTTCTTGTCGACCAGGCTCGCATCCTCGACAACGGCGTCAGTGCCGAGGTCAATACCCATGCATCTGCGTTTAGGGTCGATCTACGGGCCCCAGACGTGCGTGTCAATGTCACTCGCAGCGAGTTTGCCCGCAACTGGGGCGGCTTTGGGGCAGGGTTGCACGTACACCAGTCTGTGCCTGCACGTTCCCTCTCCATCACTCACAACTGCGTCCACGACAACGGTGCCTTTACGGCTGCGCATGACAGAGTCACAGTAATCCAGCCATCGCTTGCCCTCAGCTCGGGTGCAATCCACTTGCTGCAGGACTTTGAGCTCGCTCCAGGTGCCCGCAATCCCGTCTACGTTGCCCACAACACATTTCACGACAACGGCAACGCAAACTATATTTCCAATGCGGATGATTGTGAGAGCAACGTCTGCCCCATACCCATCGGCGGCGACTTGTTCCTCTCACTAGCCGGCAGCCCCAATTCGGAGGCCGCTGTGCTTGAACACAACACACACAGCCGCATGCACCCCAGCTCCACCCTTATCGACCCCAGCTTCCGTTTTGGCGACGCCGTTGCTGCAATTCTCACGCGCAACAACGGGTCCCTCAATCTCATTGTGCGCCACAGCACATTTGCCAACATGTCCAGCTTTGTGGACAACACCCATCAAGTTGGACTCTACGAACGTCGCTTCACAGCCAGTGGTGCTGGCCTCTATGTCGGCGTCAATCCGCTCTACTTTTCCACGCTGTCCATCCACGGCAACGTGTCCATGCACAATATCACCGCGACCCACTGTGTGGCCAGCTCGTCGGGGGGCGCCTTTACCATCGAGTCCATCGACGGCGAGGTGGCTCTGAGCGACATTCGAGTGTACGATACCAAGTATTCGGTGCCCATCAACGTGCAAACAGCAATCCCGTTGTCTGCGGTATCGTCCGGCACAAACGGCTTTGCCGTGTACATCCATGACTGCACCAACGTGACCATGTCCAACATCATCTTGAGCGGCTCGCAAAAGCAGCTGCGTTTGGTCTGGATCAAGCAATCAACGGCTACGACGTACATGCCCCTTGGGGCGTTTGCCATCAAAATCGACAACCCCGAGCTGCAGGCGCGCAGCTCCTTGTCTGTGGAAAACATGTACGCCACCAAGAATCAGATCAAGTATCTCCTCAGCGCCTCGAATGAGATTTCTGTGGGTGACAACGACGTCATGATTGCACGAGGCTCTGCCCTGAGTGTATCGGGCGTGACGTACGTCACGGTGCGCAACAGCCGGTTCGAGGACAACACCATTGAGGTGACGTACGACGCCGTGGGGGCCACCCCGGTGACACAAAAGGACATCCTGTTGCTGAAACCGTTCGTGGCTGGGTTGGGCGCAGCAATCCATCTAGCCGGAGGCCGAAAGGGTGTGATTGAGCACGTTCAGATGCACAGCAACCGCATCACGGCAAATGCACCGTCACGCAAGTCAAAGGCCGGCGGGGCTGGGTTGTTTGCCGACTTTGCCATGGATGTGGACGATTTGACGTGTACAGGGAACACAGCGTACGTGCAGTCGTTGGATGAGTCCAACGGAGCCGGAGGATGCATGCTTGTGGAGGGCCCCACGAATCTGCGCAATTCACTTGTGGAAAGCAACCAGGTGGTATGCATCAACGCCATTGCTAACGAGCCCGGTGCGCCGCTGATTGCTCTTGCGTACTGCATGGGCGGAGGCGTGCTTGTGTCGGGGGACTTGGACGTGCGCAACACCGTGGTGCGCGGCAACAGTGTGAATTCGCAGGGACTGAAACCTGAGCAAGCGGGCGTGAGCTCAGTGTGTGCTGGAATCAACGCAGGCGCAGGCCTGGTGCTGGTGCGCACGGACGACGACCCGCGCAACATGCCTCATCGCATGCATATGGAAAACTGCACGGTTCAGGTGAATCATCTGGACGTCAAGTGCCAGCAGAGTGCAATCACCGACGGCCTGATGGACGCCGTGGGCGGCGGGGTTGCTGTGATTCCCGATGGCCTGGAACGGGACAAGTACATGGCACGCCGCAACGTGTCTGCCCTCTCGCACTTTGACGCCACTGTGATGGATACACGCGTGGATCAGAACCTCATCACCAGCGACCTGTACACGAAACTGTACATCAAGGGCGGCGGGCTTGTCATCCAGGCGCGTACGTCGCGCATCAGCAATGTGACGGTGAATCTGCACGGCAACGTGGTGGTCAACAACCGTATCAACCCGTCTACGATGGATTGTCACACCACATACAACATCCAAGGCGGTGGTGTGTGTGTGCAGTTGGATTCGGCCTCGCTGGTGGCCGATGTGGCTGTGGACGTGCGCAACAACCTGGTGAGAGACAATCACATCATTGTGCGTCCGCGCACGTCGTCAGTGACAAGTGTCCTCCTGAACGACGCCACCACCGCTGTGGGAGGAGGCATCAGTGTGGGTGTGTCGAGTGTGGTCGGCCACAAGCTGCTGCTCGATCCCACGACCAACATCGACCAGTTTGCAGGCGTGTACAACCACGCTGTGGTCGTCAAGGACAACGTGTTTGAATCCAATTCGGTCGTGGTCACCAGCAGGTGTAACCAGGCCTCCAGCGAGCTGGGCGGAGGAGGCCTTGCTGTGCGTGTGGATCAAACTGTGTTCTTCCCCCCTCGGATCCCCGCGGCATACAAGCCACAGGATCTGACGAATGTGACCGTACTGGTGGAGGGCATGCAAGCGACAAAGAACAATGTGCTGTTTGTGGGCACCACCCCCACGGTGCGGCTGTACGGCGGTGCGTTGTTGGTGGATCTGAACAGCATCCGCGTGCGTCGATCGCACATCCGCATCCACAATGTGACGTTGGACGGTTCGCGGCAGTCCGTTGCGCCTCAGTCGTACGGAATGGCGCTCAACAGCCTGGAAATGTATGGGACTGCTGCGTTTGTGCGCATGAGCGGAGCGATAGCGTCGACGTTTTCGTCTGACCGGTCGGCACCCAACATGAACAACAGCATCGAAATCGATGCGTTGACGGTCACACAGAGTGTGGCAGAGGTTCAGCACCACAGTGCGTCGCTGTTGCAGGCAGGCGCCGTGATGGTTCAGACCAAGAGTGTGTTGGGCAAACTGTGGATCCGCAATTCGAGGTGGCAAGAGAACAATCTGGGCACAACGCGTGCGTCGTCGTCGTCCACCCCATGGGTCATTTTCCTGCGCAGGGTGATTGGCACGGCACTTGTGGTGACCATGAGCGACCTGCGTATGGACATGCTTATGGAAGGCTGCGTCTTCCAGGAGAACGTGAGCGGCGTGTCGTCCCCGTCAGCGCTGGGGGCGGTTTATGTGGACATTACGCAATTGACGCGTGCAGCAGACTTGCCTGTCGACGTGCGTGGCATGGCCTTTTCTGTGGACATCCGTGGTTGCCTGTTTGACTCGAATGTGTCGGGCAAGGTGGGCGGGCTGTTCCTGGGCGTGCTCGGGTGTAGGTTGTGCACTGTGTCAGTGCACAACTGCACGTTTGCGTCGAATGTGGCCAATTCCACGAATGCAGGCGGCCTGATGGTCAAGAGCTTGGGCAGTGCAAGCGCCGGTGTAACAGAGTCGGCGACACCGGACGTGTCCGATCTGAAGGTGAACATCACGCGCACGCACTTTGTGGGCAACCGTGCCACGTCGGGAGGCGCAGGCATGCTGCTGGTGGGCAGCAACACGACGATGGACAGCTGCGTGTTTGAGAACAACCGTGTGCCGAGCGGACGCGGCGGTGCTGCTGTGCTGCTGGGCACGCATCTCATCATGAACAATGTGATGATGCACGACAACGTGGCCAGCAAAAGCGAGGCTGTTTTCCTCGACGAAGCGAGCACACTGCGCCTGAGCAGCGACAGCAAGCTTACATCGTCGGGGCGCTCGGATCTCGTCAGCTACGAAAAGCCAAACGACGTTTTCCCGCCTGTGGACCAAACTTATGCAGGGAAAATGGGACCCAAGAGCACCGAGGGTCACTACTTGTGTCCCCTCGGATCGCCGGCTGTGCAACGTCCGAACGACATTTCGTGCGAGCAGTGTCCGTTCGGCACATACAGTGTGACGCAAAACAATCGCCCGTGCCACGTGTGTCGTGCTACTATGGGCGACGTGGGCGTCGTGTGTCCTGGAGGCAGCAACGTGACGGTGCTGACGGGGTACCAAGGGATGCGCAATCCGTACAAACCCGACCAGCTGGTGCTGCTCACGTGTTTGGGTGGCCTGTGCTGCCAGAACGCGTCATGTGCATGGAACGAATCGTGTGCCAAAGATCGCAACGTGAGTGTGGCGTACTGTGGCGCTTGCAACGGTGGCTTTAGCGAAGTGCTGGGTTCAGAGGGATGCGTGCTCAACGAGCAGTGCACGTCGGGCGTGGGTCTCATGGTCATGTGTGTCCTGATGGGCCTTGTGTTTGTGATGGTGCAGTTGTTGCTTCCGCGCACCTCGCACGACGGTTCGCCCAAGGATCTGAAACGGCGCAAACTGAGTTCGCAGCTGAAATCGGCGTTGTTTCTGCTGCAAATGGCCCCGTTGGTGGTGGACACCGACAAAATGGGGTTTGTCAAGGCCGCATCCAAGATTGCCGACCTGCGACTGCTGGACACCCTCGCGCTGTTGCAACATCACGAAGGTCTTCCGAACGGCGGTCTGTGTGTGTGGCCCAACATGACGTCGATCGAAAAGCTGGCTGTCGGCTATGTGTTGCCTGCCATCCTGCTGGCCATCTGTGTCGTGGTGGCCCTTTTGGTGGGCATGTTCCGCAGGAGACTTGGCAAGGGCCGACTGATGGCCATGACCAATCGTCTGGTGCTCACCTTTTTGGATGTCCTTCTGCTTGTGTACTCCAGTCTGACGAAAACCACCTCGCAGCTGCTGGAGTGCCGTCGTTTGGACCCGCTGGATCCGCAGTCTCCGACAGTGATTGCGCGTGCGGGTGCGTTCTTGTGCGACGGCACTCGCTTTCAGCTCATGGCAGCGCTCCTCAGCATCTTTCTGGTCTCCTTTCCGTTTCTCCTCTTCCTGGCAGCCATGGACTCGAGAGGGTGCCGTACGCGTGGCGACGGCAGCGACTCCGAGTCGGATCAGGAAGGCCATGGGAGCGGGGACAACCACGGCACCGATTCCATGCGCCTGGGCCTGCTGGCACACGAGGGATCATCCACAGACATTGCAGGATCGCTGAACATGGCGGCAGACTACAAGGCGGCGCACGTGAGTGGCGATCTGCAACTGCCGTGGCGCGACGTGGTGCGCACGGAGCTTCGTGTGCACTATCGCGACAACCGATGGTGGTACGAGAGTGTGTTTATTGCGCGTCGCTTGGTGCTCATTACGGTGGCCAGCGTGATCGTGGACGCGGCGACACGAGCCATGGTGATGATCATTGCCACAAATATCCAGCTACTGGCGCACGTGTTGGTGTGGCCGTTCACCTCGTACACAGCCAACGTGTTGGAGCTGGTCAGTCTGGGGATGCTCTGTGTAATGGCAGGCATGCATGGCATGGCTATGCTGCGTCCCGAACTGGTCTTGTGCACTGGAGACACGTGTGGGCCTCTGGTTACGCTTGGCTTTGTGCTGGTCGCGTTGATCAGTGTTCTCTTCCTGGTGGTTGTGGTGCAATTCCTGCGCAACATTGACTGGTCGCGCATCTGGCAGCTGGTGGAAGAGCGTCGCCGCGGACGGGAGATTGAGATGGAAGCGGTGTTGGAAAGCAGCGGCCGAGGCGCCACCACCAGCAACAGCTCCACGCCCTACTGGGTTGCCTCGACGGATCGCACACGGCAAGAGTCGGAAATGGGAGAGCTGCTTGCGTGGTGATGGGAATTCACAATGGAGGTGAGTGAGAACATTCACTGAATGGTGCATTGCGTGCTGCTAGCAGCAGCCTCTTGTTCCTCGACGGGTTCGTGCTTGCGACGTGGGCTCACCCGCGTTGTGGCCTGCTTCTTGTCACCGTTCGACTTTGCTGGGCTTGAACGCGTGCTGCGTCGCTGTGGCCTGGAGCGGGAGCGCGTGTTTGCGACGTGGTCGCTGGAATCGTCATCCTCATCGTCGTCTTCCTGGCTGTCGTCCACAACCTGCTCCTCATCTTCCTCTTGCTCCATGTCATCTTGCTCATCTTCCTCCTCGCTTTGAGCTGCAATCGAGCGCAAGCTACGACGAGCGCTCCGCTTGGCCGACCTGGGCTTTGACGAGCGTGTGGAACGCTTTCGTGGTGTCTGCTCCTCCTCCTCTTCCATGCGATCCTCTTCCTCTTCCTCCTCCTCGTCATCGTCATTGTCGCCATTGTCCTCCTCCTCGCTCTCCCCTGTGCCATAGCCGTGGCGACGGTTGGTGAGGTCGCCGAGAATGGCGTCGCTGCTGCGTTCAACAAACGAGGCTGGGAGGTGTGGCTTGGGCTTGACGTACTCATTGACGTGGGGGTCGATGGGAAGGTTGAGCTGCTGCAGAGCCTGGAGACTGCTCTCCATGCTCTTGCGCAGGAGGGTGACCTTGCGGGGCATGTGACGCTTGCGAAGGGTGTTGCGTGCTCGTTGGTCACTCAGCACGGGTTTGTTGCTCTGCGCCTGCCTGCGTCGTCCCGTCTTGGACTTTGTTTTGGAAGCATACGTGGCCTTCCAGGCCTCGCCTCGTTCCATCCAGGCGACGGCTGCGCTGTGATCCGCCTCTCCGTCCTCGTCGAGCTGAGTGTACACGTGACGCTTCTCGTCCCAGCTGAAGAAACTGGGCAGTGTGGCCGCACGGGTTCGGTTGCGGTGCAGAAACACAGGCGGATGAGAACCCACACGGTTGACAGCGTCGTGGTCTGTGGACATGCGAGTGCTTCGCGATGTGGATTCATGGCTGCTGCCATCGGTGCCACGTGTGTTGCCACTGTGAACAGGTGTGGAGCGTCCACGGCGACGCATGTAGGACTGGTCGAGCATGAGCGAGGCAGTTTGGGCGGCGACGCGTCGGGAGCGGCCTTGGACGGCCTGCTGGGCCTGCTGCTCGTGCTGTGCGTAGTGTTGCTGCCACAGCAGGTCAACGTCGAGGTGTTTGTGCAGGAGACCACGCACCTGCATGGTGGGGTTCTCGCTTTCGTTGTCCTCGATGCTCAAGGAGTTGCTTCGTGTGCGTGTTGTGCGCACGGGCGAACGCGACGCTGTGCTTGCGCCGTGCACGTGCGCCAACTCAATGGTTGGCTCAAACTCACTCAGCATGGACTGTGTGCGCTGACGCCACACCATGGCATGGTTCACCAGCTGTTCGTTGCGTGCCAGCACCTGCTTCAGCATACGCTCCTCTTCGCTCAGGTGCACGTCCTCGTCCTCGTCCTCATCCTCGTCCTCCATAACCTGCTGCTGCTGTTGTTGCTGCTGCTCATTCCCATCCAGCGGTGCATCGTTGTTGCGTGCAGCTGTGTCCTCCAGCTGCGATGTGTGGCCCGCCCCGTCCAACTCCATGTCCTCCGACGGTTGTCCCGCTGCCAGGCGTGCCACCTCCATTTGCAGCCTCGAATTGCCCACCAACGAGCGCACACTGGCTGCACTTGCGTTGAGTCTTCCCATGCCAAAGTCCAACGCCGACGTGTCGTCACGCCGGCCTCCTCCTCCCCCTCCTCCTGCCACCGCCGACGACGACGATGATGCAGCCGTCCCCGTGGATGATGATGGGTGTGTTGTGGATGCGGCAGCGGCAGCGGCAGCGGCAGCCGCGGCAGCAGCGTGTGCTGTGCGAGGGGCACTGTGGCGTGACGACGACATGCTATCGACCATGCCCTGGTATTCGGCGTCGATGGTGGTGGAGTGCATGGTGTTGCCACGGCTGTCCCCGCTGGGGCTCATGCTGAGTATGTACGAGTCCATGGCAGCGGCCGATTCGCTGCTGTCGCGTCGGCTGCGCGACGCCTTGCTGCTCCTTCCGCCGCCGCTCGACGACGAGGCCGCGCTGTTGCGTCGTCGTCGTTGGCCCTTGATCGGCGTGCCACTCAGGTACTCTGTGCGTTGGCCGTACGGATCGCTGGGATCGGGCTTGACAAAGAACTTCTGTTGGGTGGGTGCACTCATCTTGGGTCGCCAGCCCTTGGGTCCCGTGGTCAGCGGAAACTTGGGGTTGGGAGTGCCATCCGAGAAGAAATGCTTGCGCAGCGATGCAGAGTGTGGTCGCAGGGCCTCCAACTCGCGAGCAGTCAATGTGCCGCTGCTGCCGTGGATCACGCGCAGGTCCTTGAGCTTGCGGTATTTGTAAAAATACAGGCCGCACGCGTTGCCTGTGGGGGAGGTGGCCGACGTGGTGCAGTGCCGTGCCATTCGTGCCATGAGTGGGTGTGCAATGTGACAAAGGGGCTGGGGGTCAGTGTCTGGGCCGGGGTGGGTGTGGTAGGGGCGTATGGTCCTTGGGGAAAGCGTGTCATCAAGGGGAGAACTCGGGAATCGAGAACTGGCTGCGTGACGTACACAGGTTTTGCTCGCCATCGGGGCCCTTGCGAAGGTAGGTGATGTGCGAGACATCCTTCCCACACCAACCACATTCGTTGGTGACCGGTCTGTTCTTGCGCCGCGGTGTGTTGTTGCTCTTTGCGCTTGGGGCCTCTTTGTTTCCTTCCGCGTCAAACGTCGCGGCGGCGGCGGCCGACTGCCCGTTTGTGCTGACGCCGCTACTGCTTGTGCTGGGCTCGCTCTTCTTCTTGGTGCGTCTGCGCTTGCGTGCTTGCTCGCCATCCTGCACGAATTCATCCTCGTCGCCATCGAAGAAGCCGTCGTTGGCCGTGGGCACGGCGACGTCCGCCAGCAGCCGCGGGTTGCTTGCCGCAAAGAGGGCGATGAACCGCGGCGTGCCAGGTTCGGGCTCTGGAGGCGGATCTTTGCGTGGACGCCCACGCTTCTTCTTGCGTTCGGTGTAAGTGCCGCACTGGAAGGTCTCAAACACGACCTTGGGGTTGCTGTCGTGCGTGTGGGCGCTGCTGCTCGAGCCGGGAGCAACTTGGAAAGCAATCGTCGGTTGAACCTTGACCTGTACCAGCTCTGGAGTGTGTGCCATGCCTCCCTGTGGCACATGTTTGCCTCCATGCTGCAGTGCATCCATGGTGCCAAGTGTGTGTTGCATTTCCAGCTCGTGGATGTCCCGGTGGTGATGGCTGTGGCTGTGGCTGTGGCTGTGGTGTGGTGGTGGTGGTGGTGATGATGGTGTCCGCCGCCCACCACATCCACCAGCTCGTCGTCATCATCCTCCTCTCTTCGTCCTCTTCGTCTTCCTCCTCCTCGTCGTCGTCGTCGTCGTCGTGGTGCGACTGTTGTCCGCCACACCACCTGCGTGTCCGCCGTGTGACCCTACCATGGCGGCAACTCCTCCTGGTTGTGTTTGTGTCGTGTACTGCAGGTCCAGGCCCGGCGGTGCGTGGTACTCTGGCAATGGCGCCACAGGGGACGCATGGAATGTCAGCTCGCCAGAGAGGAGTCCCCCCTCCTGGGACCACGCTCCCGCTGCCGCCAGGGCTGACAGGTTATTCTCGTCCTCTAGCTCTTCAGACAGGATGTTTCCGAGGAAACCCCAAGACATGGTTGTGTGTGTGTGTGTGTGTGTGTGTGTGCAAAAGAGGTTGTTGCTGGGGTTTGCACGAGGTATGGCCTTGGGGGAAACGATGGGGCTTGGCGCAGCCGGAGCAAACGCAACTGCGTCTCATCAACACCCAAGCTTGAACAACAAACATGCTGCGTGGCATCCAAACGAAGCCAATGTTGTCGCTGAGTCGCGTGCGCCTGCCTGTGCTGATGTCGCTGGTGGTGGTGGTGCTGGCGCTGGCTGCGTGGTCACCGACGACCACCACGCTTGTCCACGCCGCAGAGACAAAGACACGGCCGGCGGCAGAGGCTCGTGTGGAGGGAGACAAGGCAATGGCAGCAGGAAAGATCCCAGAAGCAATCAAGTTATTTACGGAGGCAATTGGTGGGTTTCGGAGGGCGTGGGGCGCACAGGCGGAAAGCGGCCAAAGGCACATGTCGGCTGACACAAACACACTCGCGTCCCGCACGCTCACACTGCCCACATGCAGACGGCGAGGCGGACAATTTCGTCAATTGGTACAAGCGGGCTGCGGCGGCGCTACTGGGAAAGCGCTACCGCAGCGCACTGCACGATTTGAGCCGGGTGGTGGAGCTGAACCCGGATTACGTCATGGCCCGAAAACTTCGGGCCAAGATTGCGCTTGCGCAGGGGCTGCTGAACACGGCGGAAGAGGATGCACGCGCTGTACTCAAGGCAGACGGGAGCGACGACACGGCCAAGAAGCAGCTTCAAGATGTGGCCCTGTGCCAGAGCAGCCTGGATGCAGCGAGGTCACAGATGGGCGGAAAGCAGTGGCAGGCGGCTGTCGACTCGCTGACCAAGGCCATGGAAGTGGCCAGCAACAGCATCGACCTGCGTCTCATGCGTGCCAAGGCCTACCTGGAGCTGGGCAACAACTACGGGGCACAGGCCGACGCCAGCGCCGTCGTGCGTATGCAACCTGCCCTCAACGAAGCCATCCTCATCAAATCCACCGCGCTGTACCGCAGCAATGAGTTTGAAAAGGCATTGGATGCGCTGCGTGCGGGACTGCGTGGCGATCCGGACAACAAGGAGCTGAAGAAACCGTACCGGAAGATCAAGCAACTGGTGAAGCGCACAGACAAGGCCAGGGAGGCTTTCAAGGCCAGCAAATACCGGGAAGCGTTGGAGTTGTATGACATGGCCCTGAAGGTCGACCCCACGCTGAAGAAACACAACGCGGAGCTGCAGCTGGATGTGTGCCGGGCACACAACAAGTTGGGCCAGGCCAAAGAGGCCGTGGAGGCGTGCAACCGTGCTTTGGAACTCGATGCGGAGCGGTGGGAACCGCTGGTGGAACGGGCCAAGGCGCGACTTGCGTTGGAGGAGTATGAGGAGGCAGTGAACGACTACACCCAGGCGCAGAGCAAGGAGCCCAACAACGGAGACATCCAACAGGGACTGCACGATGCACAGCACCAATTGCGTCTGAGCAAGCGCAAGAACTACTACAAGATCCTGGGGGTGAGCAAGCAGGCCACCAAGCGGGAGATCAAGAAGCGCTACCGGTTGCTGGCACGCACCGAGCACCCAGACAAGCATCCCAACAATCGCGAGGCAGCCGTCAAGAAGTTCCGCGACATCACCGAAGCCTACGAAATCCTCACCGACGAGGAGAAGCGTGGACGCTATGATCGCGGCGAGGATCTGGACGAGCAGCAGATGGGAGGCGGTGGAAACCCGTTCCAGGGAGGAGGTTTCCCCTTTGGCGACTTTGGTGGAGGTGGAGGCAACTTTCACTTCCGCTTTGGATGAATGAGTGACGGTGTGCCAACAGGACGACCCCCTGAGGACAGGAAGAAGAAGAAGAAACAACAAACAAAACTTGAGCTGCCAGATTGGATTGATTGATTGGATTGGTGGTTGTGTGTTGCGTTTGTGCGCGCCCGACCGCGCCTGTTTACGTGTCGAGAAAGTTGGCGGCCATGAGGAGCTCGAGAGCGATCTCGGGCTCGATGGTAAACTCTGGGATTTCGCTGGTGCTGTTTGTGTACTTGAGGCGGTAGTGCATGTACTGGATGACTGTGTGTGCGTATGCGTGTGTGTGTTTGTGTGTTTGCAGCATGCATGGCAAGAAACAGGGAGGGTGTGTGAGCAGTGGGGGCACAGAAACGTGCGGCGCACCAGAGAGAGGGCCACCGCCGCCACACTTGGAGCTCACCTTTCTCCAGAATCTTGGTGGAAATCTCATGCAGCTTGACTGTGGGGTGTAACAGTGTGTGTGTGTGTGTGTGTTGGGGGAGGGCGGCCACGGCGAGATGGGGAGAATCGGCGAAGCGTGTGGTAAAGCGTGTGAGGGGCGCGTTTGTGGGTGATGCCAAGTGGCAGTTGCAAAACGTCGGCTGCTGGCAAAACGCACTCTCGCCGCTGGATTCGAGGAATTGGCCTGTGGTGAGGAGTAAGAAGACATGGACGACGAGCAAGCGCGGTGACGGTATGTGCAGGGGGGCGGTCGGGTCAGCATGGGCTGTGGGGCAGGCCGGGGAAGGTGCGCCAAGGAAGCGTACCGGGGCCAGTGAGCATTGATTTGAGCGTGGCCGACACCATGGCCGTCTTCTTGTCGATGATAAACACGTGATCCTCGGCACTGTACAGACGGATGTATTCCGTGGAATCGGAGCTGCTGCTGGAACTGCTCATGATGTTGGGGGGCAGAAAAATTGGTTGGCTGAGCATTTGGGGACGGGGGAATGCCAGGTGGCGGCGAACGATGCAAGGGTTTCATTCAGAAGTGATCCAAGTAGAACACACAATGGCTAAACAGCTGTTCCTTGGCCACCAGCGGCTTGAGAAAGAGCTCCGGGACGGTGGACACCTCGTGTTCCTCCAACCGGTCGTCCATCTTGGGGGATGCCCAGTACATCCAAGATGCGTCAATGGCAGCCACGAGTGCATCGCCTTGAAAGATCCCAACGTCCTGAGGAGTGTCGACACTCCTCCAATCGATGCCTGCGCGCTGCAGTGCCTTGTCCACCCTTCGCTGCAATGCAAACGAGAGCACAGGTGCAGGCACGCTGACGTGCACCTGTGCGTCATCCGATACGCCATACGTCTCTTTGGTGCGAGCCACCACGGCGTCAAACAGGGCACGGAAGTGTTCGGGCGCAGGCACTGTGGTTGCACAAAACTCCTGCACTGTGACACGCACGCGCTCATGGTCGTTGCTGTCACCCGACTGCGTCTCATTGTCGTCTTGCGTTGTTTTGACAATCATGTACGCCTGGAGAGCATCTTCCTCCGGGTCGGTGAGCAGATGCACACGCTGCTTGTCAGCCGTGGCTTCACCCACCAAATAGCGATCTACGTACTCCTGGGTACGCAGTACAGTGCCGTTGAACTGACTGGCATACTCGTTGTACAAATCTTTCAACGCCACACGCTGTTCCTGACTCGCTCGTCCAACGAGAGCTCGCTGTGTTCCAGCCCGCTGCTTGCGTCCTCCTCGTCCAAAATCCACTCTTGCCAGGCATCCAAACCACCTTGCACATCCACCAACGGTGCACTTTGCCACCCCTGTCGTGCATACACGGGCATGGCACGCGGGACGGCACCCAGGCCGCTGACAAGTGCTCCGCGTGCCGTCACCGCCTCCTGTGCCATGCGCACCAGCGTGCTGGCCACCCCCTGGCCGCGGTACGCCTCTTTGGTAGCCACTTCGCCCAATCCCAACATCGTCAACACCTCCCCTTGCACATAGACTGCGCGGGAGAACAACTTGGCCGACGCCACCACCGCCCCTTGTGCGTCCTTGGCCACAAACACAGGGCTCTCGCTGTACTCTGGGTCGTTCTCGGCCCTGCGTACGGCGTTCCACCCACCCCGCTTGCCAAACACAGCTGTGGCGTGCTCGTAAAACGCTGTTTGGTCCTCTTGGGGTCCAGTTCCACGTAGGTGAGCTCTGAAACGGACATGGATTTGTATTGCTGAGTGCTGCGCGCACATTTCTCGTCACCCAACAAACACATACACGCTGATCACACTGGTCACGGGCAAGCCCAACGCCAGGTAGGGCCAGAAGATGTTTGGAAAGTTGCGGAACATAAAGACGCCCACGGCACACACAAACAGCGACGGCAGACCGAAACTCAGGATGAGAACGTAGTACCGCTCAAACCACACGGGCTCCACACACGTCAACAGCATAAACAGCACAATGGATACACACAAGGCGGCCAGCAGGGGCGCCGGGTTGCCTGCAAACAACTCCAGCAGCTGGTGTACCCCCAGCGCAAGCACAGCCGCCACAGCGTACACCACAATCGTAAACTGATACACTTTCATCGTTGCCTCCTCGCTTGCCGTCTTTCCTTTCCTCCTCTTGACTGTGCTTGCTCCCGCCGGCCGTGATGAGCTGGTCCCTTTCCGCCCGTCGTCCGACTCGCTCCCCGAGTCGCTCCCGTCCTTGCTACGGTGAGCACGCAGCTCCCGTCGCTTGCGAGCACGCGACTTTGTGATTCGTGACCGTGCTGTCGACTCCAGAATCGCGTCCTCCTCATCCGACCCTGCCCCCGAGCCCATGCTCGCAGACGAGTTTTCTCGCAACAACGTCTGGTCGCGCATGTTGTTTGTCGCCGATGGCGCACTGTGCATTTCTGTCTTCCTTCCATCTTCCATCATCCTCCGTCCACTTTCATTGTTTGTTCAAATTTCACACGCCCAGCAACTGCAACAGGTCGCCCTGGTTGGGGTTGGGGCTGTTTGTGCTCACACTCGACACCGAGTGCGGCGACCTGTTCTGCTGCCTCTCCTGTATCATTTGCATCTGCAGACGGTCCACTTTGCTCTTGCGCACATAATACTGGGTTCGTGCAGCCATGTAGGATTTGATAAAGTCCTTGAGCTCCAGCTCCTCGTCCAGAAATTGTTGGCTCAGTTCGTCGCTCTGTTCCTCCGCCTCCTCTGCTGCCTTGCCCAGCTGCTGTGCAATGTTTTGTACAGACAGGCGCTCCATGATTTCCCTCTGCTCCGCCCTGGCAATGTCCAGGTTGTCGGTGCGCTCCTGCAGCTGCGCCTGCAACACGTCGATTTCGTTTTCCACCTCCTCCACCTCCCCCTTCAGTGCCATCGTGCTTTCCGACAGCTGTTCGTTCTCTTCAATCAGTCCACTCAGCAGGGATTTCATCTGCTGCACCCTGTCCAGGCTCTCAAAGAATGCCGTGAAGCTCTCGTCGTCTTCCAGCAACACCTGCAGCTCTGCAGACGTCTTGGACTCCAGTTCGGGCAATGAGATCACCTTGTCCGACACTTGGATGCGAGACGACTGGCTGTTGGACGATCCGCGTCCGCTGCCGCCGTTCGACGACGTTGTGTTTGCGCTTCCTGTGCTCCCTGTATCTGACCCGTATCCTGCGCCAGGGTACCCTGCACCCTGATTCCCGCTGTTGCGTTGTCCCCAACCGTTGTTGTTGTTGTTGTTGTTGTTGTTGTTGCTGCTGTTGCTGCTGTTGCCCGACCCGCCGTCCTTCAGCTCAAAGTCGGACGGATTCAGATCGTCCACAATCTCCTTCAGCAAACTCGCCACGTCTGTGTGCACGCTCCACTTCCTCAACGTCTCCGGGCCGTGGAACACAAACGTGTACGGGTGGATCCACCGGTGATGTACAGGCACCAGCGACGTGATGATCGGCCCTTCCTCGGGGAACCGCTCGGGCAGATAGCTGCCAGATTTCGGGCGGTGGGAACTCTGCGTCAGCCGCCATTTTCCACTTTCGCCGCGCTTCCTCACGCGTCCTCTCCTCCTTCTGCTCCTCCTCCTCCTCCTCCTGCACACGTCCACTCACATTTCCAGTGACATGTAGTCCGTCACGCGCAAGTGATACTTGCTGTCCGTCTCTACCTCGGAAACGCCACGCATCGCCTTCAGACTTTGGATCTGCTTCTCCCGCCTTTGTTCCGCACACCTGGTCAGCCTCTTCCTCTGTCTGCCATCCTCGCACCAGTCTCTCTCTCCCTCCCTCTCTCCCCCCATCCTCACATACAGAGCCTGCGTTTCCGTCAGATTCTTGCTGTTGCGCCGTCCAAAGATGAAATCCATGCCTGGCAAAACTTGCCCTGGTCGGGGCAACTCTGTGCCGCACCTTTGCTCCTCCCACAACCCTGCAATGCAGACAGACCCTCCGTCTGTAGTGCCAATGACGGCCATCCAGCCGCCCTCTGAACCCACCTCTTCGGGAGCCGTTGCCAAGAGCCCGTCGGAAACGGAGGCAAGCGCTCCCGGCAGCACCTCCCAGGCCGATGCCAGCCTTCCCGACGTTGACCAGGGCTACGCGTGGGTCGTTTCGGCCGCCAGCTTCATGGTCCACTTTTTCGTTTTGGGCATCCAATACACCATCGGGCTCTTTGTCGTGGAATATCTGGTGGCATTCCCAGGAACAACACGAGCCGAGGTCTCCTGGCTGGCCACCGTACCCTCTGCCCTCATGTTGGGCATGGGTGTCTTTACAGGCAAGGCTGTCGACCGTTTTGGCATGCGTGCAGTGTGTGGAGCCGGCTCCGTGCTCATATGCGGTGCCCTCGTGCTGTCCTCCACCTCCACGGAGATCTGGCAGCTCACCCTGTTTTCCGTGCTCCTGGGCATTGGGTTTTCCATGTCCTTTGTGCCTGCCATCACGTCGGTCACCCTCTACTTTGAGCGATTGCGTGGCGTGGGCACAGGCATCGGCGTCAGCGGCAGCGGCGTGGGCACACTTGCCCTCTCCTTCATCACTGCACAACTCATCTCCACCCTTGGTTGGCGCCCAGCCTTGCTGGTGTTGGGTTTCATGGCCCTGGCTGGCATTGCCCTCAGCGCTGTGGCCTTTTGCTACCCGGCCCACATTCGCACCGTTCGCGAACAACGCCGCTCGGCAAGGGTGAAGCACGGCGTATCAAGCGAGAGTGAAGAACCATCGGAGCAACCGTCCAAGAAGAGCAAATCCAGCGACCACGATGAGATCGGAGTGCAGGAACTGCTGCAGGATCCGGTTGTCGTCTGCTTCCTCCTTTCCGGCATGATTGGGTCCATCGGATACTTGACTCCTTTTGTGCACTTGGCACGCACAGCCCTGGACATTGGTGCCACACGCGAAGACGCTGCTGCCTTGCTCTCTGTCATGGGCGCCTGCTCGACCCTCGGTCGCATCATCCTCGGGTATGGTGCAGACAGATTCACCACACGCCTGCGCATGATGGTCTTTAGTCTTTCCGTTATGGGATTGGCCACCATGACGCTGTGGGCCTTTGCAAACCACATCGGCCTGCTTTTTGCCTTTGCGGTCCTCTACGGCATCTTTGGCGGCGCATACATTGCCCTCATCCCTCCGCTGGTCGCCGAATACCTCGGGGTGGCCTCAATAAGCACCAAGCTTGGCACAGTGTACGTGTCGTCCAGTTTGGGCACGCTCATCGGACCCGTCATCTTTGGTGGAATCATCGACGCCACCGGTCAGTTTGTCGAGGCTGCCCTCGTGGCTGGCGCCTCTCTCATCCTCTGTGCTGCTGGCATTGCTGCCTTGCCCTGGGCCAAGACCAAGCGCAAGGTCGCCATCTGAGGCAGCCAAACACTGCGCTTGCGTCCATGGCCTCCAAAAAGCCCGTCTTGTTCATCACCGGTCCCACAGGCGTGGGAAAGACTGCGTTGGCACTTTCATTTATAAAGCAACGCTTGGAAGGCCAGGCTCAAATCATCAGTTGCGACTCGGTGCAGGTGTATCGCGGCCTGGACATTGGCAGCGCCAAACCCACTGCACGCCAACGTGCCCAGGTGGTGCACCACTGCATCGATGTCACCTCGCCCCAGGACGACTATTCCGTCGCCCACTTTCGTCACGAGGCATCTCGTGCCCTGCAGGCGTGCCACGACTCCGGCCAGCACGCCCTCGTCGTCGGCGGGGCGGGCTTCTATGCAGATGCCCTCACCTTGGGACTGCCCGACACACCCCCTTCCGATGCTAAAGTCAAGGAGGACGTACGGCGCCAGTTGGACGAGCTGGGGTCTTGGGAAAAGGGCCTGGCGTGGCTGCGCGAGGTGGATCGGACCGCCGCGGACCGTCTGCAGGCAAACGACACGTATCGGTTGCAACGCGCCCTGGAAATAGCCATTCTGTCGGGCGGCAGCAACCCAAACACAGATGCAAGCAGGGTACAGGATGACCTGTGGGGCGAGGCGGACGTGCGCAAGATCTTCCTGGCCCCTCGCTCACGCATCCCTCTGTACAGACGCATCGACGAACGGTGCGAACGAATGGTCATCCAGGGTCTACTTGCCGAGGTCAAGGCTCTTGTCGACACCCAGCAGCTGCTGCCGGATACCAACGCGGGACGTGCCATTGGTTATCGCCAGGGCATGGAATTTGTCCGTTGGCTGGCCACAAAGGGCGATCAAGCAAGCATGAAGTCGCTGCACAGTCGCTTTGACCGCTTCTTGGCTGCCTTTCAAAGTGCCACACGCCAGTATGCACGCAATCAGTTCACCTGGACTCGCCGTGCGGCCACCAGCGAACATCCGCCCTTGTGGATCTACGAAGACGAAGTGGACAACGATCTCCTCCACACACTGGTCACTGAGCCCCGACAGAGTTTCCAACGTCGCGTGCAACTTCAGAATCAGGATCCTGGACGCCCTGCGTTGAACCTGGACGCATCTGCCGATGCACAAACCCAGCTCAAGCAGTATGCATCCAGCCGCGTTCTGCTCACACCACCTCTGGTCACCCAGGTGTTGGAAACAATCATGTGAGCACTGCACAGAGAGGGGAAGGAGGGAGGGGGAGGGGAGGGGAACAGTTGCGTCATTCAATCACCAATCGCCATCGAATCCTTGGAAACCACACAGCTTGAACAGCGGATAGTACGACTTCTTGTCGATCTTGGAACACCAGTTCCAGGCCGAGGTGAGGCGGCCATCGATGCAGCTGCCTGCGTCCATCCAGTTGTCGGATCCACTGCCGTCGAAACCGTAGCGGAAAAAGTCGGCCAGGATGAGCTTTCGTGCAGCCTCGACGCCTCCAAACGCATTCTCCACATACTCGTTGATCTGATCGTCCTTGTCGCACATCTTGCCCAGCTCCTCGATGACGTTGACAATCGGGTTGACAATGCGCGACACCTGCGTGTACTTGTCGATGAACATGAGGGCCGAGGGCACGTTGTGATCGCCCAGATGGATGACCGAGCTGCCCACCCACGTGCCAACGCGCTGCTGGCACGTGTGCAGGATCTTGCGCATGGCGTTGTGGATGCGCGGTGCATACTGGACTCGGTTGAGGCCCTGGCCCGTGTTGCGCAGGCTGTACCTGTTCTCCGGGTCCAACAGGTCCTCCTCAGTCAGCACCCAGAGCTTGAACATGTCATCCAGGATGTCGTGCCAAAGGTGCAGCGACTGCGACACGTACGCATACTGTCGCTGGTGCGAGTGCGACAGGCGAGCTCCACCGCGCCCGGCACTGATGGCCAACGAGTAGCCCTGTTCGTAGTCGCTTGCATCAAAGTATTTCTCCATCAGCGCAATCATGCGCTCCAGCGGATCGCGATTGAAAGCAAGGAACGAGTTGTTGTCGCTGATGCTGTACAGACACTGCTTGATCTGCTCCTCATCCACGTCACCACCCGCATACTTGTACGCAAGGGCGTCGATGGCAGCCTCCTTGTTGCGGATCATCCCTCGGATCTCGTTGCGAGAGCGGCCGTGCGGACTGATTTCCGCCGTCGCCACCGTCAGCATTTGTTCCTCCTCCAAAAGCTCCTCCAGGCCATTCTCCTTGAAGAACACCCCCACGGTGACCAGTGGCTTGACCAACGAAAACTCCAGCACGTCGCTGATGGCCGGAATTTGTGAGTCCATCAAGAGGTAGATCAGCTTGCCATACGCCGTGCGCATCTTTTCCGGGTTCATCACCTTGTGACGACGACCCACCTCAAAGATCTGTTGGAAGAACTCCTGGTTCTCAGCAAAGTCTTTGTCCTTGACCAGGCGCTGGCCGCGGCGGTAGTCGGCCGCCACAAGGAGGCCACTGAGGATGGCACACATCTCCAGGATCTGGGCCTGGATGCGCTTGCCCTTGTTGCGGTACACTTGGATGTCGATCTTGTCTGTGTACTCCGAGACATTGGCAGCCGCCTCCAGGAGCCTCAGCGCCTTGCGCTCCTGCATCGTCAGGCGCAGTGGAATGTACTTGACACGCTCCGCAAAGTTGGTGTTGGTGCCTGCCTCGATGATCGACTTCATGCCGCTGCTCAGCGCAAGGTCAAACGTGCCCCGAGACGGGTTCTTGATGAGCGAAGCGGTGGAAGAATGCAACCGTTTGTACTCGGCCTCCTCCTCGGCGTCTGCAAACACAGGCTCTTCGTCCATGGCATGGCCTGAAGAAGAGGCATTGGAGGATGCGTTGGCGGAAGACGAGGACGAGGAAGCGTCGCCTGTGCCGTTTTGGCGAGCAGAAACGTCGAGCTGCGTGCGGGTGTGTCCTGCACGCTTGCCTCGCCTATGCAGAGAGGCAAAGCAGACAGAGCACAGGTGGTCCTCACACTGTTCACAGTACACGTCGTACGGCATGTCTTCGCACTCGCAGCACATTCCCACCTCGGCGGTGGACTGTGTGTTTGTGCTGAGCGAGGAATTGCTGATGGCGTTCTCGTCGTCCACAGCAGACGCCTGCGCCTCCTGGTCACCCAGGAGCTGGTTCACCACCGTCTCGGCCTGGCTCTCGTCGTCGTTGAGCAGAGATTGCAGCTGCGAGTGAGAGCTGGAGGACATGTTTGATTCAATGGGAAGGGTGGCGCGCTGCGTCCGTCCCACAAACTCATCCTCGTCCCCCCCCACACACACATACACACAAGAAGGAAGCCCTGGCCAATGACAACGGGCGCATACTTTCCTTCGTCAAAGCGAAATTACATGGAAACGCTGCAGGAGCTGCAGGACGAGGAGCAGGAGCAGCTGGAGCTGCAGGGGGAAGATCACGAGTCGCTGCAAGCGCTGAAGCGTCAACGGGTGTTGGACACACGACACAACGGAGGTGCAGTCAAGGTGATGAGTGACACAAAAGGTACGTGTGTGCATATGGGTGTGTGCAGGGTGCATGGCTGGTCACAACGGGTGACGTGTGGGATTTTGGCGCCAACACGCGCTCACTCGCTTTTGCACACAGACCTGCGCGGCAAGGTGTGGAAGAGCTACAGCATGGGCACGGTGCATGGGCTGGACAAGAGCTCAGAGAGCATTGCGACATACACACGGCAGTTGGAGGAGTATGTGCGTGCGGAGCTGCCGCGAACCAAGGTGGGCGAGGCAAAGGCGATGTTGCGCACGCTTCACCGGTGCGAAGTCAAGACAATGGCCATGGAGAGCAGGGAGGAGGGCAAGCGCAGGAAGAGGGTGGCAGCCAGGCGTGGGGTTAGCATAGAGGACACCGAGGTGGAGACCAACGTGTCGTTTGTCCTCGTGGTGAGGTGCACACGAGTTGCCAAGGCGTCGCAACAGGTCAAGGCGCGAGCGTCGTTGCAGGAACAGGAAAACGGAAACGAGAACGCAGAGGAGATGGGTGAGGATGAGAAGCTGTTCACAAGCTACTCGACGCTGCATGCTGTGCTGCTGGAAGCACATGACAGCGAATCGCCGGTGCTACTTGTGCACGGTGCGGCATGGATGGGCTCCATTCTGACCAAGTGGCTGGCCAGCAGCTTTGACGTAATGATCAACAGGCTGAGGGTGCCCTCGTGGAAACTGTTTGCGCTGAGCTGCGCCTGGGCTCTGGATGCGGCCGCTCGCGCTGGGGACGCCGACGCGCTGGAACTGCACTTTGCGCCTCCGGAATCTGTGAAACACATCGACAGTGTGACCATTCGCGTGCCTGTGAGCAATGTCAAAAGGTTGCACGCACGCGTGCTGGTTGCGATGGGCGAGGAGCGATGGAGCGAGGAGGAGATAGCCGCGGAGGTCATGGCGGCTCTGAGCCAGCAGGTTGCCAGGTGGACGCATTTGGACCTGAGCAAGCTCGTACTGAACGGTCTGCGCAGCCATTGGGCGTGGGCCAACAGCAAGGGGGAGCTCAAGTTCAAGGAAGTGGACGATTTGGAGCGAGTGATGGGTGTCGTGCGAACTGTGGGACAATCGAACCAGTGAATCGTCCTCACGTCACACCTGCATCCACACACATACACACACACACACACACACACAATGAGGCAAACGCAAAATTTGTCCGTTGGCCCACGGTCATCCAACAAATGAACAGCGGCATCAAAAAGCGCACAGGCAAGGTTGAGGACGCAATAGTGGAGGTCTCTGCGGCTTCGGAGGTGGGTCAGCTGGTCACCGTGCCGCTGGTCGAGCTGTGGCCGCCAACTGTCCTCGTGCGCCTTGAGCGATTGGGCGCGTTGACACTCCTGCCCCCTACCTGTTCTTTCACTGCGCTGGCATGCTAGTTTACTGCTGGTTCTGGTTCTTTCTCATTGACTGGGCGGCGCTGGTGATTGCAGCGTCCCAGCTGGTGGAGACAACGGCTCTTTCCCGCGTTCTTTTCGACTTCAAAACACCCGTCATTTTCACTCACGACGTGGACAAAGTCAGGGCACATGTCGCACACGTTTATCGCCAAGACACTATCAATGGGATTGTGGTGACGTTGATCAATGTGGGGTTGGGCGCACTGCAGGCTGTGTCGACGTGGACCGGGGATCAGTTCGGCCTCGATCGATGGGTGATGCTTGGGGTCAGCACATTGGGATGGGTAGTCCATGTGGCCACAGGGATGTCAGCGACATCACCCATGGTGGTCACTGCCATCCAGATGTACCTGAAGAGCATCGATGAGCTCGCTGATCGCCTGCTCCATGTGGAGCTGTCCGTCGAGGAGGTCATGCACGAGGTGGCGTCCATCAGCGATTCTCTCGAGTCACTGCACAAGGTAAACACGTACGCCACGGTGTTTGTTTGCAGCAACATCTTTCTGGCAGGTGTTTGCTTCTTTGCCAACCTGTTCACGTTTGGCGGGACATCGATCCTGCTGTGGGTGACCTTTTTCACCAGGGCGTTGTTTGCAGGCCCTACAGTGGTGGCAATTTGTCGAAGCAATGGGAAGCTGAGGACAAATGTGAATCGTTTGGCGACGCATCGAATCGCAAGCAAATGGACTCTGCAGGAGCGAACGAATCTGCACCATCTGATTTCCAGCAGCTCGCTGAGGATGAAACTGGCGGGGTCGCCGTTGCATTGGAATAACTTGGTCAAAGTGGCATCGACAGTGGTGTCCGTCCTCCTGGTGTTGATCAGGTTGGCCACCACGGAACAGGGCCAGGCCTTGTTGAGCATTCCAAAGATCGTCAGCTGAGAAGGCGGGAAGCTGATGGGGGAGGACTGGGAACTCAAGTTGAAAGCATGGGACGATTCGGAGCGAGTGATGGGTGTCGTGCGAACTGTGGGACAATCGAACCAGTGAATCGTCCTCACGTCACACCCGCATCCACACACATACACACACACAATGGAGGTAAACGCATTGGCACAAATGTGCTTGGATGCACACGTGGCCGTGAGTGCGTGGGAAAAGAGGCTGGACAAACGAGTGATCACTCGTGCACAGGTGCTACAGACTCGATTCAGCCATGAACGCAACGTGCTGCACTTGGTAGCCATGGTGGGTAATACGCAGGTAGCAGCCATGCTTGCAGCTCACTTCAATGCCCTGTTGGAGGGCAAAGACGCGTTTGGATGCACACCACTGCATCTTGCCGCAGCGGCGGGCCAGTGGGAAACCCTCCAGGTGCTGGTGGGGTCGCATGTCGGTGACACCGATGCGTTGCTGACGGACGAACTTAACGTGTACGGGCGTTCGGTGCTTCTGGAGGCGCTGCTGGTGGACGTAGAGGAGGCGAGGCATCTGGGGAGAGGGATCGATTGGGAGACGACCAAAGACGACCAGGGCAACGGGCCGGTGCACCTGTGTGCGGCCCGGGGCCACGTGGACGCGCTGGAATGGCTGTGTGAGGAAGACTCGCGTGTGCTGGAGCAGGAGAACGGCCATGGCATGCTGCCGCTGCACATCAGCGTTGCGTTGCAACAACGGGACATGGTGCTGGCCTTGCTGCGCCAACACCGGTGTGTGGCACACATTGGGCATCGAGACCACGACGGAGACACGGCGTTGCATCTGGCCAGCAAGGTGGACGACACCCAAGTGCTGCAACTTCTTCTAGAGCACCGAAACGCACCGCCACTGCTTTTCACGCGCAACAAGGAGGGCCACACACCCATCGACCTGGTGACGAGCAGCGACACACAGGATGCTTTGAAGGAGTGGCTCATGTACTCCTTGCAAGAGATGCGTCTCATGGGCAACCAACCCGAGTGGTTTCTGAAGGCCATCGTGCGTAGCCAGACCATCCAACTGTTGGACATCAGCAGGCACACATCGTATGCACCCTCGTTGGTGCTGAAAATGCCTGCGCTGGAGCGGCTGGTGGCAGAGTCGTGTGGCTTGGAGGAGCTGGACGTGCGCGAGGCCGACGACACGCTGCGCGCAATCCTGCTCGCCGGCAACAAATTGAAGCGCCTGGACGAGTGTGGTGGCAGCAACGTGAGTCTGTTGGACGTGAGCGACAACCAAGTGGAAGAATTGCGGTGCACACGTGCGCACACATCTCTGAGCACCCTCAAGTGCAACCGCAATGCACTGGAGGAGCTGCCCATGGCGCAGTTGGGCCAGCTTACGCATCTGGAGTGCCAAGAAAACCAACTGCACAGCCTGCATCCGCTGGGCGACCAGCTGGCGGTTCTGCAGGCTTCCCACAACAATCTGCAGGGGATTGATCTCAGCGGGGCGCGCGCGCTCACACATGTCGACGCATGCCACAATGCCATCGAGAGTGTGCGATGTGTGGAGGACAGTGGGGTGATGGAGCTGTTGCTGTCGCACAACCGCATCAGCCACCTGAGTGTGTCGTCGATGCGCATGCTGACCCAGCTGGATGTGCGCCACAATGCCATTGCCAGCCTCAACGTTTCGACTCTGCTCAATCTGGAAGTGTGCATGTGCAGCAACAATGCGCTGCACGAGTTGGTGATTGCAGCTGAGCAGCCGCTGCGTGTGTTGGATGCATCCCACAACCAACTCACGGACTTGCCCGAACACCTGTGCGACTTGGCCGCCCTTGAAGAGGCGGACCTGTCGTTCAACTCCATTCGCGTGGATTCGATGTCCACCACACAGCTGAAACAGCACCATGGTCCTCCTGTGCGTGTGTCCTTGGCCCACAACCAAGTCGACCACTTTCCGCTGCGTCTGCTCACGCTTGGCAGTCTCACCGAAGTGGACCTATCGCACAACCCTCTTTCGGTTGTGCCCAAGAGTGTCAGCCGCAAAGTGGCCAAGCAGCTGCGTGTGCTGCGCTTGGACGGCTGCACAAACCTCGTGCAGCCGCCGCAGCACGTGGTGAGGCGCAACGAGGGCAACGCCGAGGCACAAACCGACGATGTGTTGCGCTATCTGAACGAACTGTCCCAGGGCGACACCGATGTATGGCCTGTGTTCCGTGTGGTGCTGCTGGGTTGTTCACGACAGGTGGGCACCTCGCATCTGCGCACGTCGCTGGAACACGAGTGGCACGGTGGCCTGGCAGGGTCATTCATTGGGAAAATGGGCAAGTCGAAACAGTACGCGGCCTTTGCCAAGGAGTCTCATGTGGTGGACGGCGTGGAGGAGGGGACCGTGTACGAGATCAAGGCGGAGCACGGATCTCGTGTGCAGGTGCAGGCTGTAGAGTGTGCTGCGTATGTGGAACAGCAACCTTTGGTGATGGACAGCTTGCCACGTGCAAGAGGAGCCATTGTGCTGGTCGCACGGCTGCACGAACAGGATCCGACCATGCAGGCGGCATTGACTGCCATCCGCTGTACGCTGCGAGGCGTGCGCACATACCGTCGCTGGACTGCACCCATTGTGGTGGCTTTGACACATGTGGACGTGGTCAAGAAGTGGACACCGAACGTGGAGAGTGTGTTGGGCGCTGTGCAGGCCGAGTTTGCAGACATGAATGTGCAGGACGTGC
This sequence comes from Mantamonas sphyraenae, assembly GCA_026936335.1. Taxonomy (NCBI): domain Eukaryota; family Mantamonadidae; genus Mantamonas; species Mantamonas sphyraenae. The sequence goes on along the minus strand of JAPMXV010000037.1, from coordinate 118,752 downwards.
TGCTGCTTGAGAGTGCTGATGCAAAGGCTCTGCGCACTCGTGTGGACGCACTGATCAGCGAGGAGCACAATCGCATGCCTGTGCCTCGCTACGCACTCAATCTGCTGGAGTTCATTCATGACGAGGCACACGCAGCGCTGCAAGACAATGCTGCCCCTGTGCAGGCATTCTCGGAACTGGCGCGCATGATGGACGAGGAGGACGAAGGCAGGCTCATGTTTGCCATGCGTCTGTTGGAGGATTACGGGGCTGTGCGACTGTTGGGCGAAGCCCACCCGGACATGATCAACGTGGTGATGGAGCCTGCCTACAGTCGTCTGGTGCTCACCAGTGTCATGCATCACGAGGATGTGTTTGAGGAGGCCCGGTTGAGTTCGACGCCGCGTGTGGGAGGCCTGATGGTGACCGACAGCTCGCTTGCAGATCTGGTGCACGAGTACAGCGGCCAGCTGGTGGAGTGTCCCGACACAATGGTCACAGACCTGCTGTTTGGCATGGAGTGTGCTGTGGCCATGGATGCCATGGTCGTGCTGCCCTGCATGGGCATGCCCTTGGAAGGCGACGCCGACGACGGCGACTGCGTGGCACGCTGCTCCACGTCCATCGACCTGCCGTGGTGCACGTTCCACAGACTGTGCAACACCCTCACCACCATCGGTGGGTACACTTTGCAATCCCTGGAGCACGTCACGTTGGACTACATGCGGCTGGCCAAGGCTGACCATGCTGCGGTGGTGCGCTATGCGCCTGCAGATGGCCAAACAGCCTCAGGGACCCTTTCCCTGGCCGTGGCCATCACAGAAAGCGAGCAGCAGCCAAGCAATGTGCTCAAGCATCTGCAGGACCAGGTCGATGGATTCCTGGCCCGTGTTGGCGTCGATGACTGTGTGTGGTGAACAAAATGGATGGCTCACTACGTATTCCCACTTCCCTGATTGGATCGCCAGGCCATGGCCATGGATGCCATGGCTTCCAGCGAGGCCAATCGCCTCTCCATGTCTTCGAAGCGGGCACGATTCTCCTGTTGGATGTTTTTGATCAGCGAAGCCACCTCGTTGCGTGTGTATGTGTCTTTGTCCGGTTGAAGTTCAAGTCCCTCTGGCTGCACGGGGGATGCAGGTGCTTCTGCAGAGGTGGAGGCAGCGGGGGTCGACGCGATCCCGCTGCCGCGACTGCTGCCACCGCCCATGCCCTGCATCATGGCCATCATCAGCATCATGCTTTGTTCAGAGGCGCCCGAGGATGAAGAGGATGAGGAGGAGGAGGAGGAGGAGGGCAGTTTGGGCACTGTGCGTTGCACCCCCATCTGGTTGAGCATTTCCTGGACTTTGTCTGTGTCCAGAGCGTCGGAGGAGGACTCGGAAGGGCAAGAAGAGACCTGCTGCGCTGACTGTGCATTTGAGGAACCCTCTGAAGGGCCACTGGGCCCGTCGAAACTGATGTATGCCACGTGGCAGCGGTCGGAAGGGCTGAGCGACAAGAGCTTGAGCTGGAGCGAGCGTACGAGGCGACGCTGGGGTACAAAATCAATGAGGTTGAGTCCAGATGGGTCTTTGTCTTCAGACATGCGCTGGCTGCCGATGTACTCGTCGTCCATGTACAGTTCGGCGACGCGTGCCGAGGTGCACACGCGCAGTGTCTGCAGCACACAGGCCCCCTCGCATGGTTGCAGAGTCACCACACAGCGCTCTGTACACCCGTTAGGTTTCATCAAACAGGCCGGTTCTCCTGTGGGGATGTCGTTGATGGTGATGTCACCGTCGAGGTTCCAGGCTGTGGAAACAATGTTCATTGTGGTTGCGCTTGGTGCGCATGTGCGGTTGGTGGACATTTGGCCATCAATCTTCATCCAACCATGCGTTCACCTTACTGTCCTTGGGTCTGCTAGGTGTGCTCTTCTCGGAATCGTTGTCACGCTTTGGCGAGGCGGACTCGGAGCCGCCCCGGATTGTGTTGAAACTCTTTCCCATGCGTTGTGACGAGCGAGTGCTTCGCTCCCCGCTTCCAAACGATGCAAACGACGACGATACCTCGTCTTTTGTTTTGCCACCAAAGAGGAGCTTGCGCCCAGATCCGCCTGTCCCATCCTCGGCACTTGCTTTCGTACGTGCGTTGGATGCCAGTCGACTCTGTGCAGACGCCTTTGGTCTCCTCCATGAGGATGTGCCTGTGGCACTTTCTCCATCGGCGGCGGCAGACTTGCTGATGCGGCCTGCGCCAAATCGGCTTGGTTTGGGGGCCTCCGTTTTGGGTTCCTCCTTGGGTTCCTTGTCTGTGTTTGCTGTGCTGCTGTTTCCCTGCGCATTGTCGTCTGTGTCCTGCGTTTTCGTGGTGCTTGAGGCACCGAAAGGGCGACTCCTGCGCTGCATGCTGCCAAACCGGTTGAGCGATGGTTTTGGCTTGGGAACAGTGTCGTCCTCCTGTTGCTCCGTCGCCTCCGCCACCACCTCAGGTGCAGTGTCATGTGCGACTTCTTTGGTGGCCGGTGCTGCCTCATCTGTATGGCCCTCTGCAGCCGCGATGTCTGCACTTGGCACGGTGTGTTTCTCCACAGCAAGCTCAAAGTCCTCCTCGTCGGGTGTGCTCAGTGTGATGGTCAGCCCACTTGTCTTTTTGGGCGTTTCCGGGTCGTCGATGGGTGACATAAGGTCATCGCGTTGGGGCTCCGCTTGGGAAGGTTGGACGTGGTCGGCGGCCGTCGCACTTTCGTCTGCCGCCTCGCGCATGCGCTGCGCCTGTGGCGACTTGCGAAAGGCAGAGGCGGCGTCTTTGCTCAGTGGAATGGGTCCGATGCTCTTGCTGGATTTGAACGAGGGCTTCTTGGCAAACACAGGCTTGGTGTTCGCGTGGTCGCCGTCGCCGCCATTGTTCTGCTTGCCGACCACAAACGGGTTGCGTTTGGCAGCAAGCAGACTGCGTGATCGACCGGGTGGCTGGATGGTGCGTTCAAAATCGTCGTCATCGCCGCCGCCGTCGTCGTTGTTGTCGTCGTCTCCGCCGTCACCGTGACTACGCAGCGGGTTGGGCGTGGGTGCAGATCCTGGGCCATCACCATCATCTTCGGCCGAGTCGGATGTGTTGGAAGCGCCTTCGGTGGCTGCCAGGGCGAACTCCAGATCGTCCTGAAACTTGTTGCCAAAGGGGTTGCGTGACATGCTTGTGGCCTTACGCAGTGAGGTTTGAGCACGCGGGGGTTGCCACGATGTCGACTTTTGACCCAAACTGGGTCTGCGTGTGGATACCAACTCCAGGGCAGCCCGCTCAGAAGCACTCGTGGGGATGGCCTCCTCTTTGTGTGCTGCAGTTGTGCTGATATCGTCGTCGTCAACCACAGGAGGTGCCGGAGCAGCTTCTGGCTTCTCAACCTCGGCTGTGGTGGCGGCGCCGGTGGCAGAGTCGGCGTCGTCTTTCTTCTTCAGTGCACGTGTGCCGTACTGCTGGGCCTTGCTCTTCTTGAATCCTCCAGTCTTGCGGATATCCCACGATGGCAGCTCCTCTGCCACGGGTTCATGGCCAAGAAGACGGCAACAATGGTTGCAAAAGCCAGACGGGCTCTTGATGAGACGGATGCCACGGCCGTGGCAATTGGGGCACTTGGGCAAATCTGCATACGCCACTGGGTCCCAGCTGCATGAGGCCTTGGCTGCCACTTGCCGGATACCAGCTGCTGCTGCTTTGGACTTGCGAAACCCACCTGCTGGTGAGGTGGACGGCTTCGATGTACGCGCACCGAACGTGCGTTTGGGCACCGTTTTGTCACCTGGAGACTTGCTGAGGGCGTTGGATGACGTTTTGGATGTACGCCAAGTCGATGAAGCAAACCTGCTCTCCGAGCCCATGCTCTTCTTGGCATTGAGGGCAAACTTGCTCGGTTTGGACTCCTGTGGCGAAGAGCCATCCTCGCTACTGCCCTCTGCTTCAGTGGTGTTGGTCTCTTCGGTTTGCTTCCTGACGCCAAACTTCAGTGTCCCCCTCCCGACTCCTTGGATGTCTTCCACCGTCCCGTCGTCTTGTACTTGGCACTAAACCCGCTGCTCTTCTTCAACCCCGCGCTAAACTTGCTCACACGTGGTTTCCCACCTCCTCATCCGTTGCATCCCCACCTGCATCTGCCTCACTTGCCTCATTGGCCTTGCTTCCCGCATCCTCTCCTTCCTCGGGTGCTTCCGCAGCCTCCGCAGTCTCCGCCGTCCTTGTCTCTTCCTCCCCTTCACCATCCGGTTGCTTCTTGATGCCAAACTTCCGTGTGCCCAGCCCCGATGCCTTGGATGTCTTCCACCCACTTGTCGTCCCTCCCGTCGTCTCCTTCTTGCTTCCAAACCCGCTGCTCTTCTTCAACCCCGCGCTGAACTTGCTCACACGTGGTTTCCCACCCTCCTCATCCGTTGCATCCCCACCTGCATCTGCCTCACTTGCCTCATTGGCCTTGCTTCCCGCATCCTCTCCTTCCTCGGGTGCATCTGCAGCCTCCGCAGCCTCCTCAGTCTCCGCCGTCCTTGTCTCTTCCTCCCCTTCACTCTCCGGTTGCTTCTTGATGCCAAACTTCCGTGTGCCCAACCCCGATGCCTTGGATGTCTTCCACCCACTTGTCGTCCCTCCCGTCGACTCCTTCTTGCTACCAAACCCGCTGCTCTTCTTCAACCCCGCGCTGAACTTGCTCACACGTGGTTTCGCACCCTCCTCATCCGTTGCATCCCCACCTGCATCTGCCTCACTTGCCTCATTGGCCTTGCTTCCCGCATCCTCTCCTTCCTCGGGTGCATCTGCAGCCTCCGCAGCCTCCTCAGTCTCCGCCGTCCTTGTCTCTTCCTCCCCTTCACTCTCCGGTTGCTTCTTGATGCCAAACTTCCGTGTGCCCAACCCCGATGCCTTGGATGTCTTCCACCCACTTGTCGTCCCTCCCGTCGTCTCCTTCTTGCTACCAAACCCACTGCTCTTCTTCAACCCCGCGCTGAACTTGCTCACGCGTGGTTTCACACCCTCCTCATCCGTTGCATCCCCACCTGCATCTGCCTCACTTGCCTCATTGGCCTTGCTTCCCGCATCCTCTCCTTCCTCGGGTGCATCTGCAGCCTCCGCAGCCTCCTCAGTCTCCGCCGTCCTTGTCTCTTCCTCCCCTTCACTCTCCGGTTGCTTCTTGATGCCAAACTTCCGTGTGCCCAACCCCGATGCCTTGGATGTCTTCCACCCACTTGTCGTCCCTCCCGTCGACTCCTTCTTGCTTCCAAACCCACTGCTCTTCTTCAACCCCGCGCTGAACTTGCTCACACGTGGTTTCGCACCCTCCTCATCCGTTGCATCCCCACCTGCATCTGCCTCACTTGCCTCATTGGCCTTGCTTCCCGCATCCTCTCCTTCCTCGGGTGCATCTGCAGCCTCCGCAGCCTCCTCAGTCTCCGCCGTCCTTGTCTCTTCCTCCCCTTCACTCTCCGGTTGCTTCTTGATGCCAAACTTCCGTGTGCCCAACCCCGATGCCTTGGATGTCTTCCACCCACTTGTCGTCCCTCCCGTCGACTCCTTCTTGCTACCAAACCCACTGCTCTTCTTCAACCCCGCGCTGAACTTGCTCACGCGTGGTTTCACACCCTCCTCATCCGTTGCATCCCCACCTGCATCTGCCTCACTTGCCTCATTGGCCTTGCTTCCCGCATCCTCTCCTTCCTCGGGTGCATCTGCAGCCTCCGCAGCCTCCTCAGTCTCCGCCGTCCTTGTCTCTTCCTCCCCTTCACTCTCCGGTTGCTTCTTGATGCCAAACTTCCGTGTGCCCAACCCCGATGCCTTGGATGTCTTCCACCCACTTGTCGTCCCTCCCGTCGACTCCTTCTTGCTTCCAAACCCACTGCTCTTCTTCAACCCCGCGCTGAACTTGCTCACACGTGGTTTCGCACCCTCCTCATCCGTTGCATCCCCACCCGCATCTGCCTCACTTGCCTCATTGGCCTTGCTTCCCGCATCCTCTCCTTCCTCGGGTGCATCTGCAGCCTCCGCAGCCTCCTCAGTCTCCGCCGTCCTTGTCTCTTCCTCCCCTTCACTCTCCGGTTGCTTCTTGATGCCAAACTTCCGTGTGCCCAACCCCGATGCCTTGGATGTCTTCCACCCACTTGTCGTCCCTCCCGTCGTCTCCTTCTTGCTTCCAAACCCGCTGCTCTTCTTCAACCCCGCGCTGAACTTGCTCACACGTGGTTTCCCACCTTCCTCATCCGTTGCATCCCCACCTGCATCTGCCTCACTTGCCTCACTGGCCTTGCTTCCCGCATCCTCTCCTTCCTCGGGTGCTTCCGCAGCCTCCGCAGCCTCCTCAGTCTCCTCAGTCCTTGTCTCTTCCTCCCCTTCACTCTCCGGTTGCTTCTTGATGCCAAACTTCCGTGTGCCCAACCCTGATGCCTTGGATGTCTTCCACCCACTTGTCGTCCCTCCCGTCGACTCCTTCTTGCTTCCAAACCCGCTGCTCTTCTTCAACCCCGCGCCGAATTTGCTTCCGGCCTTGATACTCGGGCTGTCCGTGCCTGTAGCGGGGATCTGCTCTCCTTTCGTTATAGAGCGCTGCGTATTCAAGTCCCTCCCGTTCTTCCTGTCTCCCTTTCCTGCTTCGCCGTCCTCTGCGGTGTCCATCCGCAGCTTGCGCGCCGCTTGTCGCTTCTCCTCCTTCTGTGCTCGCATGTCCTCGTAGAACTTCTGCACCTCACTCTCCATCTTGGGAGAATCGGACACTGCCTCAACAGCTCTTCCACTGTCCGTCTCGCACTCTCCTTTGAACAGAGGCGCCAACTGCTGATCGCATTTCGCAACAATCGCCTGCAGACGCTCCATCCGTTCTATCATCGACTGTGCCATGGGCTTCTCGCCCTGTGTACTTGTGATACTCATTCTGGTGACTGTGTTTCTCGCCCGTTCTCTATGTGCGCCACTCCCACAGTCCGTGCAATTCGCCTGCTCCCCACTGCGCCCTTCCAGCCAACCACACACAATGTTCCGCCACCATGGGGTCACATGCGACGCGTGTGACAGCAGCGACTTTGTTGGTGTCCGCTACAAGTGCACAGAATGCGATGACTTTGACCTTTGCGAGGAATGCCACCACGAAGGCGCCGAAGTTCTTGACCACAAGACCCATCACAACATGCGGACCATCCTACCGCCCAGAGCGACTCGCCTGGACTCCTCCTCATTCGACGTTTCAGACAAGCTCTCCTTCCTGTCCCATCAGGCACCCAAGAAAACAAGCTCTCTCTTTGGTCACGCCCAGCAGGACGTCGCCTCCCTGGGCCACAGCCAGGCAGACCGTGCAGAAGCCATTCGAGCTATGCGCGAAGAAAAGATCAACTTTCTCAAACACGTCAAGAGCCGTGCAAAGGGCAAGGAAGAGGCTGCCGCCAGCAAAGAAGAATCGACCGGCATGGCCACGACCACCCCAGACTCCTACCGCTTTCTATCCATTCCAAGCCCCGAGGTCAAACCAGACGCGGATCTACAGCAAGCCCGCGCCCAGTTTGTCGTTGCTCTGGCGCAGGATTTGTTCGGACTCAGCTCCGAGGACGATGGAAGCGATGGGCCGCAACTGTTGACCCTCGAGGCATCGTGAGCTGCAACGTGTGCTTGTGCACAAAGTGTCAAAAGGACAAAAGGACAATAAATGTCAAAGGGTTGCTCCATTTGTGTGTGTGTGGCGTCGAGGAATCGGAATCAGGCGTCGATCTCCTCAATGCGTGCAACCACCTTCTTGTTCGGGGAGGCGTCGCTGGCCGAGGCACCGGCACGGTTGTGCTCCATGTGGCTCTTGACCAGGTCACCGGCGGCCAGAGCGCTCATCAACGACAGCTCACCGGCCATGACGGCGCCGGCCACGACTCGTGCGAGCTGAATGGCGTTTGCGCCTGGCTCGTCGTAGTTTGCGCCACGTACACCCAACATCTCCAGACAGGCACTCTGGGCAGGCAAGCCCGTGCCACCACCGACCGTACCCACTTCCACAGACGGCATGGTCACGGAAATTCGCAGGTCGTCTCCCTCACGGTCCATCAGCGTAATGCAGTTGGACGACTCGACGTTCTGGGCCACATCCTGGCCCGTGGCCAGAAAGACGGCGCTTACAATGTTGCTTGCGTGTGCGTTGAAGCCGCCGATGGACGCAGCCATCGCCGACCCGATCAGGTTCTTGCTCTTGTTGAGCTCCACCAAGTCATCCACGTTTGTCTTGAGCACGTCGCGCACGACGTCGGCCTTGATGATTGCCTCGGCCACCACGCTCTTGCCACGACCCTGAATCCAGTTGAGCGCAGCAGGTTTCTTGTCTGTGCAGTAGTTTCCACTGACGGACTGCACCTCGACTTCGGGAAACTGAGCCTGCAGAGCGTTCAGTGCCTTCTCCGTACCCTTGCTGATCATGTTCATCCCCATGGCATCGCCCGTGGTGCTCTTGAAGCGCAGAAACACGGTGCGGCCTGCAATCTTGGTCTGGATGTCCTGCAGGCGAGCGAAACGAGAGGTCGAGTTGAACTCCTGCTTGATGGCTTCCATGTTGACGGGGTCTTCCAGCCAGCGCGCAATGCGTGCGGCGTGGCGGACGGACGGGGTGCGCAGGACAGGGGCGCGAGTCATGCCGTTGTCCAGAACCTCGCTCTGGGCACCGCCAGAGACGGTGATGGCCTTCATACCGCGGTGGGTGGAGGCAATAAGGCAGCCCTCGGTGGTGGCCATGGGCACAGTCATCTTCTTGCCGTCGAGCATGAGCGGGCCGGCAATGCCCACGGGGATCGGCACGTAGCCGACCACGTTCTCGGCACAGGCGCCAATGACCTTGGAGTAGTCGTAGCTCTCGTAGGGCAGCTGAGCAAACACGTCATCGGACGAGGCGACCTCCTGCACGTCCATCTGGGTGAGCAGACGGCGGATGTGCACGGCGCGAGTCAGGTCCTCCAGGGCCTTCTCGAGCTTGTGCGGCGGCAGCTCGCCGGCGAGGACGAGGTCGACAATCTGCTGGTCGCTCATGGCTGCGTACTCGTTGGCAGCCTGGGCGTCGGTGAGCGGGGCGTTGACCACTTCGGGCGGGTCGATGCCACAGGCAGGAGGCAGCTCCTCGTTGGGCATGGGCTTGAGCTTGGTGGTGAACTTGACGTTGGGGTTGGCGTTGGGGGTGTCGTCCACGCTCACGTCCTCGTCCTCGTCGACCATGAGCGGGTCGGGGGCGCTGAAGGACTGGAACTCGGCGCGCAGCACCGGGTTGTGGTGGGACGAGCCCACCTGGGTCTCGCTCTGCACCTTGGCGGCGAGATCACCAGCAGAGAAGTAGGTGGACACAGCCGCGTTGCCGTGCGTAAAGATGTTGTTGGCAAACAGAGGCACCAAGAACTTGGAGCGGCGCAGAGAGAAGCCCTGTGGATGGAATGAAAAAGTTGCGAGAGAGGGTCAGCGTCTTGTTCCGCGAGCGAGCTGGAGGCCGTGGGCGAGGCCATGTGGCATGCTGGAGAGGGCTGCGTGGCCCATGCAGCACATCGGCGTGCGATGCACATTGTGTAGATGCGTGCTGTGGTCCGTGGGCCGCGTGCGACAGCGTGCAGACACGACGCGGGCGCGGGGCGGAAATCCAGGAAAAAAGGGGGGGCTGCACTTCCTGAGCAACGGCCAACGGCCCAACGGCGACCAAGGCCTGGGCGGCAGCAGAAAGCACAGTGGCTGGACACATGAAATTGTGTGGGCTGCACAAACACAGAAAGGGTGCACATGCGTATGGTTGGGTGGCACACATGCATCTGTATCGGGACACACGCGCGCCAGCCCAAATTTCTGCATGCTCAGAGCGGCAATTCCCACTGCCCACCCTGTGGATAAGGACAGCCAGACACACGCCCAAGTGAATAGGCGCATGCGCACAGTGCAGCATACAAGGAGGATGGTGTGCAACATGGTGTGCGTGTCTTCCCTTGCGCGGAAGCGGCCCAAAACCACGGTGGCGCCAATGCTCAGCTCGGCGACACAACCAGGGCGCGCGTCGTTCGGAGACTTTTCCCACACAACACGTCTGGTGGTTGTGCCTCCAGCCCGCTGTGGACAGACCCCAACACACACATGCACCCTAGCCACGGTCTAGACGTCTCCATGCACACAATACAGTCCACAGCGGCTGCACACGCTGTGCGTGTGTTGCACAGCAATGTGGCCGCGAACCCGCCAGAAAAAAAAAACACACGCTCGTCGTCACATACCCAGCTGAACACAGGAAAGATTTCGCGCAAAGACCTGTTGTGATGTGCGTGTGGTCGTGTCAGTGTCCTCTTCTGCGTGGAATGGGCTCTGTGGTGGGTTTTGCATACATTTCTGAGGTTGCGAGTTTCCGAGGTTTTCGAGTTGGTGTGGTTCGGGCGCGGAAACCAACCCAGTCTCATCCACTCATGGCCATCACCCCAGTGTTCCCCGACACCACCGCCCCTTTCCACACCGTTGTTGTTCTCTTGCACACTTGCAGACGTCAAAATGTGGGCGAGGCGCAAACTCCGGCCACACCAAACCAACCCCACACACACACACATGTCCGTGCGTGAAGCAACCACGTCATCGGGTAAACCCAAGACACAAGTGGTATACTGGGGGCTGGACAAACTCAAACCCAAGGGCAAGGGCATCCACTGCCAGGACGTCCTTGTACCGGCCGTCATCAAAGAGCTCAACCGCAAAGGAGTCGTCGCCGTCCGTGCAGGCGCCCTCTTCCTCACTGCCATGACATGTACGTTGTCCCTCCCCCACACACTTCTTCCATGGGCAATCACCTCGTCCATACCTTGCGTCTTTCCCCCTTGCCCTGTCCACATGCACACCTCGCACGTTTGAATTCCCCTTTCCGCAACGGCTCGCGCTCGTCCTCAGAATTGTTCCCGGCCCGCGCCCCAAGGACTCTTTCTCACTCGCCTTGGATCGCAGACGACGGCAAGCTGTACTCGTGGGGAACAGGCAAGACTGGTCGCCTGGGTCATGGCGACGTAGAGGACCTGCTGGAGCCCAAGTTGATCGAGGGCAATCTGGCCGACAAGGTGGTTGTCGAGCTCGCTGTCGGCGACTGGCACTCGCTGGCCCTCACAGACAATGGTGAAGTGTACGCATGGGGCTCCAACTCCATGGGGGAGCTGGGCTTGGGCCACACCGATGCTGTGTACGAGCCCACACGCGTGGAAGCGCTGGACGGTGTTGGCGTCAGTTCCCTCGCCGCAGGGTACCAGTACAGCGCCGTGCTCACCTCCCAGGGTGAGCTCTTTACCTTTGGCAACAATGTGTACGGCCAGCTGGGCATCAACAACAAACACCGCGCCGTCAAAGTTCCCACCGAAGTTGCCGTTGAGGGCGTGCGCTTCACTTCGGTCGGCTGCGGCAACACATTCATGGGTGCCACCACGCAGGACGGCAATCTGTACACATGGGGCCGCAACGACTACGGCCAACTGGGTCTGGGCAAGAAGAGCACCAAAAAGGTTGCGTACAGGCCCAAACTCGTGCAAGGGCCTTGGGTCGACGAGTCAGACCCTGTCATCCAATACTCGGGCAACCAAGGCGGACGCCATTCGCACTCGCTCTGTCTCACCGCCTCGGGCGCCGTCTATGCCTGGGGCGACAACTACAAATGGAAGTGTGGGGTCAAACAGGGCACCGAATTCCTCTCGCCCGTGCTTGTGGCCACCCTGCGTGACGAGGGCGCAGAGGTACTCAAGGTCCAGTGTGGAGGCATCCATAGCAGCTGTTTGGACTCGCGAGGCAACCTGTGGACCTGGGGATGCGGCTCCAACGGCCGCTTGGGCCACCCGGAGGTCGAGGGCCACAAATACTTGTACAAGGAGAAGCAGCCTCGCATGGTGGATTCTATTGCCGGTGTAGTCGTCGACTACGACTCTTCCTACTATCAAATGATTGCCGTGGTCGACACAGCGGCCGCCTCATCCTCCTCATCCACTTCAGAATGAACTGGCTTTGGCCAATTCCAATGCCAACAAACCACCCCTGCGTGTGCCACACATGATACGGATGCCTTTTTCGTCTTGAAGCTCGGCATGGCTCACAGCAAGGTCGTACACGGGGTTTTCAAGCTGCAATCGCGCAACAAGCTCCCACGGCCCGCTGCGCACCCCTCGCTTCTTGACACGGCGCCAAACACCCACGCTGCAATCCTGCGAGCACGTAAGCAGGGTTTGGTCGCGTTGGGCCAGACAGGCGCGGTACACACGGTCTTTGTGGGCCTGCAACTCCTGCACCTCGTGGCCGCTCTTGACATCCCATACCCGAACCGTTCCGTCCGACGAAGCAGACACCACCTGAGTGCCATCCCAGCTGAACTTGACAGACCACACTCGCGATTGGTGGCCTCGCAGAACATGCACCTGCTCCCCCGTCTCTGCGTTCCACAGCCGGATGGTCCTGTCCTGGGCCCCCGACGCAACCATGCCTGTAGGTCCGTACATGTCCACACACAACACGCGTTCACGATGTCCACTGAGAGTGCGCACCCTTTCCAGCGTCCATCCTCCCTCATCGCCTTCGCTGGTCTGTGTAAGCTGCCACACACCCACCTTGCGGTCCGATCCACCCGTCACCACACGCCCACCCTCCAGATTCACAATGGCGTTGACACTTTCGCCATGTGCAGCCACTTGGGCCAGCAATTGGCCTCGTCGGGCGTCCCACAGCCGCAGATACCCTTGCTTTTCGCTGTGCAGCTGTGAGCCACTCAGCAGCAAGCCCTGGCGGTCGCTTTGCAGCACGTCCAGGCTCCACACACGCTCCACCTCGTCGCCAGCTTTGAGTTCTTCCATGACACTGCCGCTGTTTGCTCCAAACACGCGGATTGTGCCGTCCTTGTACGCAGCGTAGACCTCGGCGCCGTCACTCGACTGTGCGACGGCAAACACGGAGCTAAAGCGTGTGGTGGACAGCGTGCGTCTGTCGCAGTCCCACAGTTTGATTTCCTTGTCGTCCCAACGGTACACCCAGTCCTGCAGCCTGCCGTTGGCATCGCAGGAGCTAAGCAACCCGTAGCTGTACCCATTGAGGTCTTGGTCATCCTCCACCGAGTCCAGTTCGCAGGCTGTGTCTGCTTCCCACACGTGCAGCGGCTGATTGGGCTCCTGTGCACACATGCCCACCACCTGCGACCCATCCGGTGTCACCGTGGCCAGGAAGCGTCTGCATCCCCCCGACTCTTGTGCGCTCGACTGTTGATACTCACTGAGCACCACACACGTGTGCACATCCCACACACGAATCAGTCCATCGCCATGCGATACCAGCAGCTGCAGGCTGGGCTCCACATTTGCATCTGCTGTGTACTCCGTGTCCACCGTTTGCTCCTTGCCCTCGTTGCCATCGCCGTCTTCATCGTCTGCATCTTCATCGACGTCGTCGCCGTACACGAGTCGCATGTGGGTCACCTTTTGGCCTGTGCCTCGCATGCAGGCGACCATTGTTTCGCGTTCGGCGGCCACGTCCCACACCTTGACATCGCCCTCTTCGTCACCGCTGAACAGCCAGCGAGTGGATGGGTCGTACGTAAGTGTGGTCACAGCCACGCCCTGATGGTCTCCAACCTCGCGAGCCAACTCCACACGTCGCAGCGGATGGCCTTCGTGGTTCACATGACGCATGGCTTCCGACGACTCTCGTGTGTCCCACGCCAGCACTGTGCTGTCCCGTGAGCCACTAAACACAGTGCGCCCGTCGTCACCAAACACCACCGCCGTCACTGTGTCCCTGTGTTGCTTCAGACTCTTGACCACCTTTTTGTCTGTGCAACTCCACAATTTCACTGCCCATGGAATACGTGTGTGCATGTGTGTGTGTTAGTCTCGTCACCTTCCTTCCATGTGCCTCTCTGTGCCAATTCTGACACGTACCCAGTTTGTCGGCCGAAGCGGTGGCCACCTGCGTGTTGCTTGCACAGACGGCGACCGAGGTGATCGGCCCCGCGTGTGCGTTGTGGCTCACCACACCAGGTTGCTTGTCGCTCGGGTCGCCGCAGAGGTCACACCACACCAAGTCGCCATCCTCTGTGCTGGCCAGCAAACATGAAGCGTCGCTGGTCACTGCCTGCAACTCTACGCGCAGTTCGGAGAGCAGCGTGTGCATCGACCCAGTCAACCCGGAACAATACCACAGCGGCGCCAGCCATGGGGCGTCGCCTTGGCCCGTGCCATACACGTCTCTTCCACTGCTGCTGCTGCTGCTTGCGTGGCTGTTCCCACTGCTCCCGCCGCCCGAGCCCGCGCTTTGCCACGCGGCAAACGGCGACTGCAGCGTATACAGCTCCACTGCACACGTTTGGCGAGTCAGTACATGCTTGTTATGGTGTGGTCCCAATTGCCATTAGCCTTACCTCCATCTTTGCCCCGGTGCATGCTCTCGGCTAGCACAATCGGCGTTCCCACGTCTCCGCGCGCGCCTTCCAGTCCGCCGCTGCCGCCCGTGTCCAGTAGTGACAGGTCTGTGTTGTCCACCTCCCCCTCCTCGTCGTCGCCCAACACCACGTCCACCGTGTCCGCCACCGTTTCATCTTCCTCGCCTTCCTCTCCCTGTCCGTATGCATTCCACAGCTGGTACGACACGTACACAGCCGCCGCCGCAGCTGCGCTCCCAATGACAACCTTTCTCAGCATTCTCGGCCGTTGGTTCAACATGCGCTCCCCATCGCTGTGTTCCTTGACCATCCCGTGCACTCGCAACCGTACGAGTACCCACCGAACCACCACCACCACTCTTGTCGTCCTTCTCCTTCTGGCCGCCCTGGCTCTGGCTGCTCCCACCGCCGTCCACACCGCAAACTCCCCGTCCGACGACGTCCTGCCACAGGCCCGCCCCGACGCAACACACGTCAGGGCCTCCTCCGATGCTGCCCAAGACGAGCAGGAGGAGAGTGCCATCAGCGGTGCCATCCTGGTCATCTTGGTGGTCCTTGTCATCTGCATCCTCGTCGCCTACAAGATCCAGGCCGCCAAGTTCAAGTATCTGCACGAGACCGGTGCCTCCATCCTCATTGGCGCCCTGTTTGGCCTCATCATTCGCTTCACTTCCGAACGTGTTCTCAAACAGGTCGCCCGACTCGACCAGGAGACTTTCTTCCTCCTCCTGCTTCCGCCCATCATTTTCGAGTCCGGGTACAACATGAAGCGCGTACGTGGCCTTCCCATCCATCCGCTTTGCGTTTCCCCTTTCCCTGCGCGCCACTTCCCATTGTCCGGCAATTGCGTCCACGCTTCCATCGGGTCCCGACCCGACCATGGAAGCCCTCCGCGGTGCTGTGTGCGCCAAAGTGACCAAACTCCACCGGCTGCCGTCCCACCGTCATCCGCGTGTACACCAACACACCAACCTCCACCACCACTGACCCCGTCCCACTTTGTAAACATACCCAATGGACGCCTGTGATGCCTGCCCACGCATCCCATACAGCGCAATTTCTTCCGCAACTTTGGCTCGATCCTGGTGTTTGCCGTGTTTGGTACCATTGTCAGCACGCTCATCATTGGCAGCTGCATCTACGCGTTTGGCCAGTGGGGTTGGTCCTTCGCACTGACCCCTGTGGAGAGTGCCAGCTTTGGGGCACTCATTTCCGCTGTCGACCCGGTGACCATGCTGGCCATCTTCCATTCCATGGACGCTGACGTGACTTTGTACGCCCTTGTGTTTGGTGAGAGTGTGCTCAATGACGCCGTGGCCATTGTGCTGTTTCGCACCCTCGCTGCGTTCCCGGCAGACATGGAATTTGGCGCAGACGCAGTCGGCACTGCCATCGGGCAGTTCTTGGGCATCTTTCTGGGCTCGTTTGCCACCGGTGTTGCCGTGGGCATGCTCTCTGCGCTTTTCTTCAAGCACGTGCACATCGAACGCTTCCATGTGATGGAGACGGGCTTGATGTTCCTGTTTGCGTACACGCCCTACCTGGTGGCCGAGGCGGCCGGGATGTCGGGCATTGTGGCACTGCTGTTTGCAGGCATCACCATGTCGCACTACACGTACTACAACATCCAGCACGAGACGCAGATTTTCACAAAGCACGCCTTCCAGGTGCTTGCCTATCTGGCCGAGACGATGGTGTTTGCCTACATTGGCCTTGCCGTGTTTTCCTTTTCACACTCGTACCACCCGGGACTCATCATCCTCACCATCCTCATCTGCCTCATCTCGCGCGTGTTCAACGTGTTTCCCTTGGCGGCGCTGGTCAACCACTTCCGCAAGAAGGTCAAAATCAGCTGGCAGAACCAGATCATCATGTGGTGGGCTGGCTTGCGCGGGGCCATTGCGTTTATCCTTGCGCTGTCGTACGACACCGCCAACAAGAATGCCATTGTGACCACCACGCTTTCGGTGGTCATTTTCACCGTGTTTGGTCTGGGCGGCACCACGTCGATGCTTCTGGGTCGACTGAAGATCAAAACGGCCGAAGAGTCGATGAATGCATACGCCGATCTGGATGCCAGCGAGGCTGCCAATGCTCGCGCGGAGGTGGGCGTCGACTCGCCCGGCCGTCGCGTCCTCAGGCCAGCCGCCTACACAGGTTTTGCTGCCTACTTTAAGGGTTTTGACAAACGCGTGCTCAAGCCCTTTCTCATTGCACAGGAGGACGTGCATCTGCCGCCCGTTAGCGGCCACGCTCGAACGCAAGGAGATGACTTGTATGACATGAACGATGATGACGAAGACGACGACCCAATGGGCACAGACGATATCATTGACCGGGACGATGGCAACGATTGGGCCGAGGAAGAGGCAGTGGGACGTCGCCGCAGCAAGCAGCTGCCTCGCAATCGTGGAGGAAACGGTGACAAGAGCGGCCCGAGCACATATGCCGAGGCAGCCGCAGCAGGAGTTGGGCAAGACGACGACGACGACGGAGATCTTGGTGGCAGCGAGGGATTCGAGATGCAGGTTTTGCACGTGGATTCGGTGGCTGTGGAGGAGAAAAATGAATGAGCAGAGACAAGGTGATCCGGGAAGTGTCCCATCCCCGCAACCTTCGTTCGTTCCGAATTGCGTTTGCGCTCGTCCATGCACGTCAACTCCAAAACAAAGAAACGCCCATGCAGCAGCAGGACTATACTTTCACCGTCGGATCCAAAGGCTTCTTCCAATCGCTTGGACGAAGCAAAGAGGAAAAGAAACGGATCACGCTCGTGCAGCTTTTCCTGATCATTGTGGGCTTCGCCTTGGCCTGCCTGCTGTTCCTGGGCCCGCCACTCGCTGTGGTTGTGCCGACGGTGTCCCTGGGCCAGCTGACGCGTCCTGCAAACCAGTTCTTGCCAGGCTTCCAGAACCACACCGTGGACTGGATGTGGTCCGGGAAACCATTTGACGGCCTTCCTGTAGCAGGAGGTGCCACTGCAGCTCAGTGCGCCTCTCCGAACGTCCCTTGCATCGCATCCAGTGCCATTGAGGATCAGGCGATGTGGAGAAGCAAGGGTGCCACCCCCATCATGGACAAGCTCTTCAAAACGAACCGTGTTGTCCGGCACTCCCGCAATCTGGGAACGACATTCAACTCAGGCATCACTGTCGATGCAAAAGTGTGCGGTACTGGTTCATCCACATTCTCGCTGAATCCGTGGCAAACCATCAACGGAAAGCAGTATGTGGCCACAAAGCTGTGTGGCGCTTGCTCCGGAATCTCGACTAGCCGCTGCTTCCCACCCAACGTCCAAGGGGCCACCAACGCTGACCTGGTGTACGAGTGGACTGAAGTCACCGCTGGCACAAACTATACTCTGCGTCTCGATGGGCGCTCTGCAAAGGACCCCACCGTGTGGTTGGCCTCCCAGACTGGTCCCATCGACACAAGCACCCGGAACCCGCTGACCACACACCCGGGATACAACACCAACCCCCCAGGCAGCTTTGTCACAAACCTGCTCGGTGCAATCGGCCTCTTTCTGCTCTTTGCAGCCCTGTACCTGCCCAAGGCCGTGTCTGTGCGCATGGCCAAACATCAGCCACATCCGCCCGCATGCTGTGGCTATTTCAGCATCGTTGCTGGCTTCCTGTGTCTCATCGTCGCCATTGCAGTCACCCCGACTGATGTTGGTGTTAGCCAAGTCGTCGATTCGAACGAGTTTGGCATGGCTGAGACCTGGAAGTGGGGCCTCTCGGGCTTCAATGACATCGATTCGCTTGCTGGTGTGCAGGTCAATGGGTTCAATGCAACCCTCGTCGACCGTGCGATGGGTGACTCGGACTTCTTGAGTCGCATCCGCTTCACGTTTGCCTTCTACGAGGTGTTTGGCTCACTCTGGAGTGCCGAGGTCAACCACACACTGTCCGACTTTGGCAACGACAAGATCATGGATTATACCGTGGTTGTGAGGCCGGGAGCCACACCAGACACAGCACAAACTATGACTTTCAAAGCCAAGCCGTTCCGTACGTTGGACGGGAAGCAGCAGATCGCTGAGTCCCTGTGTGTGATGATTGGGAGTGAGAAGCAGCTGGGAGAGACGTACAGTGTGAACAGCACGTACGGCACCTACGGATGCACGGATGCATCGTTCAAAGCGAATGCGACCGAGGTGATTCCGGACAGGTGGATTGATTTCAAGGCCGGTCAGACATCCACGATGGTGGAAGTGCGTGGAGCCATGGACCCTGTGCTGTTCCTGAAACATTCGGACAGCATCGCCGCCATCCGACCGCGGTTCACAAACAACCCGCTTTTCGGTTCGGTGGAAGCCGCTCGAGTGGGAATGCTGCTTCCCTACTGGGCATTTATGACGTTACTGGCCATGGGATTCATCTTTTTGGTGTCTGCACCCAGCTGTGGTCTCAAGCAGATGGCTGCCATCGGTGATCAGATGCAAATCGCAGCAAGCACTCGTCCCGAAGCTGGATTTGATGCCCAGCCCCTGGCTTAGATCTCATGTTGCTAGTTGGGTAGGAGCAAAGTGATGTCTTTGTACTGTTGAATACACTGTTGCCTCCTGCATTCCCTGGAAATGAAGCCGAAATGGTCTTCTCTCTCTGATTTCTGTGCAATTTCTGCCATCAACGCAATGACGATGCCTCTGCTGAAAGTGAAACACCCAAAGACATGCCCCGAGAGCAAGCAAAGGTGCACATATTGGACGAGTGAGGCCGCGGAAACCCCAGCACACAAAATCTTCACAGCATAATCTTCACTGTGTCGTTTCACACGAAAGCATGCAACAGCAGGACTATACTTTCACCGTCGGATCCAAAGGCTTCTTCCAATCGCTTGGACGAAGCAAAGAGGAAAAGAAAAGGGTGACCGTGGCCCAGGTTGTGCTGATCATTGTGGGCTTCGCCTTGGCCTGCCTGCTGTTCCTGGGCCCGCCACTCGCTGTGGTTGTGCCGACGGTGTCCCTGGGCCAGCTGACGCGTCCTGCAAACCAGTTCTTGCCAGGCTTCCAGAACCACACCGTGGATTGGATGTGGTCCGGGAAACCATTTGACGGCCTTCCGGTTGCTGAAGGTGCCACTGCAGCTCAGTGCGCTTCCCCGAACGTCCCTTGCATCGCCTCTAGTGCCATTGAGGATCAGGCGATGTGGAGAAGCAAGGGTGCCACCCCCATCATGGACAAGCTCTTCAAAACGAACCGTGTTGTCCGCCAACACAAAAACTTGGGAACAACTTTCAACGCGTCTGTCCTCGTCAACGCACGTCTTTGCGGTCTCATCAACCCGCTGTACACTATAAACCCATGGCAAACCATCAACGGAAAGCAGTATGTGGCCACAAAGCTGTGTGGCGCTTGCTCCGGAACCTCGACTAGCCGCTGCTTCCCACCCAACGTCCAAGGGGCCACCAACGCTGACCTGGTGTACGAGTGGACTGAAGTCACCGCTGGCACAAACTATACTCTGCGTCTCGATGGGCGCTCTGCAAAGGACCCCACCGTGTGGTTGGCCTCCCAGACTGGTCCCATCGACACAAGCACCCGGAACCCGCTGACCACACACCCGGGATACAACACCAACCCCCCAGGCAGCTTTGTCACAAACCTGCTCGGTGCAATCGGCCTCTTTCTGCTCTTTGCAGCCCTGTACCTGCCCAAGGCCGTGTCTGTGCGCATGGCCAAACATCAGCCACATCCGCCCGCATGCTGTGGCTATTTCAGCATCGTTGCTGGCTTCCTGTGTCTCATCGTCGCCATTGCAGTCACTCCGACTGATGTTGGTGTTAGCCAAGTCGTCGATTCGAACGAGTTTGGCATGGCTGAGACATGGAAGTGGGGCCTCTCGGGCTTCAATGACATCGATTCGCTTGCTGGTGTGCAGGTCAATGGGTTCAATGCAACCCTCGTCGACCGTGCGATGGGTGACTCGGACTTCTTGAGTCGCATCCGCTTCACGTTTGCCTTCTACGAGGTGTTTGGCTCACTCTGGAGTGCCGAGGTCAACCACACACTGTCCGACTTTGGCAACGACAAGATCATGGATTATACCGTGGTTGTGAGGCCGGGAGCCACACCAGACACAGCACAAACTATGACTTTCAAAGCCAAGCCGTTCCGTACGTTGGACGGGAAGCAGCAGATCGCTGAGTCCCTGTGTGTGATGATTGGGAGTGAGAAGCAGCTGGGAGAGACGTACAGTGTGAACAGCACGTACGGCACCTACGGATGCACGGATGCATCGTTCAAAGCGAATGCGACCGAGGTGATTCCGGACAGGTGGATTGATTTCAAGGCCGGTCAGACATCCACGATGGTGGAAGTGCGTGGAGCCATGGACCCTGTGCTGTTCCTGAAACATTCGGACAGCATCGACGCCATCCGACCGCGGTTCGTCAACAACCCGATCCTGGGGGAGCTTGCTGCCGCCCAACTGGCGGTTCTCCTTGGTTACGGACTGTTCCTTGGGCTTCTGGCCTTGGGATTCATCTTTTTGGTGTCTGCACCTAGCTGTGGTCTCAAGCAGATGGCTGCCATCGGTGATCAGATGCAGGCTGCCCAGCTTGCTGGCCGACCTGCACCCTTCCAGCATGGGCAGAGAAACGAATGAACGGATTCATTCGAACACCAATCCCAGCCAAACTCACTCACTCACTCACTCACTCACTCACTCACTCACTCACTCACTCACTCACTCACTCACTCACTCACTCACTCACTCACTCACTCACTCACTCACTCTGTCCCACCCTCCCCCCAGCTGACCCAACCCTTCTCCAACACCACCATGCAGCGCAAACACGTGATTCTCTGCGTGGCTGTGCTGGCCATGATGGTGTACCTGACCATGTGGGGCAAATTCTTGGCAGACATTCGCGAGGAGGTTGAGGACATGGACGCCAGGCGGCAGGATGCCCACCCGGGTGCAGACCACGAGCTGCCGCCCTTTGTCGTCCGAGCTCGCCAACAGACAGACCCACAATGGGGTCTCCCTCCTCGCGAAACCTACGAGGGTCTCAACGACGATGTGTCCGTGCCCACACCTGCCACCACGGCCCCCAAGGCAAGCGCCGGGGTGACCCCAGCCCCCACACCTGCGGCCCCCAAACAAGTGGACTTGTATCCTGGCCAGTATCGCGGCAAGTCGCCTGAGGATAAGCAGACACAAGTGCCTGCAGAACGACTGCAGACCCTGGAATGGCTCGACACGGCCAAACTGGTGCCGCAGCGCGAAAACAAGATCACCCCGCGCTACTTTCGCGTCGGCAAGCGCTGGATCGAACACTTTGACTACGCAGACTACCCTTCCAATCTGTTTGAACAAACCGTCACTGTCTATGTGGCCAATGACCGCGTCTACTACAAAGGGGCTTTGGTACGTGGCTTCCCCTGAGCCGTGACGGCCGGCCCCCCTCCCACCCCCGCCCCGCTTCCCTCTGTCCGCTCACCTCACACACCCACCAACCCCAACCCTCACTGGCTGGCGACCGCAGGATCCCGTGCCCAACTGCAAAATCAAGCGGTGCTACTACACCAACGATCCCAAGTACAAGCAGTCGGCTGACGCCGTCTTCTACCACCTGCGCATGGGCTCCGTGGAGGCACCTCCCCTGGGGCAGCACAACGGCCAGAAACACGTCATCTTTGGCCAGGAGAGCGAAAAGTACTACACATTGATGGCCTGTACGTGTGTGCCACCCTCCCACCCTTGCCCTTGCCCTTGCCCTTTGCACTTGACATTGGGGCACCCTTCTGGCTGACAAACTCACCATCTCCTGCACCCGACTTTGCACCCCGCATGTGATACAGCCGCCCAAACGATGCGCAACATGGATATGACAATGGATTACCGGTTGGATTCGGATGTGCCGGCAGGCTACTGGTCGTGGGCGGAGTACAACTTTATGGATCCCGTGAAGGAAAAGACGGCGGACGCACTGGCAGCTGTGTTTGTGTCCAACTGCAATGCCCTCAGTGGGCGACAGCAGGTCATGCGGGACCTGCAACGGTACGGCGTCACTGTGCACAGCTATGGTCGCTGCGAACACAACCGCGAGTTTCCCGACGGCGACCGAGGCACAAACTCAAAGGTCGACCTGTGTCGCACCTACAAGTTCACTCTGGTGTTTGAAAACTCGGTGGCCAACGATTATGTCACCGAAAAGTTCTTCCAGGCCCTTGTGTCGGGCTCTGTGCCCGTGTACATTGGGGCGCCCAACATCGACGACTACGCCCCCTCGCCCCACTCGGTCATCAAGGTGAGCGACTTTGCAAACACGCAGGAACTTGCAGAGCACCTCCTCTTCCTGGACAAGAACCCTGCCGAGTACAACAAGTACCTGCAGTGGAAAACGGACGGGCTCAGCGACCGATTCAAGCAGCTCGTCGACCAGGCCACCATCCACTCGCACTGCCGTCTGTGTGCAAAGGTGGGTGCCATGAAGCTGGGTCTCGATGTGCCCGAACACCCCAAGGAGGCTACCACTGCCATGCTCCTTCGCAATCCCCCGTTTAAGTACAAGGGTGATCCCACCGCCCTGGACAGTGTCTTTATGCCTGAAGGAGACGCCGCCGCAACGGACACATCTACTGCTGCTTCTTCCCAACCCACAAGCAACCAGGCATCACCCGCTGCGCCCACTCCGGTGGCACGGGCAGAACAACCACAACAGCAACAGCAACAACAACAACAACAACAGAAAAGCCATGCCCCTGCTTCAAGCTCAGGTGGCAGCAGCAGTCAGGTATCGATCCCCACCAGGAACAACCCGCTCAAGCTGGAACTGGACCCGCTGCCTGTGTACGATGTCCAGTCGGCCATGAAGGACATCAACACGGTGGGCTACATGGCCCTTCAGGACTCTCAGTTTTGGAGGGATCTGCGTGTGGCCAGGGGTGAGAATGTGTACACGACCAAGTGGAGCCAGAGCCACCCTCGTCAGGACCTGAAGTACGAATCGCTGGACCAGGTCCCGGAAACCATTGTGCTGGCATGGAACGATGCCAGTGGGTACAGCGCACAGCTGAAACAGGTGCCCAACTGTCACATCAAGTGTGGTTACACATCAGACCACAAATACCAAAGCAAGGCCACCGCGCTGTTTTGGCACGTGCTGCGCGGCGTCTCGGGCGACGTGCCCAAGCGGGCCTTTCCGGAACAAAAGTATGTGCTGTTTAGCATGGAAGGGGAGGGAAACTACGTGGTCATGAGCACACCAAGCAGTGCAGAGACATTTGACCTGAGCATGGACTACAGGCTGACCTCAGACACACCGGCGGCTTACTACTCCTGGGTGGAGTACGACCTCATGGCACCGCCCAAACCAAAGACAGAGGACGCCCTTGCCGTGTACTTTGTTTCCAATTGCAACGCCAAGAATCGACGCGGCGCGTTCACACAGGAGCTCATGAACCACATCAAAATCGACTCCTTCGGCCGCTGCCTGCACAACAGGGACCTGCCCCAGGACGGCGGCTTTGGCACAAAGATTGAGGTGCAGCAGCGTTACAAGTTCTGCCTGGCCTTTGAAAACACAAACACCGTCGATTACGTGACGGAAAAGTTCTTCCAAGCCCTCAGCGCAGGATGTGTGCCCGTGTACATGGGCGCCCCGAACATCGACGACTTTTCCCCAAGTCCTCGTTCTGTCATCAAAGCCAGCGACTTTGACTCCCCCAAGGCCCTGGCGGACTACCTGAAGGAGCTTGATGCCGACGACGAGAAGTACAACGAGTACCTCAAGTGGAAGTTCAAGGGTCCCTCCACCAAGTTTATGGCCATCATGGACTGGAGCATCGACCATTCCCACTGCCGTCTGTGCATGCGTCTCCAGAACCTGTCCCTGAAGCGCTACCGCCAGCTCGTGCGCAAGGAGGGCAAGCCGCTCCCAGACAACCTCAAGAACAGGGCTCGCAAGGTGTGGAAGGATGCCCACCTGGAGCAACAACCCTACAAGAGGTAAAGCAGGGGCAGGAGATGGATGTTGAATGATGTGCAGCGCAACGCAGCGCATGACTGGCCAGCTGAACGACCGGTCCAAAATGAGCACAGAAGGTGGGGGTACACAAACGTATTTTGCATAAAACATTTCCCGACGTGTGGCATTCATTTGCACACGCACAGGCCTGCAGTGAAAACAGCAGTGCTTCTGCGGATTGGGTGGACGGAGTCTTGGATCGCTCGAGATTCCGTCTCTGGCGAGGCGTCGGTGCGGCAAGGCCGTGCACAGAAGCGCAAACACACACTTACAAACGGGGATCAAAACTGCGCAGACCGATTGGCAGCTCGAATGGCGCTAATCAAGCACAAAGTGCTTGTGATGTCTGGCAAAGGCGGAGTGGGCAAGTCGACTCTGACGACACAACTCGCCCTTGCTTTGGTCGAACAAGGCCACACGGTACGCCCACCCTGTCCACGTCATGGAGACCATCTCCACCACCAAGTCACTCACACCACATGGTTCACATGGACCCTCCATCACCGATCCGAATTCGGTCACACATACAGGTCGGGGTGCTGGACGTGGATGTGTGCGGGCCGTCGATTCCGCGGATGCTCGGGGTGGCAGGCAAGAAGCTGTTCCAAAGCACAGAGGGATGGGTGCCTGTGTACGCAGACGCAGAAAAGAGGCTGCGTGTGGTCAGCCTGGGCTTCCTGGTCGGTGAGGACGATGCGGTGGTGTGGCGAGGACCGAAGAAGACGGGCATGGTGCGTCAGTTCCTGCGGGACGTGTATTGGGGCGAGCTGGACTTTCTGCTCGTGGACACCCCGCCTGGCACATCGGACGAACACATCACTGTCTGCGAGGCCCTGGGTGCCTACGAACCCGATGGGGTGGTTATGGTGACCACGCCGCAGACGGTGGCTCTCATTGACGTCATGAAGGAGATCTCGTTCTGCCAGACCATCGACATGCCCATCCTGGGTCTGGTGGAAAACATGCGTGGCTTTGTGTGCCCCTGCTGCGGTGATATCACGTATGTGTTTGGCAGGGAAGGCGGCGAGAATCTTGCCAAGCAGGCCAACCTTGCCTTTCTCGGAGACGTCCCTCTGGATCCGCAGCTTGGCCAGTCGCTCGATGAGGGCAAGAACATGCTCGATCTGTTTCCAGACTCGCCCACCAGCAAGGCCCTGTTGACGGTTGTGCAGAATATGCAGGCGCAGCTCGACCTGGTTTCCTCCGTCCACGCCGACCTGGACTCCATCGAGTTGGACCAGAAGGAAGCAGACGGCCAACAGGGCGACGCCAGCCACGACGACACACGCTCCTCTGCAGACGACAACGACGACACCGCCAACAAGAAGGAGGACGAGATGGAAACAGAGTCTGCTTCCTGACCTCACGGAATGAACAATTGAATGAACTCTCGACACACAGGGTGAATGGACACCCCAGCAACTTCGATCACAAAATTGGCATTGCATTGTCCATGCGCAAAAACTCACTGCGCCGCTCACTGTGCGGTGCTTCCATCGAAAAGCGAGGCCAAAAAGTCCGAGTAGCTCTGGGTAGAGGTGAAGCGACCAATGATCTCCTGGAGAACCTCGCGCCTGGCTGGATAGGCACGACGGTGGCCCTCGGTGGACAGACGCACATACTTGGCGGCATTGAGAGCGGTGGCGCGCACGAGGGGCGCCAAGAGGAATCGCGGCACAGTTGCGCCATTGATGAGCGGGCCAAACAGGGGCTTGTCGCTCTTGAAGTACACGCCGATGCGGAACATGTCGTTGGACAGCGGATAGATGA
This sequence comes from Mantamonas sphyraenae, assembly GCA_026936335.1. Lineage (NCBI taxonomy): Eukaryota > Mantamonadidae > Mantamonas > Mantamonas sphyraenae. Next base: position 92,636 of record JAPMXV010000037.1, on the reverse strand, counting down.
CAATGTGCACCAGAGTGAAGGGTGAGGGCACAAAGGTGGGGTCGTACGTGTACCCAACGCCTCCCTCGCACCAGACAATGTGCACAACGTCGTTGACCAGGTGCCTGCGCTTGTGCGACTGTTGGTCGTCCATGGGGTTGTTCGGCATGCGCGATGGCACATGGAACATCACTTCCATCAGCGAGTTGGCGTAGTACGGAGCGGTCACACCCGTCGTCAGGTTGCGATCAAGGCCGCCCATGTATCCGTCGTGTGTGGCCAGATCCACGTCCCAGCCCAGACCGTGCAGAAACTCTTCATACTGCTCGCTGCCACTCTCGTTGGTCAAAAAGTCGTACTGGTCGCGTTGACCCTCGCCCACATACAACACGCCCACCTTGAACGTCTCACGCACGGGCGTCTTGTCCAGCTCCTTGAGCGCACGGAACATCTTGTCGTCCAGTTCCAGCGCACGGAATGTGTTGAAATTCTTGATGTTGAGGAAGCCAAACTGGGCCAGCAGCATGCGCGAGTGTTGGAACGCCGCGTAGCTCTCGTGTGCATGGTACGGCTCCTTCAACACAGTCAGTTTCGCCTCACGGATGTACTGTTGCAGGTGCGAGCCCTCAAAGCTGGCCTGCTGCTGGAAGATCGACTCCAGGTGGTCGATCTCCACCGATTCGGCTGCACAAAACTCGGGCAGCACGTTGCTGGGCCAGTTTTCGTACGGCAGCGTGTCCGGGTAGCGTTCGCTGATGTACTCCAGCAGTTGGTGGAGCATGGACGCACCGTCCAGACCCACCAGTTCCTCGTCGTACTCGGGCGGCTGGCCAGGCTCTCGCTGGAACTCGTCCAGCGTGACGCTCGGCTCCTGTGCAACCTCCTCCACCGGTTCACAAATGAACACCGGTTCGCCGTCGTCATCTGCGCCGTCGTCGCTGTCGTTGCCTCCCTCTTCGTCGCCGCTGCCTGTGCCCTCACCAGCCTCTGCCTCGTCCTCCTCCTCTTCCTCCTCGCCCTCCAGCTGCCGTGCCATCTCCTCAATCTCGGCTGCCAGGTCGAGCAGCTTCTGCTTGTTCTCTTCGCCCGAAAGCATAAGTTCCGGTCGCAGCAGCTCAGCCTTACGGTAGTGCTCCTTGCCTGCTTCCACACGTGCGGCATAGTCGTCCACCGTCTCGTCAAGGTCCTCCGCCTCAAACTTGTCCCATGACACAATGCCATCCCACACGTACTTGCCGGTCATGTCGCGCGAAATGATGCGTGCGCGCACTCCCTCCTCGGTAGGGATTTCCACAAACGACAGCAGCTGGTTGTTGTTGTTCACAAACACCTTGACTGCACTCTGCGCCTCGCCCAGGCCATTGGACACCAACTCTGTGCGGTCGTCCTCCTCCGAAATGTCTGCGCCGATGCGCGTGCTGCCAAACTGCGTCGGGAAATGGTTCAGCGCGTTGACCATGTGTGCAAGCATCGCTTCGGCGGCGTCGGCAATCGGCGACACGTCCACGTGCTTGCTGCTCGAGCTCTCGTCCTCCTGCTTGACCTTGGCAAAGTTGAGGAATCCGCCGCTCTTGTTGGAGGTCACGCCGCCGCTGAGGGCGAGTGCGCTTGCACTCACCGTGGTGGTGTCCGCCAAGCCACGCTGGATGCAGTCAAAGATGGGCTTGGACAGCATGGAGCCTTCGATGAGCTTGAAATCCACGCTGACAATCCACTCGAGCATGGAGTAGTACAGGTAGGCAGTGACGGCCGGGTTGCCCTTTGACTCAAACTGCTGCAGGATCTGGTTGGCGTAGGCGCTGATGACTGTGATGGACACGTCTTCAGGCACGAGGTCGGCAATTGCCAGCAGCGAGTTGATGCCATCCATGGCTGTGTTGGCCACAACCACTTCCTTGTTGTTCAACTCGAGCAGGATGCGAGCAAGCGTTGCCTTGGCAATGCCTGTGTTCTGGTGCTCAGCGGGGCGAGCAAACTCCAGATTGAGCACCTGGGAGAAGGACCACAGCACCATCTGCTTGTTGATGGTGTTGTCCTCTGCGTCAAGGCTCTTGTTAAGCGTGCCAATGGCCTTCTTGTACAGCTCGTCGTACGAAATAACGCTCTTGGTCTCACCCGAGCTCTTGAGGGTGTTGAGATCGGGCAGTGAACAGCCTGGGTAGCGCTCGGGCAGGCAAAGGATGGAGTTGAGGATGTGGATGCAGGAGCGACGCAGCTCGGCCCCCGGCTTGTAGATGTTGATGCTGGGATCGATGAGCTGGTCAATGATGTTGATGAAAGACGGAATGAGCACAGTGGCGCCGGGCAGGTCGTTGACAAACAGGTCTGTGTTGTTGTTGATGACCTCGGTGATGAAGGAGAAATCACGCGACAGGATGGCGTTGAAGACCGTGCGGTAGAAGTGGGAAAGGTACTCTGTGGTCACATGGTCGCGCGGCACACGGTGGATGAGGCCACTCAGGCCCTGCAGAGCCAAGGCGCGGCTCTTGTCAAAGTCCACGTCCTGCCTGTCCGCAATCTCGACAAACGTGGGACCAAACAGGTTGAGGATGGCCGGCGGCTCGTAGAACACACCTCGGTTGAGCTTGTACGACAGAGTGAGCATCCAGTCTGCCGTATCCACGTATCCCGACACTGCGACGGCGTGAATCTCGGGGTTTTTGAGCGAGTTGATGTTTCCAAGGAGATCTGTGTGCGGGGCAGGGACGGAAGGACGGAAGGACGGAAGGGGTGCAAGGTGAGCGGAGAACGACACATGGTAGGCAATGGGGCAATGGGCGCGGGCGAGGAAGGGGAGAGAACATACAAACGATGCGCAGCCAGATGAAGTTGCCGTTGTCCTCGTTCCATTGCAGACCCATGATGTCGATGGGGTAGGACGGGGCAACCTGGCCAGGGACCTTGGGCACGCCATCAAAGTCGACAATGTTAAAGTCTTTCTTGCGCATTGCACTCTGGCTGTCCTTGGTCTTGTTGCGCTTGGCGGTGGTGGTTTCGACAAGGGTGCCGATGTAATTCTGGACCTCCTGCGAGACCTGGATGAGAATGCTCTTCCAGCGATCGACCACAATGGGCCAGTGGCACCAGAGGACAATCTTGTTGTGGAGGAGGAGCCACATCTCCTCGTCGACCATCTGGGAGCGGATCCAAACGACCATGAGCACCTCGACGGCGTCCGAGGCAATGAGTTTGGCAAAGGTTTGCTCGGCTGTGTCAGGCGACGAGTCGGCCAGGAGGGAGTTTGTGATGTCGACGGTGACGAGCATGAGCTTCTTCCACGTGACCTGGTCCATCTTGAAGAACTTCTCCTTGGCGAGGGAGCGATAGAACATGAGGACGGAGCGGCAGAGGGCAACCAAGGTGGTGAGCTCGTCCGAGTTTTCGCACTCATCCATGCGAGTAAACATGTACGAGGTGTAGTCGACAAAGTCGCGGACATACTTTTGGATGTCGCCCTCAATGACCTCGGGCATGCGGCCGTCGAGGAGCCAGTCGTTGAAGTAGTTGATGGACTTTTGGATGGTCATGGAGAAGTAGAGAGGCAGGTGCAGACCCTGGCGGAAGATTTCGACGCAGCAGTCAAAGTTGTCCTGGTGTGTGGTGAGGATGTCGTGCACCTTGTTGTTTCCAAGCCAGTCCTCCATCGAGTCGACCATCATGTCGGACACGACAAAGGGGCAGCCGTTGACAAAGCCCGTTTCTGAGTGGCAGGCGAAGCAAGGTGCGCAGTGGATGCGGCGGGCATACGCAGGGGCGGCGGTTGCAAAAGCGGTGTGAGAGGGCGCGCGAAAATGAAAAGCGGGGCGAATTGGCGAAAAGCAAAAAAAGCAGCCCTGCAAGGAGGGCGCACGGCCAATGAAGGGAAGGAGGAAGGCCAGGAAAAGGGTGTGCAGGATGGAAACGGGATGTGCGCTGTGGAGAGGAGGACGAGAGGGCGCGGAGGCATGTGTGTGGTGGAGGACGGGCGGTGGAGAGGGGAAAGGGCATACCGTCGTCCTGCTCCATGGTGCCGATGCGCTTGCAGACCTCGGGATAGAAAACAGGCCAGAACTGGTGCTTGAGATGCTCGATCCAAGAGCGGAAGAGCTCGGGGGCATGCGTGAGATGACTCAGGAAGGTCTTGATCATGACGAGGGAGTCCTCCTCGGTGATGGGGTCCTTCGAGTGGGTAAAGACGTTCTGGGGTTTGGGCACCGTGAGGTCGGGCAGCTTGATGCTGGGGTCGCCATTGGCCTCCACGAGCTGGGGAAGACACAGACAGTCCTGTGGGCGGGGCGGGGCGAGGGCGAGGGCTCTGTGTGTGAGCGAGGGCCGCCTGATAAAAAGGGGGCTGGTGAGTGGCGAGCAAAATCCTAGAACGGCGACGCACCTTGAACTGGCGCCACATGGTGTTTGTGACGTTCTTGTCCAGCGTGTCAATGTAGTGGAGCAGCGTGTCGAACCCCTCCACGCGGATGAAGGCCTTGTTGTCGCCGTACGTGGCACCATAGATGGTGCTCGCTGTCGGGAAGGACGGGAATGAAAAAGCACGTTGTGTCAGCGACGTTTTGACGCGCTGGCCAAAAAGGAAGTGGACGCTGCGGGCACAGGCAGGGCGACAGTGACCCCGTAGGTCACAAGATAACCCATGTATGTGTGTGTGTGTGTGTGTGTGTGCACTTACCAATGGCACGAGCCTGCCATTTCTTGCCGACCTTGTCCTTGCGGTACATGGCCAGGTTGCGAATGTGTCCCAGCAGGAACGGCAGGTCCTTGGGGTCGCGCTTGCCTGTGTGGATCATGTCACACGCAAGAAACGGCCAGAGTGTGTCAGTATCGTGTGTGTGTGTGTGTGCGTTCATGTGTCTCACGTTGTGGCCAAGAGAGGTCAGCGCGCAGTCACGTACCGCGCGAGTCTTCGTTGAGGAAGGGCTGGAAGCCATCTTGGATCAAGCGCCAAATCTGGCCATCGTTGTCTCCCGTCTTGTAGAACTCGAGGATCTCCATGGGGTTCTCCTCGACATCTGCACGTGTATTGTGTGTGCGGTGATGGAAAGCGGGCAGGCGGGTGTGAGCAGCCAAGCGGGGCAAGATGGCTTTTCGAGAGGGCAAACAACCCACCAATAAAGTTCTGCAGAGCCTTGAGCCTCTTCATGGAGGACATGCTTTCGTCAAGCACCTTGTCGCGGTGCTTGGCGGCGGTGCCCGCACTGGGCTTCACCATCATCGAAAGACGCTTGCTCATTGCGAGATGGGGACGTGTGGGGTTTGCGATGCCAGCCCCGTCGCAACCACCCCACACTGCGAATGTCCACCACCGTCAACACCACCGCCAACAAAGAACAGGCAACCGTCCAGGCTGAAAACGATCTGGAGTCTGTGGAGACGCTCAGCGAGCTGAAGACCACCTACGGGGCTGAAAAGGAGCTGCTGGAAACGGCGTTGCAGTCCGCTTCCTCGCTCTCGTACATGAGCAACTACGAGGTGCGAATTGTGAGTGGCAACGGCAACCTGCCCTTGGCCAAAGAGATTGCACAATCGCTGGACATCCAGGTGGAGGATGCCATCGTGGACCAGTTTGCAAACGGAGAAATCCAGATTCAGATCGAAAACAACATCCGTGGCGGCGACATCTTTGTGATTCAGAGCCTGTGTGGACCAGACATCAACACAAAGGTCATGGAGCTTCTTCTGCTGATTCACACGGTAAGTTGGCACGCCGAGGAACGCTCTGCCCTTTGCATCAGAGAGCTGTAGGCATGTTTTTGCATCGCACGTGCGGTGTGTACGAGCTCAGACAAAGACGGCGTGTTTTTGCGTGTTCGTGTGGGTGTCCAGAGCGAGGGGAGGCCGTACAAGACCGTGGGTGGGGCGAAATGTGAGAGAGGGCTGACATGTCCGGCACTTGGACGCGCACTCACACACGCACACACATACACACACACACAATCACATCTAGTTGCGCCTCTCGTCGGCCAAGCGCATCACGGCTGTGATTCCGCACTACGCGTACGCAAGGCAGGACCGGAAGACCAAGCCGCGGGTGCCAATCTCCGCGTCGGCTGTGGCGCAGCTGATCACGTGCATGGGCCCGGACAGGGTGATCACATTGGACCTGCACTGCGGCCAAATTCAAGGGTTTTTCCACAACACACCCGTGGACAATCTGTTTGCCGAGCTGGAGTTTGTCACGTACCTGGAGAAGCTCCTGGAAGAACGGGAGATTGCCAAGGACGAGCTGGTGATTGTGTCGCCCGACGCGGGCGGCGTGGCTCGTGCTCGCCGTGTGGCCGACAAGCTGGGCGCCCATTCTGTGGTGACCATCCTGAAGCGCCGTGTGGAGAAGAACCAGGTGGAGTCGATGCAGATTGTTGGCGACGTGCAGGACATGCACTGCATCATCTGTGACGACATGATCGACACCGCAGGCACTCTGTGCAAAGCAGCCGAGCTGCTGCAGGAGCGTGGTGCCAAGAGTGTGGGTGCCTGTGCCACACACGGTGTGTTTTCGGGCCCGGCCATGGAACGTCTCAACGCAAGTGAGGCACTGTCCTGGGTCACTGTCACTGACTCCATCCCACAGTCCAAGAACGTGGAGGAGTGCGACAAGCTGCACGTGATCAGTGTGGCCGAACTCATTGCAAAGGCAATCCTGCGTGTCCACCAAGAGCAAAGCCTCAGCGCCTTGTTTCGCACGTGACGACTCTTTTTTTGCAATGAACGATGAATGAGCAAAGAATACGTTTGGTGTGTTGGATGTGCTACCTCGTGAGCCAGGTGTTTGCTTGGATCGAGGAGGAGGAAGACGCCGACGACGACGACGAGGCTCCCGCCGACCAAGCGCTCCGAGAGGGGCGGTTCAACACACGATGCATCTGCCACTGGACCAATAGGCCGTCTTTGGTGCCTGCATACATGCTGTCGCCGCTGATGTGGACACTGGTGACTGCAGAACGGTGGTGGCCAAAGATTTGTAGACACCGGTGGCCCTGGACGTCCCAAAGACGCATCGTTCGGTCCTGGCTGCCTGTGAGCAGGATGGCTGCGCCCGAGCGAGTGCTGGCCATGTCCATGGCGGTGACCTGTGCCAGGTGACCGGTGAGGGTTGCGTGGCTGTCGGTGTCCCCCACTTCGATCTTGTTGCTTTCCTCGGCAAACGCATACGTGGTGCCATGAAGAGCCAGCACAGAGATGGGTTTGCCGTTTGTGTTTTGTGGTGACTGGCGGAAGGCCAGATCGACGAGACAGGATAGGGTGGAACCACGGAACATCGAGGCGCCGACTGAGCTACCAACGTGCAGCAACGGCCCAATGTCTGTGTGTGCCGCATACTTTACATGCAACACAGGCCGTGACTGCTTGTTCTGCTCCAATGAATTTACAAACTCGCCTGAGCGCAGATCGACGAGATGGACCCATCCAGCGGCTGTGCCCAGACACGCACATGACGCATACGCCGTGTGGTTGACCATGCCTCCGTCAAAGAAACTCAGCGTGGTCAGTCGGCTCGTCATTTGGCCGTGAGCTCGCTGCAGTTGATCCATCAGGCAACAACGCGTGAACACGTCCTCGTCCTGGTTCGGGGCTGCCAGAGACACGCTCACCTTGCCGTACTCCAGATCGTGGAGGTTCATGTGTGGCCCCTGTACACACAAAAGCTTCCAGGCATCCACATCCACGTCGGTGGCCTCCTGCTTGAGCTGCATGTGGTCCAGCAGTTGCCCGGTGTCGCGTCGCCACAGACACACTGTCCCGTCAGCATCCCCAGACACAGTGTGCACATTGTCGCTTGCGATGCATTTCACAGCGGCCCGGTGGCCACGCAAGTGCACTTTTGTGTGCGAACCTGTGATCAGACCGTCGGCCAGCACCCTGCGTTGGTGAGCCTGCCGGCTGCGAAACACAGTCCGCCACGACTGCTGCTCGCTGTCCATATTACACCCAAACACCTGCCATCCGTCTTTTTCGGCCCAACCACTGTCCACGGCCTCTTCCTCGCTCCGATTGTACTCATCTCGCGCGGCAAACACGCGTTGGTACAGCCCTACCCACAGGTGGTCGTCTGCAACCAGAGTGGCCATGGCACGGCACGTGCATGCCAACTGCATAAGTACGTATGGATTGAGGAAGCTTGTGATGAGCTGCAGCACCTCGGTGGGCATGTCCAACAGGCCCAGTGGCACGACCGTTTCCACCCTTTTCTTTGTCCGCCTCTTTTTCTTCTCCCCATTGCCTTTGCCCTGTATGCCCTTTCCCTTGGCCCCCTTGCGTCGTTGCGCCTGCGAATCCGCTTCCTCTGTCTGCTTCCCGCTCTTCTTCTTCTTGCTTTTCGTTCGCCGTTTCTTGCTGCGTTTCGCCTTGGCTGACGCCGACGCTTTGCCACCCACCGTGCTGCCCACCACACTCAGATCACTGGATATATGTTGCTCTGGCGTACGCGATGCAGCCTGCGCCCCGATGGAGCTGTTGGATTTGCCTGGACTGCTCCATGCGACGCGTGAGCGCAGCGACATTGGTTTGGCGAGGTTCGCGAAAACAACATGTCTCCATTGGGCTCCTCAATCACCCAATCACCCACTGTCCCCCTGTGCTTCTCCATCCGAAAACAACTGAAGCTGGCTGCCGTACTCGCCAAAGGCCTCGCCCAGACACTGGGCCAACATGTCGCTGGCAAACGTGTCTTCGGGGTTGAGCCCAAGCGCCTTGTGGAAGAACTCGAGGGCGAGGTCGATGTCGCCCTTGAGCTGGTAGGTGAAGGCCAGCGCAGTGTACGTGCTTGCACTGGCTGACATGCTCAGGGAGACCTGGTAGCAACGGATTGCCTCGTCCCACTTGCACTGTTTGCGCAAACAGTGGGCAAGGTTCACGTATGTGCACTCGAGATTGTCACTGTTCTTGTTGTTGCTCTTGTCGATGGCGCGCTGGAAGTATTCCTGGGCCTCTTCGTATTCGCGGTTGGCGTAGCACAACACGCCCAACTCGTTGTAAACCATGGGGTCGTCCGGACAGGCTTCGGCCGCCTGTGCAAACAGTTTCGAGCCCATGGAGACGTTGTTGTTGCGCACACTCTCCATGCCCATGCACAACGCAGGCAGGTGACATCCGGGAAACAGACGCAGCGCCGTACGGTAGGCAGCCATGGCCTGGTCCGACTCGTCCTTTGCCGCAAACGTGTGACCAAATCCAATCCACGCCGGTGCATAGTCGCTGTCCAACGACGTGGCCTTGCTGAAGTACTGCCGCGACTGGTCAAAGTTGCCCACCAGGAAGTAGTAGCAGCCCACGCCGTACCACGACACCGGCTCGTTGGGGTACTCGTCCACCAGCCGGTGCGCCACATAGAATAGCTGCACGTCCATTTTCAGCTCCACCAGTGACGAAATGTGCAATGTCATGCCCTCACGCTGGAACGGGTCCTCGTCCAACATCCTGCGCGAGCACGTATCGGGGAGCGTGAGTTGATGCGTTTGGCACATGGCTGCTCACACCACGCCCCTGGTTCGTGTCTTACCCCTGTGTGATGTCGTAGCATTGTTGAAAGTCGTTCTTGTAGAACGCAGCCTCTGCACGGGAGAGCAACACGTGCGGATCTTTGGCCAGAGCGTACTTGCTCTCCAGCACCTGCAGCTCCTTGCTGGTGTCCCTGTTTTGGTCGTGCTGTGCCACAGGTGGATGAAAACAATGTCATCGGCAAGGGGGGGTCAGGTCCCAACAGTGTCAGCGACAGGTAGGCGTGCTGAGAAGGCTGTGTTTGCCTCACCTTGCTCAACGAGTTGCGGTACATCAGCTGCAACCACTCATCCTGGTCCTCGAAATCAAGGTCCTCCAATAATTCACGTTCTGTGTAGGGCGACCGAAGAGGAGTGAGTGGGTGCACACAGTGCACGGGGGCAGGCACGGGGCGGAAGGGTGAATTTGGCGCCAACCTTGATCCGCCGTCAGAAGATGGTACTTGCACAGCTTGTCAAAGGCCTGTGGGTGGGCAGGCACTCAGAGGTGTCAGCGGGAGCAACGACGCACGAAACAAAGACTACACAGCATACCTCGTAGCAGTAGACGTCGTAACGCAGAGCAGCACAATAGTAAGTGGCGGCGAGTTGGCGGTTCTCCAGCTTCTGGTGAACCTGGGCCCGCTGGAAGCACAAAGCGGCTTCGATTGAGATGGTGCCCATGCCTGTGGATGTGCCCTTGTCCATGGCAAACGGGGAGCTGTTCGAGGAGCCGGATTGCTCATGGCTGCCTTCGTTGATGATGTCCTCAATGTCCAGCAGCGCCAAGCACTTGTCCCAATCACAGGCGGTCATGAGACACTGGACATACAAAAACCGAAACTGCCTGTGCTTCTCCACGAGCTCATTGCGTTCAATGAGATCAATGCAGCGCTGGTGCTGCCCCGCGGCAGCGAATGCCTTTCCCAGCAGATACATGTCAAATTCGTCAGCCCCAGCACAACTCTTCAGCTTGGTGGCGTAAAAGATTGCCCCTTCATACATCTGCTTGTCCATCATGTCGCGCACAAGCGCCTGCAGCTTCTCGCGCTCCATGATTTGCCGTGCTGGCGGTGGCGCAATTGCGTGATGGTGTTGATTCAAACCTGGGTGTGAGATGCACTCACAAGCAACAAGCCAACATTTGGGAGGAAAGGGTCGAGGAAAACCGGCGTGATAGTGGTGCGCACAGCAGACCAAGACAAGAAGAAAGAAAGAGCAACCATGTCGGGTGAGTTTGGTGGTCGATGGCCGATGAAGATTGCATGGGTAGCAGCACGGTAGCGCACGCGAGGAATGACCATGTGTGCTGTGGTGTGGTGATGGTGCATGTCGACGTGTGCAGTGGGAGAAGAGTGGAGGAGGGGCGGAGAAAAAATGGACAAGAAACGGCTGAGGCGGAAAAATGGCCACCGCAACGCAAAATCCGTGGGGGCGTGTACAAGGAGAGGAGGCTGACACGGGAGACTGGGGTGGGGACAGTGAGCACAGAGAACAACAACATGAAGGTGGAAGTAACAGAGACGGAGAAGGGCAGCTGCATCGTGTTTGACGAGCTGTTCAAGGAAGGGGACGCAAGCGAGTTTGTGAGCCCCGTGAAGGAGCGGCTGGAGTCGCAACAGCGAAGCCCGCCGTCAAGCGAGGAGGAAATCGAGGCAAAGCTGGCAGCAGCAGCAGCACGCAGGGAGGTAGGTGGGGAAGGGGTGGGGAGACAGAAGAGGGGAGGGGTGTGGTGGCGGGAGACAGAGAGTGGTCAGAGAGTTGTTTGGCGCCATTTTTGGTTGACGTGTGGCCATGTCAGGAAAGGGCGGGACAGGAGAAAGGGACGGGACGGGATGAGAAACTGACACGGATTGGGACGGTGTGGGCGGTGATGGGCCATGGGGACACACGTATGGGACACATGGGATGCGGGATGGACGGTTGTGAGGACAGTCTCTGCAGAACGAGCGGGCAGCCAAGGCAGGGGCAGAGGTGGAGCGTTCGATTGCAAAGGCGAAGCAGCAGAAGGAAGGAGTGGAGGAGTGGGCCAAGGAGAACCGAGAGGCACTGGATGAGCGTCTGGCGATGGCTGAGGAGAACAGGAACGCCCAGCTGGCGGCAAAGCAGAGCAAAGCAAGCCAGGAGGTGGAGACGGCCAAGGCGAAGGCGGAGGCGGCAAAGAATGCACAGGACGAGGAGGCGGAGAACCGAAGGGTGTCTCTGGAGACGAGGATGGCAAACGCACAGGAGGCACGGGAGGCGATGGTGCAGGAGAAGGCGAGCAAGGCTGGGGCCGAGGTGAGCCGGGCGCGGGACATTGCGGCGGCGCCGAAGCCCGAGGTGGAGGACATGGAAGTGAAGGTGGAGGAGTAGCAAGGGGAAGGAAGAGGAGTGTGGGGGGATATGAGGATGTGGTAGAGAGTGTGGATGGGGGGTGGATGGGGGCGATGCGATTGCACGTGTCCTGCCGTTTGACACGGGCGGGATGAGCGTGGTGGAAGGGTGGTGGAAGGGTGGTAGGGGATGTGGGGAGGGCGATGGTGTGGATGGAGGCCAGATGGGGGCGTGGCGAATTTGACGAATGCAAAACGGAACTTTTTTTTCGCTGAAGGCAGTTTCCGGATGTTGGATTTTGGAAGATTGGAGACGACATGGGGCACGCACAGGAATGGGAGAAGTACACAGGGGTGGACAGGGGACAGAGAGTGGTGTGAGGTGCATGTGCATCGACACAAGGGGCTACATGTGTGTGGACGGGCGGAATCCGGCGTCGCGAATGTTCGCTTCGCGGAAAGTTTGGGTGGAAGCGCAGGGTACAAAAAGCGCGGACCGCGGATGCACCAAGACGACCAACCCAACTTCTGTGAGTGAGAGGAAATCAAGTCCAAGCGAGACAGGACTACAGAGAGCGAGAGAGAGTTACAGAGACATCATACCAACACATCATCGCTATACACAGAGAAAAAGCAGTCAGGAACACACAAGAAAATGAGCAGCACTGGAAGCGGACTTGCAATTGGCATTGATCTGGGCACGACCAACTCGTGCGTGGGTGTGTGGCGCAACGGAAAGGTGGAGATTGTGCCGAACAACCTGGGTCAGCGTACGACACCTTCGTACGTGGCGTTCACGGACGGTGAGACGCTTGTGGGCATGGCAGCAAAGAACCAAATTGCACGCAACCCGCACAACACCGTTTTCGACGCCAAGCGTCTGATTGGACGCAAGTTCCAGGACGAGACGGTGCAGGGCGATCTGCAGCACTGGCCGTTCAAGGTCAAGGCAAACAGCGACGGCAAGCCTCTGATCGAGGTGGAGTCGCACGGACAGAAGAAGGAGTACCAGGCGGAGGAGATTTCGTCGATGGTGCTGGGCAAGCTCAAGAGCGACGCAGAGGAGTACCTGGGCGGAGACGTGAAGGACGCAGTGATCACTGTGCCGGCGTACTTCAACGACGCCCAGCGTCTGGCTACAAAGGATGCGGCACGCATCGCTGGGCTGAACGTGCTGCGCATCATCAACGAGCCGACGGCAGCTGCGCTGGCATACGGTCTGGACAAGATGGACAACAACGAGGGAGAGAAGAACATCCTCATCTTTGATCTGGGAGGAGGTACGTTTGATGTGTCTCTGCTGAGCGTGGACGAGGGCTTCTTTGAGGTGAAGGCCACGGCAGGCGACACGCATCTGGGTGGTGAGGACTTTGACAACCGCGTGGTGGACCACCTGGTGAAGGAGTTTAAGCGCAAGAACCGTGGGGCGGACCTGACGGAGAGCGCACGCTCGCTGCGCCGTCTGCGCACGGCAGCTGAGAGCGCCAAGCGCGCTCTGTCGTCTGCCACGACGACACAGATCGAGGTGGACGCCCTGTACGACGGCATCGACTTTTACACGAGCCTGTCGCGCGCACGCTTCGAGGAGCTGTGCTCGGACCTGTTCCGCTCGTGCCTGGACCCGGTTGCTCGCGTGCTGAAGGACGCCAAGCTGGACAAGCGCAGCGTGGACGAGGTTGTGCTTGTGGGTGGATCTACGCGTATCCCGAAGATCCAGTCCCTGCTGAGCGAGTTTTTCAACGGCAAGGAGCTGCACAAGGGCATCAACCCGGACGAGGCTGTGGCGTACGGCGCAGCTGTGCAGGCAGCCGTGCTGACGGACCAGGGCGGCGAGGACCTGTCGCAGGTGCTGCTGGTGGACGTGACTCCGCTGTCGCTTGGTATCGAGACGATGGGTGGCATGATGGCAAACATCATTGACCGCAACACGCAGGTGCCGTGCAAGAAGTCGCAGACGTTCAGCACAGCACAGGACAACCAGCCTGCGGTGAGCATCCAGATCTACGAGGGTGAGCGCGCACGCACGGCAGACAACAACCTGCTGGGCAAGTTTGACCTGACGGGCATCCCGCCGATGCCGCGCGGACAGCCTCAGATTGAGGTGACGTTCGAGGTGGATGCAAACGGTATCATGCACGTGACGGCTTCGGAGAAGAGCACGGGCAAGAGCCAGAACATCAAGATCGAGAACAACCGCGACCGCCTGAGCGACGAGGACATCGAGCGCATGGTGAAGGAGGCCGAGGAGCGCAAGGCAGAGGACGAGGAGGTGCGCAACACGGTGGCAGCACGCAACGGGCTGGAGAGCTACGCGTACGGCCTGCGCAACTCGCTGCAGGAGCCGCAGGTGAAGGAGAAGCTGGAGGAGGCCGACGTGAACACGCTGGACGGTGTGATCAAGGAGACGATCGAGTGGCTGGAGAACAACCAGACGGCGACGAAGGAGGAGTACGAGTACCAGCAGAAGGAGCTGGAGGAGAAGGCAATGCCCATCATGAGCAAGCTGTACGCTGGTCAGCAGGGCGGAGCCGGTGGATTCCCTGGCGCTGGTGGAGCTGGAGGCGCAGGCGGCTTTGGCGGTTTCGACGCCGGAGCAGCTGGCGGCAGCAGCAACAGCAGCGACGGCCCGCAGGTGGAGGAGGTGGACTAAGACGAGTAATCAGTCGAGGTCTGCTGGCGAAGCCACACTGATTGGGAGTTCAGGGAAGAGATGTTTTGATGAAGTGACGAGCAAACGGGGCGGGTGCGCTCCGTTTGTGCTGGAACCATCGAGCTAGGGAGAGGAAGAGAGAGAGACACACACACAACCCTGGGGTCATTAAAACCAACCAACGCTTTCAACCACAACACACCTTGCATGGATGGGGATGAGCGGGAGCGGGAGCGCGCGCGCCAGGCCAACGCCGGCCAACAATGTCTTCAAAGGCTTCCTCCAACGAGATGTTCAACGAATTGCAAACAATGAAGGAGGCGGAGTTGCTGATTCTGGCACCGACGAGCAAGCATTGGCACGAGCGGTACGTGCGGCTGGCTGACGGAGCTCTAAAGTATTTCAAAGCGCGGAAGGACCTGGCATCGAAGTGCACGGTGCCACTGGGGGACTGTGTGGTGGAGTGGGAGGAGCCACGTATTGTGGGCAATGATGACAGGCCGTTGCACAACTTTGCGGTGCGGAGCAAGGTGACGTTCCACGTTGGCAGCTACAACTACAGTGACGTGAACGACTGGTACCAAACTCTGTTGTGTGCAATGGACGTACAACAGTACATCGCGACGTGTCTTCAATACGGGGTAAGGAGGTGGTACAGGACGCACAGGGCACACAGAGGGAATGGACGCGAGAGGACGGCAAACTGACGCA
Source organism: Mantamonas sphyraenae (assembly GCA_026936335.1). NCBI lineage: Eukaryota > Mantamonadidae > Mantamonas > Mantamonas sphyraenae. The sequence continues at coordinate 77,514 of JAPMXV010000037.1, read as the reverse complement.
CCTGCATGTCCCAGGTGGAACCAGAAGAGCAGGTTACACAGTGTTTGAACCAAGCCATGGGCAAGGAGCTTGGGTTGGACGACACGGAGCTGACATTCAACGGCCTGGCAGCCATCACGGAGCTGCTGCCAAACAACGAGTCTGTGGAAGAGCTGCGTTTGACGCAGTGCGGATTGACGGACGCTCACTGTGACCTGTTGACAAAGGCAATGAGCGAGAGCGAAAGTATGTGCTTGAAAGAGGCGTGGAGATGGTGTGAGTAAGGCGGAAAGGAGGACTGGCTGACACCGTGGGGGGTTTTGCAGCGCTGCAACGAGTGACACTGTCAAACAACCGGATATCGGACATGGGAGCAGGCATTTTGTGTGATGCACTTCTGTTCAACGTGTTCCTTCAGGAGCTTGACCTGTCGCACAACCAGGTCGGGGACGTCGGTGCAGCGTACCTTGCGCAGTCGCTGCGCAGCAATGTGGGGCTGCGTGTGCTGAAGCTGCGCAACAACCGGCTGGGCAAACAGGGGGCTTTGGACCTTGCAGAGAGCATGGTGGAGAATACCACGTTGACTGAGCTGGATGTGAGCGAAAACGGGGTCGGGGTTGAAGGAGGCACAGCGCTAGCGCGGGCGGTGAAGAAGATGGAGCAGCTGCAGTCGCTAAAGATGGCAGCAACTGAGATCGACTCGGACGTGTGCAGCGTGCTGGCGTTGTCACTGATGAGCCATCCGGGGATGACGGCAGTGGATTTGTCGGACAACGATCTGACCGGAGAAGGGCTCGGTGCATTGGCCTCTGTGCTTCGCACCAACCCTAAACTCACCCTGTTTGAGTTTGGATCCAAAAAGGCGTTGGACAATTCGCAGATTGCCGATCTCTCTGGTGCGGTGATGGATGCAGGCTTCGAGATGGACACGCTGCAACTAACACGGGACACCATGGACCGCAAGTGGGTAGAACCAGAAAGTGCGTTGTCGAGCAAGAGTGCACGTAGGAACACATGGGCGAGGGTGTAGCGAGCTGCTGGAGCGAGAACAACGGGAACAACGAAGGCGTCCATTTTTGTGCAGCCATTGTGCGCCTTCCTCAGGGGCCACAGGCAACCACGGCGACACGAACGTCACTGCAAACTTGCCTTGGGGGACGCGAAAGGACACGGAGAAGGCCGAGGAAGGATTCCCCCCACCGCGTTTGTGGCCCCGAATGTGTGGGAAGGCCGGGAAGGCAGGTGAAGGCTTCCGCAGAAAAGGAAGGCCTTCCTCGGCTCGATTGAAAAGCAAGAGACAACCACCTGCCCTCCCACATCCAATACAACCAACCAACCAAACCAACCAACCAACCAAGTAATCATGGACGACGATATTGCAGCTCTTGTGGTGGACAACGGATCCGGCATGTGCAAGGCCGGCTTTGCGGGTGACGACGCTCCCCGCGCTGTGTTCCCGTCGCTGGTGGGCCGTCCGCGCCACCAGGGCGTGATGGTGGGCATGGGCCAGAAGGACGCCTATGTGGGTGACGAAGCTCAGTCCAAGCGTGGTATCCTGACCCTGAAGTACCCGATCGAGCACGGCATCGTGACCAACTGGGACGACATGGAGAAGATCTGGCACCACACCTTTTACAACGAACTGCGTGTGGCCCCCGAGGAGCACCCTGTGCTGCTGACCGAGGCTCCGCTCAACCCCAAGGCCAACCGCGAGAAGATGACTCAGATCATGTTTGAGACCTTCAACACGCCGGCGATGTACGTGGCCATCCAGGCTGTGCTGTCGCTGTATGCCTCTGGCCGTACCACGGGTATTGTGCTGGACTCTGGTGATGGTGTGTCGCACACTGTGCCCATCTACGAGGGTTATGCGCTGCCGCATGCCATCCAGCGTATCGATCTGGCCGGTCGCGATCTGACCGACCACCTGATGAAGATCCTGACGGAGCGTGGATACTCGTTCACCACGACGGCCGAGCGCGAGATTGTGCGTGACATCAAGGAGAAGCTGGCGTACGTGGCCCAGGACTTTGAGCAGGAGATGGCGCAGGCGGCTCAGTCGTCGAGCTGCGAGAAGAGCTACGAGCTGCCGGATGGACAGGTGATCACGATCGGCAACGAGCGCTTCCGCTGCCCCGAGGCTCTGTTCCAGCCGTCGATGCTGGGCATGGAGGCTGTGGGTGTGCACGAGACGACGTACAACAGCATCATGAAGTGCGACGTGGACATCCGTTCGGACCTGTACGGCAACATTGTGCTGTCGGGTGGTACGACGATGTTCCCGGGCATTGCCGACCGTCTGCAGAAGGAGGTGACAGCACTTGCCCCGCCGAGCCAGAAGATCAAGGTTGTGGCCCCGCCCGAGCGCAAGTACTCTGTGTGGATTGGCGGCTCGATCCTGGCATCGCTGTCGACGTTCCAGCAGATGTGGATCTCCAAGCAGGAGTATGACGAGTCTGGCCCGTCGATTGTGCACCGCAAGTGCTTCTAAAGAGCGAGGCGGATGCGTGAGGGGACGAGCAGGATGGCAACGGCGAAGGACAAGGGGGAGACAACGGGGATGATTGATGTACAGCATGGAAGGGAACGAAATGGACGAATTATTGGATGAACGTCACGTGTTGAAGATGATGACGATGACGATGATGATCATGATCATGGATGGGTGGTTGTTGGATGAAGCGGTTGTTTCTGTGGGTGGTTGCAGAGTATCAACACCTGACCTGATGTGAGCACGAACTTCCACAGCTCACACAAGACACCCATCTGGTCGCGTAAGAGAGCAAGCACATATGGTTGAAGCGATCGGGTGCCCACTTGGCAATCCACTAGTCACTTCCCCTCCATCTGCAAGCAGCACTTGCACCACGCCATGATGGTCCCCACCGAGCCTACTTTCGTGTGATGTAGCTACTCCTACCACATGGCAGGGAGGACCCCTTGCTCCTGCCATGGCGGTGCAAGAGTCGTTTGATCCGAACACTAGACTCCACCATGTCCCGTTTCAACGTACCCAACACAAAACACAGGGCAACGTGTGAGAACAACAATGGCTTTGCATCATCGTTGTGCGTGAATGGGACCAACGGTAAAATGGTATGTGAGTCCCCATTCGCACCAGTGGGTTTGTGAACGCACACTGATCAGTGCCCCCAAGCCACGAGGAAGGTCAAGGAAGGACACTTCTGGACCAGGAAGGACACAGCAGAAGGCCGAGGAAGGATTCCCCCCACCGCGTTTGTGGCCCCGAATGTGTGGGAAGGCCGGGAAGGCAGGTGAAGGCTTCCGCAGAAAAGGAAGGCCTTCCTCGGCTCGATTGAAAAGCAAGAGACAACCACCTGCCCGCCCACATCCAATACAACCAACCAACCAAACCAACCAACCAACCAAGTAATCATGGACGACGATATTGCAGCTCTTGTGGTGGACAACGGATCCGGCATGTGCAAGGCCGGCTTTGCGGGTGACGACGCTCCCCGCGCTGTGTTCCCTTCGCTGGTGGGCCGTCCGCGCCACCAGGGCGTGATGGTGGGCATGGGCCAGAAGGACGCCTATGTGGGTGACGAAGCTCAGTCCAAGCGTGGTATCCTGACCCTGAAGTACCCGATCGAGCACGGCATCGTGACCAACTGGGACGACATGGAGAAGATCTGGCACCACACCTTTTACAACGAACTGCGTGTGGCCCCCGAGGAGCACCCTGTGCTGCTGACCGAGGCTCCGCTCAACCCCAAGGCCAACCGCGAGAAGATGACTCAGATCATGTTTGAGACCTTCAACACGCCGGCGATGTACGTGGCCATCCAGGCTGTGCTGTCGCTGTATGCCTCTGGCCGTACCACGGGTATTGTGCTGGACTCTGGTGATGGTGTGTCGCACACTGTGCCCATCTACGAGGGTTATGCGCTGCCGCATGCCATCCAGCGTATCGATCTGGCCGGTCGCGATCTGACCGACCACCTGATGAAGATCCTGACGGAGCGTGGATACTCGTTCACCACGACGGCCGAGCGCGAGATTGTGCGTGACATCAAGGAGAAGCTGGCGTACGTTGCTCAGGACTTTGAGCAGGAGATGGCACAGGCGGCTCAGTCGTCGAGCTGTGAGAAGAGCTACGAGCTGCCGGACGGACAGGTGATCACGATCGGCAACGAGCGCTTCCGCTGCCCCGAGGCTCTGTTCCAGCCGTCGATGCTGGGCATGGAGGCTGTGGGTGTGCACGAGACGACGTACAACAGCATCATGAAGTGCGACGTGGACATCCGTTCGGACCTGTACGGCAACATTGTGCTGTCGGGTGGTACGACGATGTTCCCGGGCATTGCCGACCGTCTGCAGAAGGAGGTGACAGCACTTGCCCCGCCGAGCCAGAAGATCAAGGTTGTGGCCCCGCCCGAGCGCAAGTACTCTGTGTGGATTGGCGGCTCGATCCTGGCATCGCTGTCGACGTTCCAGCAGATGTGGATCTCCAAGCAGGAGTATGACGAGTCTGGCCCGTCGATTGTGCACCGCAAGTGCTTCTAAAGAGCGAGGCGGATGCGTGAGGGGACGAGCAGGATGGCAACGGCGAAGGACAAGGGGGAGACAACGGGGATGATTGATGTACAGCATGGAAGGGAACGAAATGGACGAATTATTGGATGAACGTCACGTGTTGATGATGATGATGATGATGACGATGATGATGATCATGGTGGGGTGATTGTTGGATGAAGCGGTTGCGAAGTTGAATCCAAACGATCTTGGAGGACAAGAACAATGTGGAAACGGTGGGGCAGTGCAGTGGACACTGGAAGGAAAGTGGGTCTGGCTGTGCTTGTGGAGGGAATGAGGCGCACGACAGTTGTTGTGGAAGTGTCTGTTCTGGATCGCGTGGCAGGGATGGCAAGCAAGCGCAAGAAGCAAGCTCGTAGAGACTTGTCGCGACGCAATGTTCAGCAACTTAGACTGAAGCGCATGGGAAGAGAACGTCGTCAAGCGCGGCTCGAGGAGAAGCTGGCAAAGCGGAGGGAGGCCATAGCTGCGGCTGGCGGACGGCCCAAATGGCCGGCTGCTGCGGACAACGAGTTGGAGGAGGCGGCAGCGCCAGCAATGGTGCCTGTGAAGGAGACAGAGATGAATCGTGCAAAGTCACTTCTTGGTAAGGACGGCTGAGGGGTGGAATGCTGCGTTGAGACACACGGTACGCGGACGGCTTACACAGAAGACAGGGAACGTGGTTGCGCTGAGCCAGCGTGAGAAACGGCGTGGGTTGCGTCCGATGCAACGGTTGGAGCTGTTGGAGCTGATTGGAGAGGATCCCACGCCGCAGCGAGCAATGGACGTGCTGGCGTACCTGCGCAGAGGCAACCAAGGAGAATGAGCCACCAGCACGACCATTCGCACGGGTTGGAACCGGGTCCAGAGTCTGCTGTGTGGAATGCAGCCATGAACGGGAGACTGGATCGTGTGCGGCAGCTTGTGGAGAAGGTTCCGTCGCGTACGAGCGTCCAGGACGAGCACGGCTATGCTCCGCTGCACTATGCCGCACGTTCGGGACACTTGGATGTGGTGCGGTTTCTGGTGTGGAATGGGGCCAGTGTCGACGCACAGACAAACGGTGGGGCGACGGCTCTGCACCGCGCAGCGTACATGGGCCATACTGAGGTGGTTGGGGTGTTGCTCAAGGCAGGTGCGTCGACTGTGCTTCAAGATGGAGATGGATTGACGGCTCTGCACAAGGCAGCGGGACGAGGACACGTAGATGTGGTTGCACAGCTGCTGGACGCTGGGGCGGACGCAAACGCAACCGACGTCAAGGGCCGCACGGTGCTGGACATATGTGCAGGGCAAGCAGAGTACGAGGCAATTGCGGAGCTGGTGTTGCCGTTTGTGGGAGAGACATCCAAAGAGGGAAAGGAGGTGGAGGTGGAGGTGGAAGAAGCGGAAGTTGAAGTGGGGCAGGACACAGACAAAACCAGTTGATTTGTGCGACGCCACTGCGTGTCACAGAGAGCCCAATTCCACCTCTTTGTTGGCTTCCTCCTCGGTGTTGTCGCCGTCGTTGCCGTCGTCGTCGTCGTCGCGAGGGTTGTTGTCTGGCTTGCGCAGGTAGAAGATGGCGCAGTCTTCCTTGTCCCTGCTGAGCCAGCAATGGAAGGAAAAGTCGTAGGTGACACCCTGGTTGACCTTTGTAACATGCACCGTCTCTAGGTACCAGCTGGGAAACAGAGAGGTGTTGCTGTGACCAATGGAGAGGGCGGTGATGTCACCCACGTCGATGTCGCTGCACTCAAACACATCCTCCGAGTCTCGACCAAACGTGCCGTCGCCATCAATAACAATGTCGCCTGTGATGTAATCGGTACCCACAAGGGTACAGTGGACCTGTGCGTTTGTGCCTGCGGTCAACTTGTTGCCCGTGACGAAGCGAAGCCTGTAGTCTTCGACGGCTGCAGGATTTGGGACGAGCAGCCAGTGGGGGTGGAACGCCACATCCGATGTGTTGTGTGAGCACTATGGACACTGTGTGCGGGATGCGACACTGGGAAGGGGACGGAGAGAAGGGGCGCGAGGAAAGCAGAGTTTGGGTGTCGTTCTGCGCAAACTCCGCACCTTCTGGCTTTTTGACACCGCGGAACTGTTCGCGGACGCGGACCATCTCAGCAAGATAGTCCTTCCAGCGCTGCTGGGCCAATGCCTCCTTGTCGGCTGAGCTCATGAGCCGGTAGGCGAGTCGAATTTGGTTTGCCCGGCGGACGATGCGCTGCTGCAACCAACGACAAGACCAACCTTGATGAACTTTGAAACACTTGCAAACGCGCTTACGGATCATATCAACAGCGAGAAATTCAACATTGAGGAAGCCAAAGCACTGGTGGCCGGGTAGGTGGAAGGGGGGGATGGCGAGCTGTGGAAAGAGGAAAATTCCCGCATTTCAGACAAGGTGGCAACGGCGTGCAAATGAGGGCGAAGCTGACCAAGAAGAGTGCTGCGGGACAGGTATGAGAACGACCCGGAAGAGTGGGGCAAGTATGCATACCTGGAGTCGGACAGGTACACACGGAACCTGGTGTGCGGCACGGACGACTTCAACATGATCGTGCTTGTGTGGGGACCGGGCGTACGGTCGCCCATCCACGACCACGCGGGTGCACATTGCTTCATGAAGGTGTTGCAAGGTAGGTACTGGGGATGGCGGGGATGTGGGAGGCGTAAGAGCGAGAGGACAAACGAGGGTGTGTCCGGAGGACGGCGGACCGAGCGTTTTGGCGCGGGACCACGTCGACAGGGGAAAAGAAGGGGGTGTTCACCGACCTCACACACGAACCACAGGCACGCTCGTGGAGGAGCAGTATCCTATCGACTGCAAAGAAGGGGAAAAGATGGAATGCATGCAGGAGAACACACTGCAGACTGAAGACACAACCTACATCAGCGGTGAGTTTCCGCCTTTCAGAAAATTTTTGCCCTTAAAAACGCCCGGTGGAAAATTCGGGAATGAGTGAAAATCCAACGAAGCGCGCAAGCAGCGACCCAGAGGAGGATTGGGATGCTGACACGGCTGCATGTGGGTTGCTATACCCTATATACGTGGTGGAGTACAGACGACATTGGACTGCACTGCATCTACAACCGATGCCCGCAAACGCCAGCTGTGTCGCTGCACATCTACTCGCCCCCGTACGACCAGTGCCTGTGTTTCAAGCACCGCACAGGAGAGAGGCGGACAGCCAAAGTGACATGGTATTCGGTGGGAGGCGAAAAGATGCAGACGAGGGACAAGACACGTGGATCGGAGGACGGAGCAATGGTCGAGGCGGAAAAACTGGGCGGCCACGACCGCATGTGTATCAGCAACATGATGAAAGAGGACGAGGAAGGTGAAACGTCGTCGGACGAAGAGTTGACAGTGACGAGTGCGGTGGACGAGAACGATTGAGACCTTGTGCGCGTGTTGTGGCAAAGCAAGACCACAAGCATGAGCGAGAAATCTCTGCAGAGCAGTGACCTGGGTAGTGAGGGACTGTACGACAACCCAAGGAATGAATATCGACTGCAGAAGCTGAAGCAGGTGTTTGTCACGTACGACATGGACGGCAGCGGAACGATTGAGCGGTCGGAACTGCCGCTGCTCATTCACAAGCTGCTGCCGGCTGATGGCGCATACACTCAGCAGGAGCTGGACGATATCTGGGCCAACCTGGACACCAATGACAACGGCGTGGTAGGTTTGAGGGAAGCACGCAAGGCTGTGGGCCGCATGTGCTGCTCGGTGGTGTCACAAAGGGTTTTCCCTCTTTCGTGTCACCCGCGCCTGCAGCGATACACCAGCAGCACACTAGCAGGTGCACAAGACTGACCCGGAAATCGTATCATGGACCCGCGTCGTTTGCACACACATTCTCTCTCTCTTGGGGCTGTTGGGGCACGTGTGTCGCCGCGGGTTGGGTTTGTGCTCCGTGAACGTCCTTTTCCGGCCTGGCGTCGCGGCATGCTCCAGGTGGACGAACAAGAGTTTGGGCAGTTTATGCTGGCCATCTGCGACCCGATGAAGGACAACTATTTTGACATGTACGTCAAGGAAATCCTGAAGCAAAGCGACAAGATCGAGAACCTGTCGCTGCAGCAAAAATCGACCATCAGCAAGGTGTTTGCCAAGTTTGACACCAACGACAGCGGTGACATCGACGCCTCGGAGATGGTGCTGCTCCTGGAGGTACGTTGGAACACGGGGCCAGGACGGAGAAGCCACACTGGTGGCATGAACCGCACCGCGAGTACTCACACGGGCCACACAGCGTATGACCGGCGAGAAACCGTCGGAAGAAGAGGTTCAGGAGTCGCTCAAGGCGCTGGTAGGTTGTGTGCGAGGCCAGAGGAGAAGAGGGATGGCATGGCCATGGGAGACGCGGATCGTTGCTCTGACACGTCCCGGACACCGGACCACAGGACGTGAGTGGCGATGGCAGCATCGATCTGTTTGAATTTACGCGCTACGTGGCCATGAGCATGGATGGCCTGAGCGAGGAGATGTTTGACCAAGTGATGGGCGAGTTTTTGGCGGCGTGAGACATGTGGGTTCATTGCGCGCAAAATGAACACCCTATCCGAACAGATCCTCGATGTATCGCATGTCCCACACATAGTCAAAGCTGTGCACGCGCAGCCACTCTTCCCAAGTGACGATGCCGTCGTCGTTGAGGTCGGCACTGATGATCTGCTCACGAAACACGCGCTTGCGTACAGCCCACTTCTTGTCAAAGGACTTTGCCACAGCGTCCAGATTCTCCTGCAACAGCTGCATTTGCTCCTCCACAAATGCGCTGGGAAGCTCGCCAAGACCCAGCTCAAGGTTGTTGCGCCGCATGTCTTCCAACAGAGCAGCGTGCTCGCGACGCACATTTTCCTTTTCGTCATTCTGCATAGGATGTGTGGACAGTGAACGAGTGAGTGGTCGGGGGTTTGCGAACAAGGAGGGGGTGGGGGTGGACGGTTTGTCGGCACACCACCGCCAGCTCGCACTCACCAGCAGACGCGCGAAATGCTCGTCGATCTCATCGACAGTGAGCAGGCCGTTGCCGTTCTTGTCCAACACGTCAAAGGACTTGCGAACCTCGGCCACCTGCTCTGCTGTCATCTGCGAGACAAAGTCCTTGCCCTCGAGATTCTCTGTGATCATCAGCGTGTACTCCTGGTTGGGCACGAGGCCGTTGATGGAAAAGGTGCCGTCCTCCACAACCTTTTCGTACTGTTTGGGCACCTCCATCAGCTTGTCCTGCTGGGCCACAGGGCGGCCTGCTCCTTGCTTGTCCTGGGACTTGACGTAGCACTCGTACACTACGCAGTGCCAGATCGTGGCACGGCAGTGGTACAATACACGCGTGGTACGCAAACGGAGCATGCAAGGTCCAACGTGAGAGCGACGAGGAGCAGGTGTCAGCGAAAAGTCGGGCCAGATCCCCGAGAGGGCAGAAGTCTCCAAATCGCACGTACTCTTGTATGCCTGAGTCTTTTCGACGTGGTAGCCACGCCCAGGCTCCAACACCTTTCCGGCTGAGTGTGGGGTTCGGGCGACGGGGCGTGCGGGTGGGAATGTGTCAGCGGTGGGAGCGGCGGGGAACAGCAAAGAGGCATGGCCTTGCTGCGATTTTGGCAAGGGGCGGCTGGCCACGCACACGTCGATTGGAATCCCTTGAGCATGACCAGCTCAGTGTGGATGCGTTCGCCCGGATACTCGGCGAGCAGCTCGTCGACTTTGAAGCACGTGGGGTTGAATGTGCTCTCGAAGCGCTTGTTTTTGTACACCACCCGTATGCTGATTTCGGCCTTGGACGGCTCGGTCAGCTCGGCAAGCTGCACGCTGGGCCCCTGACCCGCCGTGGCCGCACCTGCGTCCCCCATAGCCCCCCTGGCCATAGAAGACGACGATGACGACGACGACGACGACGACGACGACGACGTGGATGAGGAGGAGGAGGAGGAGGAGGAAGAGGAGGAGGCAGAGGAGGCAGTTGCCGTCGAGGAGGAGTTGGATGAGGATGTGGCGGCGGCAACGGCACTATCACCATCCTCTGAGGCAGCGTCGACCACCAATGATGATGAAGATCCTTGCTTGTTCAAGGCTGGCCGCAATTCGGCAGACTTGAACATGGGCAATGGGATCGAGTTGCATGCTCGCACGCGTGTCAACCGTCGTTCATTGCCAGCAACACAGCCTCCCCATACTTTGTTTCGTCCCACCCCAGACATGTTTCCTGTGCCGCGAGGGCCACTTGTGAACACAACGACGCTGAGTCGTGCAGCAGCTCTCGCACAACCTCTGCCACTTTTTCAGCACCACTTGTCATGTCCACCTCAAACACGGCCTGAGTGTCACTCTTGTGCAGAAACTCGGCCACGCCGATGTGCTGGTTGTGCATGATTGTGGCTGCGCCAAACGCGCCGGCTTCGGCGATGGTGAGGCCGTACGCCTCGTACAAACTGGGATGGAAGTTGAGCCATGTGGCTGCAAACACATCGCCCAGCTGCTGGGCGTCGAGAAAGTCGTCAATGATGCGTGCGTCTGGGTATAGGGCGCGCAGGCGTTTCTTGAGACGGGCCGAGTAGGTTGTGTCCACCTCGGCTCCACAAAGCAACGGCACCAGGCCCAGCTCTGCCAGATCGTCCACCAGATGTTCCAACACATCCACAAAGAGCATGGTGTTCTTCTCTCCACAGATGCGCGAGCAGCAGGTGATGTATGTGCGTGTGGGTGTTTCGCTGCTGTGCAGGTCCGCCTTCTGATGCGCGTGATCCGTGATTGCCTTTCGAAGAGGAGGATACACCACAGAGACAGGCGGAGGATGTTGTTGCAGCTCACTGTCCCGCTCCATCAGCCTTTGCACGCTGTCTTTGTCCACTTGACACAGGGTGATCACGCGTGAGGCCAGCTGACATGCCTGGAGCTCCAACGCTGCGTAAAAGTCGACCAGCGCTCGTGCGGTGTCATCTGCGTCGTCGTCAATACTTGTTCCTGTGTCGTGTTTGTCCTGTGTGGCATACTGCATGCGGAAAGGCATGTACACAAAGGGCAGGTCAAGATTCATGGCGTTCTGCAGGTGTTGCCATGCACTGACACTCGTCCAATCAACGCCCACAACCATGAGCGGCTCAAACGAGGCAATGGCCTGCGCACAGGCTTCGATGCCCTCTGCAAAGGCCTCCCAGGCGGCGTCGCGGTCGTGCTTGAACCACACGTCAAGCGCGCATTGGGCAACAGTGAGGTTATCGTCCACAGAACGCACGTCCACCGCAGCCCCTGCTTCGTTGGAGTCGTCTGGTGCATGTGTGCCACAATACACAAACACGGGCACGTCGGAGGCGTGGAGGACGGAGACAATGGTGCGGGACAGGGTCCCGTTGCCCGAGAAGACGGGCTCACCCATGGACTCCATGGAAATGAAGAGCACACGAGTGGAGTTGCTCATTTGTGGAAGCAAGGTGGAACTGGAGCAGGTGGGAACACTCTCACACACTCTGGGTGCGTATGCGCAAGCGCAGCAAAGCACGGATGACGACGACGGCGCCACGGCTCCTGTGCTTGCTACTGCTCGTTGGGTGCACCTTGGGCTCCACACAATTGCGCACATTGCAGCCGGACGAACCCATTGACAACCTGCACATCACTCCCACTCATGTAAATAGCCGCAGTCGGCTGCTCTTTGGTGTACCGAGCTCAGCCGTGCGCCCCAACAGCTTCTACGAGATCCGGGTGTCGTACCCAGCGGTGGTAGGTGTGACAGACTACGGGCCAGCAGGAGGCATGGGGATTGAACCGTCGGAGTGGTGCTCACACGGTTGCACTTGACGAACAGTTCCCAGCTCAGTTTACCCTCACCTTTGTGGACGGACTGGACGCACGCGACCACATACAGCAACCTCGGCGGCGCAGGCTGCTGAACATCGAGAAGATCATGTTTCAGAGCAATGAGCATGGAGAGCTGCCGTTTATGCAGCTGCAGGTCAATTCACAGCGGGTGTACGTCCTGGAAGTGAGGGCCAGCTTTGATGGCCGGGCCGTGGACGCCAAGGTGGCTGCCCGCTCCGTGCCATTCAATCTGGTGATGGAAACACTTGTGTACAATGCCCCGTTGGATGCGCTGAAGCTTGCGGGCCTGCTGCTTCCTGCACTGGCCTTTGTGTGGTGTATTGTGCGGCCACGGCTAGCAGCGGCGTTGGTGCCTCTTCGCCAGGAACGCGCGGCCGCGTGGCCCAAGAAAGCATGAGATGATGAGACAATTGAGGTGGCGGATTTGGGTGAGGGGGCGGCATGGCGCTTGATTCGCATTTGAACACGTCAGAAGGGCCCCAAAGCACCTAGGTTGTGCTGGGATATACTCTGGCTCTTGGAGGAGATTATGTAAAAGGCTATTGAGAGAAGGGCGGCAAAGAGAAAGATGGTATCGAACCAGCGATGATAAAAGTCAAACTTGATGGCGCCAAAGGCAGAAGTCACCACGTTGCGATACTGCTCGGGCAGATTCATGCGCATGAGGAGGACGGAGGAGACAAAGTACATGCCCATGATTTGGGCCATGAGGAGGACGACGGTGTTGCTGGACACATTGTTGCTCATCTGGTAGAACACCTTCATGAGCTGGTTGAGGAAGCCGCGGATGCTGGAGATGACAATGACGCCGATCATGACAAAGCTCATGGTTTGGGACCAGAACGCAACGTCGATGTCCACCTGCATGAAGCGGAGCATGAGTTCCAGCGAGCGTGTGATGGGGTCAACCTTGGCCCGGCGGTCAAAGACGATGTTGATCGTAGCCATGACCATTTTGTAAACACAGTAGATGGAGAGAAAGTAGCCGAGGTAGTCGTACACCTGGCCCTTCCAGGTGCGTGAGAAGCGGATGCGTGCTTGCTCCTGCTGCATATCTCGCAGGTCGACAAAGAGAGACTGGGTGATCTCCTCCAGCTCGCGCGTCTCCTTGTTCAGCTTGTCTATCTGGGCCTGTGTGCTGTTGCGGTCGTCCCCTGCCATGTTGGACATGGAGGAAAGCCAGCCACGCACGCTCCAATTCTGCGTCTTGCCCATGGCGGAGGAGCCGCGCTCAGAGAGCTGGTGGCGGAGGAACTGCAAACGGGGGGCCACACGTGAGCTTTGAGGGGGAAGGAATGGGGACCACATGGCTTCCTGTTGCTCCAACTTACCACCATGCGCTTCTTCTTTGTGCAGATGCGGTCAGCGGCGTAGCCAATGCGGTTCTGGATGGCGAGCACGTCCTCGTCTTTGATTTCGCGCAGGAAATAGGAGAGATAGCGATAGGGAGAGGTGACTGCACCGTACCCGGAGAGAACAGCCATGGTGGTGACGCCGATGACGCCTACACGGCCGAGGCCACGCGTCATAAAGTCTGCGCGCTCCTCAGCCATGATGGGGAAGGGATCGGCCACCTTTTCAAAGAGATAGAGGAAGAAAGCTTCAAACAGCAGGGAGCAGAGGAGAGAGGTGCGCTTGCGCCAGCCCTTGCTGGTGAGAAAGAGGAAGAAGATGTAGAACGGGAGGAGGAGGAGGACTTGGAGGAGCATGAGCCCAAGGTTGATGTCCCACAGGAGCTGGCGAGACCTAAGTGAGTGGTATGCGGTGTGTGTGGATGATGTTAGCAGTGGTCACGGGTGGCGACGGTATGCACGGGTAAGGGGAAGGTGTGGAGGGAGTTGGTGCCACGTCACAGCGTGGTGGACGAGGTAACTGACTGCGAGGAGAAAATGCCGAGGATCTCAAAGATAATGAGCTCAAACATGCCCACAGAGACAGAAAACACAATTGCAAAGAGGAATTGCACGAGCGGATTGTTGACCTGTTGTGAGATGTGTGTGTGTTGGGGAAACCGGGGAGGCGGGAAAGGTTACGGGGGATGTGTGAGGGGCGGGGAGAGACCAAAGGGCGAAAAGGGGAAGAGAACGGGCGTTGAAATGGTGGGAATGCAGTGTGGTGTGCGAACAGGATGGCCATGGCGCAGTGTACCTCGTAATCTTTAAAGAGGACCCGGCGAAAGAACCAAAGAGCAAAGCCAAAGAAGACGGCCTGGGTACAGAGTGTGAGGGCCACGTCCAGAAGGACGTCCGTGTCGAGCATGCGAGACGGGTGTGAACAAAGTGTGTGGAGTGTGTGCTGCTGATGATGGTCTGGACGCGGGGGCGCTTTCGGAACGGAGAGGCCTTGTTGCAGGACGGGTGGACGAGAGGCGTTTCGGAGCTGGCAGTTGCAGGTGTACAGCAAGGGTATCGTCTTGTCTGGAATGGTGCGGCAGTGACGGTGACTGGGCCATCAAACGGGTGCGGATGCGGATGCGCGAGCGGAGACGACCCAGACCAAACTACACCGAGAATCGTCTACTGCCGTTTCTGAGTTTTCTTTGACACCGTACCACAACAACTGTTCTCATAGCCCCGCTTGCCGCCTATCAGAACATCAACCCGTTTTTGTGTACGAAAGGAAACACGACCAAACCTCGCAACGCGAAAAAAAGGTACGTACATGGAGCGAGCAGACGCCAGCGCACGGCGTTTGGAGGGTGCAGCATAGACATGCGCACGCGTGCAGCATGCATAGCACAGTAGCAAAGAAGGTGGGCTGTGTTTGACGGAGCAGAATGGACTGACACGTGCGTGCGTGCACTGTGTGCATCTTTTCCGTTTCTTGCAGAAACGCATCCAGTAGTTCCCACGCTTTCTGCAGCCGCACACCGAAGCCACTTGATTGTGAGATCGTCTTTGTGCGCCCGACAGACAGCCAGCAAGCAACGCTTTCCGATTGGAGTACGCATTTGAAACGCTCAAGCGCCTATTTCGTCGGAGGAAAACCCGCACCTTGGCCCCGGAAAAAAACGCATCCCTTGCGCTCTTTCCATCCGCCCACACCTGCGAAAAGCACCCCCCCAAATCGATTCCCGATTGGTCTGAGCACCACCCGCTGTCCCCAGAGAGAGAACAGACGTCGTACGCATCTCTAGCAACCTCGCGTGACATCTGAATCCTACCCGTTCGACCCCATTCGACCTCGTTTCTGCGCAACACTGCGAAAAAAAAGGGCCATCTTTCGACCCCCAACCCAGAAACCAACACCCACTCCACTGGAGACAACAACAACCCCAACAAGCCCCATCTCATCCCGAAGCCGCTTACCAACCATGAGCAAGACCACTGGCAAGAGGGAGAAAACCAAACGCGTTCACGTTCTGCCGTGGCTGCAAAAGGTGGCCGGCGACCAGCAGTTCCCCGGAATCGAGTTTTTCGAGGACAGCAACGGCACCGGCTTCCGCATCTACGACAAGCGCAAGGTCATGCGCGACTACGCCATTCTCCGTACTGGCGCGCCGTGTGACGACCGCGAAACGTACCTGTACTTTGAACGCTTCGACAGCTGCGTCGGCAAACACTTTTTCAAAAGGCAAGGTCGCAAGACCGACCCGGAACTGGTGTATGTACTGCCAAAGGAGGAAGGCTACTTTGGCCCCGGCGAGCTGCGAATCCCGGTCAAGTCGAAGCGCAAGCGCTCGCGCACGCGCTCGACGGACACCGAGGATTCGACCTCGGGCAGCAGCAGCGGCGGCGGTAGCAGCTCGCACGGTGCATCTTCGGCCAAGGCTGGAGCCGTACCGTACGAGAGCAGCCGTGGCTCTGCTGTCAGCGAGGCAGACATGGACGTAGACTCGCTCGCCCAGGCGGCGAAGCGGCTGCGTCTGAATTCGGGCTCGTCCATGCCTCTCAAGGACAAGATGAGCCTGTTTATCGACGTCTGCCGCGCAATCTACAATGACACGGGCAACAACCACCAGGCGCAGCATGATGCGTTCCTGGAGGCTGCTGGAGGCGCAACCGACCTGGCCGCCGTGTCGCGCGTGGTGAGCTCCATCACGCAGCACTCCAACGGTGGAGGGCGCAGCAACCACGGCTCCAACATTGGTGCTGCATCTTCCGCCAACAAGTCCCTTTCCACGTCTTTGCTGTCGTCCGCGCCGTCGTCTGCCGCCCTTGCAGCGATGTCCGGTACGGCGCCGTCCAAGCTCAAGGTCAGCTCTATGAAGAAGGCCGAGCTTGTGGCACAGCTGGAACGTTCGCAACAGACAATCTCTGCCCTGCGCGACCAGCTGATGGCGCAGCATTCGCAGATGGACGAGCTCCATCACCATCTGCAGGACAACAAGGAAGCGGCGCACCACAACACACACCCGTCGACCTACCGCAGCGGATCGGCACGACGCTCTCACCAGCGCAACGTGTCCGACTCGTCCACGGTGTCGATGAGCTCCGTGATGAGTGTGTCGTCGCAAATGTCCGACGAAACAGAGATGCTCGACTCGAGTGCCTCTGTGGGCTCGGACACGGGCGGCAACAGCAGCAGCAGCAACAGCAGCAGTGGAAACACCATCCATTCTGTGAGCGCAGCCGCAGCAGCCGCAGCCATGATGCTGCATGACCAGGATCCCATGGACATGCAGGACCAGGACTCGCCCAACACCCTGTACAGCAACAAGTCTGGCCGAGCGCAGTTCCCGCGCTCCCTCCTTTCGCTGTCCCACCAGGCAGCCGAGGCTTCCCTCGATTATTTCGACACTTCCGACACTGCCAACGCCTCGTTTGCGTCGTCGCCCACCTCGACCACGTCCCCGTTGTCGATGATGGATCAGTACGAGCAACACCAGAACCAAGAGTTTCTCATGGATGCCATGAACACCGAGCGCTCCGTGTCCACTATGGTGGACACCTGGAACGCCTGGGAGTAGATGACACCAGTCCCGAAAATGAAAACGACGACGTATGCGAACACGATGAGTAGGTGGAGAGGGAGAAACGCTTGTCTTGATGGTACTTGCATGGGCGTGATGGGTGGTGCGCACAGCAGACCAAGACAAGAAGAAAGAGCAACCATGTCGGGTGAGTTTGGTGGTCGATGGCCGATGAAGATTGCATGGGTAGCAGCACGGTAGCGCACGCGAGGGATGACCATGTGTGCTGTGGTGTGTTGATGGTGCATGTCGACGTGTGCAGTGGGAGAAGAGTGGAGGAGGGGCGGAGAAAAAATGGACAAGAAACGGCTGAGGCGGAAAAATGGCCACCGCAACGCAAAATCCGTGGGGGCGTGTACAAGGAGAGGAGGCTGACACGGGAGACGTGGGTGGGGACAGTGAGCACAGAGAACAACAACATGAAGGTGGAAGTAACAGAGACGGAGAAGGGCAGCTGCATCGTGTTTGACGAGCTGTTCAAGGAAGGGGACGCAAGCGAGTTTGTGAGCCCCGTGAAGGAGCGGCTGGAGTCGCAACAGCGAAGCCCGCCGTCAAGCGAGGAGGAAATCGAGGCAAAGCTGGCAGCAGCAGCAGCACGCAGGGAGGTAGGTGGGGAAGGGATGGGGAGACAGAAGAGGGGAGGGGTGGGCAAGTTGGTGGCGGGAGACAGAGAGTTGTCAGAGAGTTGTTTGGCGCCATTTTTGGTTGACGTGTGGCCATGTCAGGAAAGGGCGGGACAGGAGAAAGGGACGGGACGGGATGAGAAACTGACACGGATTGGGACGGTGTGGGCGGTGATGGACCATGGGGACACACGTATGGGACACATGGGATGCGGGATGGACGGTTGTGAGGACAGTCTCTGCAGAACGAGCGGGCAGCCAAGGCAGGGGCAGAGGTGGAGCGTTCGATTGCAAAGGCGAAGCAGCAGAAGGAAGGAGTGGAGGAGTGGGCCAAGGAGAACCGAGAGGCACTGGATGAGCGTCTGGCGATGGCTGAGGAGAACAGGAACGCCCAGCTGGCGGCAAAGCAGAGCAAAGCAAGCCAGGAGGTGGAGACGGCCAAGGCGAAGGCGGAGGCGGCAAAGAATGCACAGGACGAGGAGGCGGAGAACCGAAGGGTGTCTCTGGAGACGAGGATGGCAAACGCACAGGAGGCACGGGAGGCGATGGTGCAGGAGAAGGCGAGCAAGGCTGGGGCCGAGGTGAGCCGGGCGCGGGACATTGCGGCGGCGCCGAAGCCCGAGGTGGAGGACATGGAAGTGAAGGTGGAGGAGTAGCAAGGGGAAGGAAGAGGAGTGTGGGGGGATATGAGGATGTGGTAGAGAGTGTGGATGGGGGGTGGATGGGGGCGATGCGATTGCACGTGTCCTGCCGTTTGACACGGGCGGGATGAGCGTGGTGGAAGGGTGGTGGAAGGGTGGTAGGGGATGTGGGGAGGGCGATGATGTGGATGGAGGCCAGATGGGGGCGTGGCGAATTTGACGAATGCAGAACGGAACTTTTTTTTCGCTGAAGGCAGTTTCCGGATGTTGGATTTTGGCAGATTGGAGACGACATGGGGCACGCATAGGAGTGGGAGAAGTACACAGGGGTGGACAGGGCACAGAGAGTGGTGTGAGGTGCATGTGCATCGACACAAGGGGCTACATGTGTGTGGACGGGCGGAATCCGGCGTCGCGAATGTTCGCTTCGCGGAAAGTTTGGGTGGAAGCGCAGGGTACAAAAAGCGCGGACCGCGGATGCACCAAGACGACCAACCCAACTTCTGTGAGTGAGAGGAAACCAAGTCCAAGCGAGACAGGACTACAGAGAGAGAGAGAGAGAGTTACAGAGACATCATACCAACACATCATCGCTATACACAGAGAAAAAGCAGTCAGGAACACACAAGAAAATGAGCAGCACTGGAAGCGGACTTGCAATTGGCATTGATCTGGGCACGACCAACTCGTGCGTGGGTGTGTGGCGCAACGGAAAGGTGGAGATTGTGCCGAACAACCTGGGTCAGCGTACGACACCTTCGTACGTGGCGTTCACGGACGGTGAGACGCTTGTGGGCATGGCAGCAAAGAACCAAATTGCACGCAACCCGCACAACACCGTTTTCGACGCCAAGCGTCTGATTGGACGCAAGTTCCAGGACGAGACGGTGCAGGGCGATCTGCAGCACTGGCCGTTCAAGGTCAAGGCAAACAGCGACGGCAAGCCTCTGATCGAGGTGGAGTCGCACGGACAGAAGAAGGAGTACCAGGCGGAGGAGATTTCGTCGATGGTGCTGGGCAAGCTCAAGAGCGACGCAGAGGAGTACCTGGGCGGAGACGTGAAGGACGCAGTGATCACTGTGCCGGCGTACTTCAACGACGCCCAGCGTCTGGCTACAAAGGATGCGGCACGCATCGCTGGGCTGAACGTGCTGCGCATCATCAACGAGCCGACGGCAGCTGCGCTGGCATACGGTCTGGACAAGATGGACAACAACGAGGGAGAGAAGAACATCCTCATCTTTGATCTGGGAGGAGGTACGTTTGATGTGTCTCTGCTGAGCGTGGACGAGGGCTTCTTTGAGGTGAAGGCCACGGCAGGCGACACGCATCTGGGTGGTGAGGACTTTGACAACCGCGTGGTGGACCACCTGGTGAAGGAGTTTAAGCGCAAGAACCGCGGAGCGGACCTGACGGAGAGCGCACGCTCGCTGCGCCGTCTGCGCACGGCAGCTGAGAGCGCCAAGCGCGCTCTGTCGTCTGCCACGACGACACAGATCGAGGTGGACGCCCTGTACGACGGCATCGACTTTTACACGAGCCTGTCGCGCGCACGCTTCGAGGAGCTGTGCTCGGACCTGTTCCGCTCGTGCCTGGACCCGGTTGCTCGTGTGCTGAAGGACGCCAAGCTGGACAAGCGCAGCGTGGACGAGGTTGTGCTTGTGGGTGGATCTACGCGTATCCCGAAGATCCAGTCCCTGCTGAGCGAGTTTTTCAACGGCAAGGAGCTGCACAAGGGCATCAACCCGGACGAGGCTGTGGCGTACGGCGCAGCTGTGCAGGCAGCCGTGCTGACGGACCAGGGCGGCGAGGACCTGTCGCAGGTGCTGCTGGTGGACGTGACTCCGCTGTCGCTTGGTATCGAGACGATGGGTGGCATGATGGCAAACATCATTGACCGCAACACGCAGGTGCCGTGCAAGAAGTCGCAGACGTTCAGCACAGCACAGGACAACCAGCCTGCGGTGAGCATCCAGATCTACGAGGGTGAGCGCGCACGCACGGCAGACAACAACCTGCTGGGCAAGTTTGACCTGACGGGCATCCCGCCGATGCCGCGCGGACAGCCTCAGATTGAGGTGACGTTCGAGGTGGATGCAAACGGTATCATGCACGTGACGGCTTCGGAGAAGAGCACGGGCAAGAGCCAGAACATCAAGATCGAGAACAACCGCGACCGCCTGAGCGACGAGGACATCGAGCGCATGGTGAAGGAGGCCGAGGAGCGCAAGGCAGAGGACGAGGAGGTGCGCAACACGGTGGCAGCACGCAACGGGCTGGAGAGCTACGCGTACGGCCTGCGCAACTCGCTGCAGGAGCCGCAGGTGAAGGAGAAGCTGGAGGAGGCCGACGTGAACACGCTGGACGGTGTGATCAAGGAGACGATCGAGTGGCTGGAGAACAACCAGACGGCGACGAAGGAGGAGTACGAGTACCAGCAGAAGGAGCTGGAGGAGAAGGCAATGCCCATCATGAGCAAGCTGTACGCTGGTCAGCAGGGCGGAGCCGGTGGATTCCCTGGCGCTGGTGGAGCTGGAGGCGCAGGCGGCTTTGGCGGTTTCGACGCCGGAGCAGCTGGCGGCAGCAGCAACAGCAGCGACGGCCCGCAGGTGGAGGAGGTGGACTAAGACGAGTAATCAGTCGAGGTCTGCTGGCGAAGCCGCACTGATTGGGAGTTCAGGGAAGAGATGTTTTGATGAAGTGACGAGCAAACGGGGCGGGTGCGCTCCGTTTGTGCTGGAACCATCGAGCTAGGGAGAGGAAGAGAGAGAGACACACACACAACCCTGGGGTCATTAAAACCAACCAACGCTTTCAACCACAACACACCTTGCATGGATGGGGATGAGCGGGAGCGGGTTGGCGTGCGTTCGGCGGAAGGCTCAGGAAGTTTCGGCGGTGTTTTCGAGCAAGACCAATGCTGACGGGGAACAGGAAGGGAGATGATGGACGACCACGTGACAGGTGCATTGTTGGGATCATATTGCAGGAAGGGGGTCACGCGGTCTGTCGCTCGGTCTGTGCTCATGCGCTGGCCTCATAGAGGTAGGCGATGAGGTCGGCACGGTCGCCGCTCTTCTTGAGACCGGCAAAGGCCATCTTGGTGCCCTTGATGTACTTCTTGGGGTTCTTGAGGTACGGGTCCAGAGTCTCGTCGCTCCACACGATGCCTGTGGAAGGGCGCAAGGGTCCGGGTGGAGGAGGTGAGTCGGAGGGTCGGGAGGGAAATATTTCGGAAAGAGGCTATTGCACCGTGTTGGCGATGGCCAGGGAACGTACCGGCATCCTTGTTGGCGCTGGTGTAGTTGTAGCCCTCAACGCTGCCCGAGGTACGGCCGATCAGACCTGGGGATATCCGTGGAGACTGTGTGAGCGAGTGTGTTTGTGCTTTGGAAATGCAGACGTTTCCGCGCGTCCGCGCAAAAGACGGGTCGTCAAGACACGCATGCGGTAAGTGGAGGGATGGACGAGCGGCGAGTCGACGTACCATGAAGGTTAGGGCCGGTCTTGTTGGCACCGCCCTCCTCAATGGTGTGGCACTGCGTGCAGCGAGCCTTGAAGATCTTGGCGCCCTTTTCAACGTCACCTCCGAGAGTGGACATGTCTGTGGTGACGGGTGAGGGGCAACGTGGGTGATGGGACGGGGTGAGCCATGGGACGTGTGCACGCCGGCGTTCCAGCGCCTTGGCGACGTACTCTTGCTGTTTCGGTTTTTTTGGTGGACGCGCTGGCGCAACCAAGATCACGTTGGATGAGCAGCAGTGGCAACGTGTTTGCTACACCCAAGACCCCGCGTCGGAGGCGTGGCATGGCGGGTGGTTCATCAGTCGAGCTGGTGGGCGTGGCCAACTTTCGTGACATTGGCGGCTTTGAGGTGACGGACGAAACTGGGTGCGTGGACGTGTGTGTATGCCCAAGGTGTGTGTGTGATGTGGCAAATGGAGAAGATTGCTGACCCACGCCGAGACGCCGGGTTCGTTGTTTCTCCGTGCAGGGAGGTTGTGGGGCATGTACGCCGCAACCACGTGTTCCGCTCGGGACATGTGAACAAGGCGACTGAATCGGACGTGTCTTTGCTGACGGAGTTGCTGAAGATCCGAACTCTTGTGAGTGAACGTGTGGAGGGTGTCGTGGCCTGATCACAGGCGCACAAACGGGGAGGGGGGATGGTTTTCGCGCCAAGATCGGACTTTGGGCTGACAAGGACAGACGGGTGCACAGGTGGACCTGCGCAGCGACGAGGAGGCAGAAAGCGACTCTCCGCTGCAGAAGCCGGACGAAACCGAGTTGATGAAGCACTACAAGGTGAAGGACGTGGGCGAGGAGGATCTTGAGGAGCTGGAGTTTCTTGAGACGAGCGCGTACCGAGTACCGCTTGTGTCGCAGAAGCTGGTGGAGGAGGGAGTGTTTGCAGCAGCGTCGACAAGCATGCGGGTGCAGTGTCTGCTGTGGGTGCTTGCGTGCCAACCGCAGCGGGCTGAGCAACTGCTTCTGAGTCAGCTCAACGGCATCGGGTTGGCGGGTCTGTTTATTCTGTACCTGGAGTACAGCAAGGATGAAATGTTGCAGTTGTTTACGCTGGCCAGTGAGGCCGAGGTGCACCCAATCCTGATGTACAGCTCGCTGGGCAAAGACCGCGTGGGATTGGTGGTTGCGTTGATTCTGAGCTGCCTAGGGGTGTCGCGGTACGACATCTGCATGGACTTTGAGATCAGCAACTCGATGTTTGACGACTGGAGTGCACAGGAGATCCAAGAGCTGAAGGGCAAGTACAGCGAAGTGGGGCTTGACTTTGACGAGTTTTCCTCCGCCAATAGGGAGACGATGAAGCGAACGCTAGACTATGTGGATCAAAAGTACGGCTCTGTATCATTGTATCTGGAGAGCATTGGGTTTGATGAAGTGCACCAGGCGCGGCTGCGAACAGCTCTGGTTGACGGCTAGATTGAAAGCGCAGCTTGCGTAGCCGAGACGGTTGGACATTGCGTGCATGCTCGGCCTGAGGATGGTTTTTTTGGGGAAGGTGATGTGTTGCGTTGCTGTGTGAAGGAAGGGCGGCAGGAAGGTGAAGGCCTTCCGAAGGACGAGGAAGGCCTTCCTCGGCTCGATTGAAAAGCAAGCGACAATCACCTGCCCTCCCACATCCAATACAACCAACCAACCAACCAACCAACCAACCAACCAACCAACTAATCATGGACGACGATGTAGCAGCTCTTGTGGTGGACAACGGATCCGGCATGTGCAAGGCCGGCTTTGCGGGTGACGACGCTCCCCGCGCTGTGTTCCCGTCGCTGGTGGGCCGTCCGCGCCACCAGGGCGTGATGGTGGGCATGGGCCAGAAGGACGCCTATGTGGGTGACGAGGCTCAGTCCAAGCGTGGTATCCTGACCCTGAAGTACCCGATTGAGCACGGCATCGTGACCAACTGGGACGACATGGAGAAGATCTGGCACCACACCTTTTACAACGAACTGCGTGTGGCCCCCGAGGAGCACCCTGTGCTGCTGACCGAGGCTCCGCTCAACCCCAAGGCCAACCGCGAGAAGATGACTCAGATCATGTTTGAGACCTTCAACACGCCGGCGATGTACGTGAACATCCAGGCTGTGCTGTCGCTGTATGCCTCTGGCCGTACCACGGGCATTGTGATGGACTCTGGTGATGGTGTGTCGCACGTTGTGCCCATCTACGAGGGTTATGCGCTGCCGCATGCCATCCAGCGTATCGATCTGGCCGGTCGCGATCTGACCGACCACCTGATGAAGATCCTGACGGAGCGTGGATACTCGTTCACCACGACGGCCGAGCGCGAGATTGTGCGTGACATCAAGGAGAAGCTGGCGTACGTGGCCCAGGACTTTGAGCAGGAGATGGCGCAGGCGGCTCAGTCGTCGAGCTGTGAGAAGAGCTACGAGCTGCCGGACGGACAGGTGATCACGATCGGCAACGAGCGCTTCCGCTGCCCCGAGGCTCTGTTCCAGCCGTCGATGCTGGGCATGGAGGCTGTGGGTGTGCACGAGACGACGTACAACAGCATCATGAAGTGCGACGTGGACATCCGTTCGGACCTGTACGGCAACATTGTGCTGTCGGGTGGTACGACGATGTTCCCGGGCATTGCCGACCGTCTGCAGAAGGAGGTGACAGCACTTGCCCCGCCCAGCCAGAAGATCAAGGTTGTGGCCCCGCCCGAGCGCAAGTACTCTGTGTGGATTGGCGGCTCGATCCTGGCATCGCTGTCGACGTTCCAGCAGATGTGGATCTCCAAGCAGGAGTATGACGAGTCTGGCCCGTCGATTGTGCACCGCAAGTGCTTCTAAAGAGCGAGGCGGATGCGTGAGGGGACGAGCAGGATGGCAACGGCGAAGGACAAGGGGGAGACAACGGGGATGATTGATGTACAGCATGGAAGGGAACGAAATGGACGAATTATTGGATGAACGTCACGTGTTGATGATGATGATGATGACGATGATGATCATGGTTGGGTGGTTGTTGGATGCTCGCAAGTTTTGATTTGCCGTGCACCGTGGTCAAATCTTCTTGACAGAGAAGGACAGGCACGTGCTCAGCTGGGAAATGGCGATGAGGAGGGTGTGGTCGGTTGGGGAGACTGGAACCCAAGGCAAGGAGAGTGGGGACTGGTTGCGCCAAGCGCAAAACGGGCGAACGGAATAATGGGATTTGTTGGCTCAGGCGGTGCCTTGCTGCAGGTTCTGCATCTTCTGATAACCCTTGAGAATAGGATAAATGTTGTCGTAGGCGCTCATGATGTCACGGCGGCTCTTTGCGCCGGTGATGACGATTTTGCCGCTGACAAAGATGAGCAACACCAGCTTGGGAGTCATCATGCGGTAGACGAGACCCGGCTGCAAGGGCGGGGAGAAAGAGGATGGATGGTTGTGGGAGTGAGCATGATGTGTGCCTGGAGGGAGTGCGGTTGATCACTTACAAACAATTCGGGCTCGTACTGGGAGAAGACAGAGTGGTCGATTTTGAGAGACTCGAGCTTGATGGGGAAGCCCACATCGCACGAAGCGACGATGTTTTGCACTTTAAAGTCGTGAAACCTGACGTCAAAGCCGAGCTTCTGGATTGCTCGAGCATAGCGACGTGCGGCAAGTTTGCTTGCCTCCTCGCTTCGCGCGCCTGTGATGACCATCTTGCCTGAAGCAAAGATGAGAGCCGTGGTTTTGGGGTCACGGATGCGCATGATGACGGCCGAGAAACGCTGTTGCAGACATGGCGGCGGGAAAACTTTGTGTCAGGACCGGCTGCGCCTTTTTTTTTTGGGAGAGGGCGCGCGTTTCCGTCCGCTTTTAAGCCACCCACCTTGGGACTGTACTCTGTGTTCCTTGCATGCAAGGCAATAATCTTGAGTTCCAAGCGTGTGCCGAGGTTGACTGTGGACACGACGTTCCTGTGCAGGCGCATGCGGGTCAGTACGGGGCCGGGGCGGAGCATGCGTGGAACGCGGGCCGGCGAGTGTGTGTTGAACACAGTGGGCAGCGGGGCGCGAGGGCACATACTGCAGCACAGGGGGCATGGCGGCAGGCATGGATGTGTGCACAACCGTCTTGCCCTCTTCGTTTTGCGAGACGTGGACTCCCTGGCGCTCCAGCTGGAGCGCAAGCGAATCCTTCTTCTTCCCCTTGCGCGACGCCGAGGTCGAGCTCGAAGAAGCGGAGGAAGAAGAGGAGGAGGAGGAGGAAGAAGAAGAGGAAGAAGACGAAGACGAGGATGTGGCCTGTTCCTTGTCCATTTTCCAACTCTTGGCTCGGGTAGCGCGAGGCTTGTTGTGCACGCATCACAGGCCGTTCATTGTCCCCTGACCGTGTGTGCGCACTGCTGCAAACTTGTGTACCGTGGCCAGGATTGTCGGATCCAGCGTAGGAGCTGGAGCTTGCGCAGCGCCCACGCGGCCAGGGTGAACAGGGACGTCGAGGATGTTGCAGGACTGCACATGGCCAAACATGGAGGTGTCACGGCAATGGCACATCCAAACTCTGCGCAAGGCATTTGACAGCATGTGCAGGGCTCAAGGCCTCCAAGGTGCACCCACACTGGCGTTTGAGCGTTGGCATCTAGCCACGCTTCTGGACGGCCACCAGCGTCGCAAGAAGAACCTGGCAGAGGGGAAAACGCGCGAGGAGGCGTCTGTGGGAGACGTCATTCTGCCTGTGGACGAGCACACCGTTGCCGACCCGGGCTTAACGCAGCTCCTTCGCAAGGCCGGACTGGACGACTCGAATGCGCTACGCACCGTGGAACAGCTGACGGCAAAGGCCCTGGACGGTGCTCGAACTCTGAAGAAAGTGTGGAAAACTGGCTACAAAGCGCTCAAGAAAGGAAAGATGGCCATGGGTCAAGTCCAAGTCGACGAAAACCAGCAGGGCAATCTGGACGTCCGCTTCCGCAACGTGGTTGTCAAGCTCAACTACGAGCACTACGAACGACTGCAACGACGCTTCAAACAGCACACAGAGCGAAATCTGCGCGCATTCGCTTTGCCGTCGTCATCGTCATCGTCATCGTCATCGTCGTCCACCGGCAACAGCTCCAGCTCCAGCTCCGGCTCTGCACGCATGCCAGCCAGCATGGAGTACGCCAGCTTTGAGGACCATCTGTTCTGTCTCTTGCTGCGATACAAGTGCCTGGAGGGAGGTGGATTCCATGCAGCGCTGACGGACGAGAGTTTCCGTGTGTTGTCCGACGTGTTTGAATGTGCCAGCGAATGCTTTGCCTCGCCACTGAATGCCTACAACGATCGATACTGCAGTGCGTTTGCAGACACAGACTGGATGTTTGGCTCGCAAGGATCATTCTTTGACTTTGAACCCTCAACGGGGGTCCACGAGTGCAACCCGCCGTTCGTGGATGAGGTGATGGACGCAACCATGGAGCACATGAGCAACCTTCTGGCAAAGGCCGAGGACAACAGGGCTGAACTCGCATTCGTGGTCATCATTCCGTGCTGGGAACACACACGAGGGTGGCAAGAGCTTCACAACAGCAAGTTCCGCCGGCAGGAGCTCTTTCTCAAGCAAGGCGAGCATGGATTTTGTGAAGGGAAGCAGCACATGCGACGTGGCCAAAAGTACCGTGTGTCTTCCTGCGATACCAGCGTGTTTTTCCTTCAAACAAGCGCCAGTGTGGAGTCGGGACGCTTGGACAGGCACAAGGTAACACTCCTGCTCGACGCCATGCGCAAGGGAAGTAGCGCCTCACGCGGGGGACGTGTCGAGCCTCGCAGCAAAGCCAAGCGCAAGAGTGACACCCTCGACGAGGGCGATGACGAGCTCGAGGACGACAGCGCCAACGACCTCCAATCGCAGCACGGCAAACGTCAGAGGTTAGACATCGATCAAAATGGCGGAAAAACGAACAGCCACACTGGTGATCCTTCCAGCGAATCCTCCTCGAGCAGTGCCGGCGGCAAGTCGAAAACGAAGAAAAGCAAGGCTCACCGCAATGATGACGAGGGCAACCGGAAAAAGAAACCCAAGAAGAAGACAAAAACCACAAAGGAGAAGACGTCCGAGAAAAGCAAAAAGGGAAAGAAGAAGGGGGGATCCGAAAAGCGGCAGAAGGGCCAAGTGAAACGGAGCATGTGAGTAAACCCACCAAACATGCCACACATGCGTGCACCTTCACTAGCCTGTTGCGTATTGTCATTGCACACACCCACCCACCCACCCACACATGCACTCCCCATGCTGACACATGCTTGCAGGTCACGCGCAAGTTCAGGAGCGGCTGCAGCAAAGGAGGAGCTGCATCGGCTGTTTAGCGAGAATGAGCGGGTCTTGAAGGAGAACATGCTGCTGCAGCAGTATTTGCAGGGACTGTCTCCCAACGAACTCACAGAGATGATGGAGGACGACAAGAGCAGGCGGGGACGAAAGAAGAAGGGGGTCCGCCAGCAACAACTGCTGGCCACTGAAAAGAAGATCGAGATTGCCACCTCGGAGTGTGACAAGCTGATTGAACTGCGCGAACTGACCATCTCCAAACGGCAAGAGGAGATCGAAACAATCAAGGTAAGCCGGCTCGAGCCGCTGATGCACAGGTCGACCGTTAGGCGAGCGTCGTCCACTCGCTCTCTGCACGCCACGCACACACAATGCTCACACGCCACCGCACATGTGGGCCACACACCACACAGGCATCTCTGGAAGAGGCGTCCACCAGCCTGGCCCAATTGCACAAAGATGAGGAGGACTTTCAGCGCGAGATTGTGCAGGCTGCCTGGAACCCGCGCACGGAACGCTTCTCGGGCGACCGTATCATCAAGTTTTTTGAGGACAAGCAAAAGACAAAGGTAGGTGTGGGCCTGTTACAGGCGTGGAGGACGCCACGCAGGTGTAGGCACGTCGTGCCTGGGCGTACCATGCGCACACACGTTTGCCCTCGCAACTGACGCCACTTCCCTTGGTGCGGGCGACACACACACACACACACTTGCAGGACCACACCAAGGAACAGTTTCGCATGCGTGTGTTGTCGCTACGCAAGGCCATCCAGAAGAATCAGAACCACCTGATGCAGAAGGAGGAGATGAACGACTCGCTGAAGGGCATCGACTTTGACCAGCTCAAGATCGAGAACGACCAGTACAAGGAAAAGTACGCAGAGAAGCAAAAAGAGGTGCAGGATCTGAAGAAAGAGGCAGGCAAGACGGTGCACATGCTCAACAACCACAAGAAGACGCTGAACCGGCTGACAAACGAGCAGAGCAAGCTGGACAAGGAAATCCACATCCGGCGGGACACGGTCAAACGCGTGCAGGAGGACATCAAAAAGGTGACGACGGAGCGCAACAAGGCCGAATCTATCAACAAACAGCTCAAGCAGCAGCAAGAGGAGTACAAGGTGCCCGAAGTGCTCGAGTACGTGGCGCAGCGCGCCGAGCAGTACGAGCTGGAGAAAAAGGTGCGCAACTGGGAGCGCAAGGTGGAGATTGCCGAGAAGGCTCTCAAGCTTTACTACAAACAGTCCAAGGACGACACGCAGGGCCAATCGTCCTGGTACACGGGGCCAGGCCGCGTCGACACACGCTCTCTGGCCGCCACGACAGGCTCCTCTTCGCGCGGCCTCCTCGGACGCTACGGCAACAAGCAAACAGGCGTCACGGCCGCAGGCACTTCTTCGTCTTCCGCCGCTTCCTCCTCTTCCTCCTCTGGTGCAGGCTCCTCCAATGACCAACACTTTGATTCTGAAATCCCCAGCCTGCCCTCGATCTCGTGATCGGTGCAAAGGGAAAACCCACCCACCCACACAAACACAAACACAAACACAAACACAAACCAATGGAAAGCATTACACTCGTATCCATTTACAGCAATTGGCCAAACTCACGGCCCTTGTCGCCGCCAGAGCCGACGCTGGAACGGTCGTCGAAACGATCCTCGACTTCACCGTCGTCATCCAGCACGGGACTCCAGAAATCGTCCATGTTGGTGGTGAGCACGTCTGTTTCGGGCACTTCCAGATGGCCAACAAACACGGAAATAAGATAGCCTGCAATCAGCTTGAGAACCAACAGGGTGACCGGGAACAGCCAGATTCGATGTTCGTACGTCACGCTAAAGTTGATGAGCACCACGGCGTTGACCAGGCTGATTGTGTTGACCGCCAGGTAGTGACGCCACGCTTGAGCCTGGGTGGGTTGCAACACAAAGGCCACAATGCCCCACAGGGGCGAGAGGATGCCCAGCGGCAGCAGGCACAGCGACATGACAAAGCCCACACGCTCCTGGAGCTTCCACAATGCAAACAGACTCTCGCCTGTGGTCGCAAAGTCGCCCACGAGGAGTGCAGCAAGCAGGAGCACGATTGGCACGGGATACAACCTGGGGTCTCGGTTGGACACCAGCAAGCCAGTCAGCCAGCGCTGAAACTCCCGGATAAGCGTGGCTGCCCCCATGCCGCCTCGCCGGGATGTGCCGGTCTGACCCA
The DNA here is from genome assembly GCA_026936335.1 of Mantamonas sphyraenae. Lineage (NCBI taxonomy): Eukaryota > Mantamonadidae > Mantamonas > Mantamonas sphyraenae. The sequence continues at coordinate 47,049 of JAPMXV010000037.1, read as the reverse complement.
CTAGAGTGTAGTGGATGGGGAAGCGCGCCACCAGGCCCGACGGCTCCAGCTTGAACCCTGCTGCCTGGGGCAGGTCCAGCACGAACGAGTTTGAGCCGAGGATGGCGTGGGCAATAGGGGAAGCAAGTGTGGTCTCGACGGGACCCTCGCTGTCCATTCTGGGCCGAGGGCGCGCACTGACAATGAGTCCCAGGCGCGTGGCATCCGTGCTGTCTTGCAGAAACTCGGCCAGGTCGCATCGCATGCCTGCGTCGCGGAACACAGCCTCGTTCTGTGCAGAGACGTACTTGTGGACGCGAGCCGTGGTCACGCGCATGTAGCTGGCTTCCACTGTGCGCAGCCTTGCATTGAGACCCTTGAGGAAGCGTCGCCATGTGCGTGTGCCAATAAACTTTTCCAGGTAGGCCACGAGCGGGTCATGCCAGTCCAGCTGGAACGGATAGTCGAACGTGCCTGTACCTGAGCACTGCAACACCATGGGCATGGTCACATCATGGCCCTCCACGTGCGACCCCTCAAACTGTAGGATGTCCAGGTATGCCACCGTGTGGCGTGAGTCAAACGTAATCTTGAGGCAGGAGCGTAGGTTGCGTGCGCGCAGCGAGTGCAGAAAGGCAAAGTCGTACTCGTGCTGCACAAAGCGTCGCAACTGCCGTGCCTTGCGTTCCTTGACCGCTGCCAGCCACAGCAGGCTCAGCGGATAGCACAGCACCCACAGCACATAGAACACGAACACGTCGCGTCCCTCCCATACGAGCATCTCGTTGCAGGACAACGCAAATTCACTCCACTCCTCGGCGTCGATGTCCTTCTCCAGCATGCTTGGCGGTTTCTCCGAAAGGCTCCACGGCAGCGTGTGTGTGTTTGCGCCGTGGAAAAACACACGGCAGATGTGATGGTCGATCTCGTGCACGTTCAAGTTCAGCTCGCTGGCCATGTCGTTTGTATACGACTGCAAGGAGGCCGACGTGCGGTCCAGCAACGATGTTTCCTCGTGGACCCACGAGTGCGTGCGCAAGCTGCTCGACGAGCGCACTCCTCGCCCCACCCCCACTCCATTGATCGAGCCAGCCTTGCTTGCGCGCGTGGACCCGCTCGCGCCCATGCCCCACGCGGTTGCGTCGTTGCGTCTAAGCAGCTGCACAATGGCAGGCGTGCCCACGAGCAGCAGCACCACAAGCGCCCCAACAAGGATGGGGATTTCGCCGAGAAATTGCCACAGCAGCTCGTACGGCGTTTGGCATGTGGGAAACACAAAGCCTTGATCGCAATCGTACGCACACGTTGCATCCATGCCCGCCCCCTTGGTGTAGTTGGACGTCGATGGAGCATTGCTGCACTGTGTGCACTCTTGGTTGCCTCGCGTGTCCTTGTAGAAGCCAACTGCACACGGGCTACAGAACACGCCTTCATATCCGAGCTCGCAAGGCACGGCTGTCACTTTGCCCGCGGTTCCATCGGACGCATCGCCGTTCCCGGACCCGCCTGTGGCCGACAGCTTGCCAGAGTAGCCAAGGGCGGCTTTGTGTGTGTCTTGGCCATTCCAGTCAAAGTGGATGATGCCTCCTCCGCCTCCGCCTCCTCCAGGGTCGCCCCCGGCTCCTCCGTTGGCGTTAAAGCTGCCCTTGCCCACCAACAGCGATGTCTGTACAAAGATACTGCCTGCGGAGCCTCCTCCACCACCACCCTGGCCGGCGATGCCCGTTCCGTCTCCTCCGTTCACGTCGATGAGTCCGTTGTGAGTGAAGGTATTGCTGACGCGCACAAACACCACGCCTCCACCCACGCCTCCGAGCAAGTTCGATCCGCCTCCGCTGCCGCTCATGCCCGGTCGGCTGAGGAAATCGTAGGCGTTGCCACCAGGGGACACGTAGCCCGAGTACGACGAATCGCCTCCTGTACCTCCATGGCCTCCTCCACTGCCTGCGCCACCGGTAACCTGTGACCCTGGTCCTGTGCCTTGGGCAGCGACGCAACCGCGCGAGTCTGTGGTGATGGTGCCCGAGAGCTCCAGAGTGCCTGCGCATATCATGGCGCTGCTGCCCGTAATGGAACTGCCTGGGCGCACAGTCACGTCGGCAGCAAGAAAGAATGCGTACATGCCTTTGGTGAAGGACTCGTCAGGACCAATGAGGTCAAAGCATTCGGGCGTCATCTGCTCAACCAGGCTGCAGTTTGTCTTTTTGGACACAATCTGCGTGCCCTGGTTGATGTCAATGCTCATGGCCTCCATGTACACGCTGTCGGTGACGAGCGACAGGCCCGTGGTGGACACGGAGCCGCTGCTTCGCACGATGGATTGCTCGTCCACCTGGAAGGTGCCGGAGAGGGCTACGGTGGGCGAGTCACCTGTGCTATTGATGCGCATGGTGCCACTGGCTTGTACGTTGCTCTGGTTGTCGATAACAACTTTGTTTGCAAATAGACTGAGCGACTCGACGTCAATGACGCAGCCCTTGCAAGTGAAGGTGGGCGTGGCAATGACCAAGTTCTTGAGACCGCTGCCCACCGTGCTGGATACCACGTACATGCTGTCGTACGGGTTCAACGGCGCGTTGCCGCTGACCATCACGTTGCTGTTGTCGGTGATGGCCACAACCTCGAAGTTGTAGCTTGTGTCGATGTGTGTGATGGCCGACTCCAGGTTGACTCCGTTGTCAAACTCCAGGCGGTGGCCATGGTGTTCGTAGAAGCTGCCTGAACCGCCTGCTGTTTTGCATTGTTGCGACTGGCCGCCGCTGATGACAATGGGCAGACCTGCCGTGTATGCACCCAGGACCTTCACGGCCACACGGCCTCCTCCACCTCCACTGTAACCGGAGCCACCGGTGGCCGTGACCTGGCCCGAGCCCTCGACCTGATTGGCAATGACGTACACGGAGCCGCCGGAGCCGCCGCCGTCGGTGGGGTCCGCTGCGGAGGCGCCGTTTGCACTGATGGCACCAAAGAGGTACAAACTGTGGGTGACTTGCATGTTGATCACGCCTCCGCCCAGGGTGTCTCCATACGAGGGACTGCCTGGGTGTCCGGGCTGCATCACGTAGTTGAAGCCGTAGTCGTCGCCACCCCCATTCTGGCTGATGCCACAATCGGCACCAGAGCCACCGTAGCCACCGCCTGCACCTTGGACCTTGCCTTTGCCCAATGGCACACGGTTGTCGCCGAGTCCCGAGGCGTCGATGCGTGCCTCGACGGACAAGGTGACGTTGTCGGCCTGGACAAACACGTAGGCGGAGGCAATTGAGCTATTGAAGTCCAGCATGAGGTTGTAGCGGATGTCCAGTTTGATCTTGCAGCCTGTGACGGGGCAGAGGATGTTGCTGCGGACGGCGGGTCGGCGAAACGCGTGTGAGGTGGGATTGGGCGAGTGGAACGGTGGTGCATGTCTTCTTGCAGGCCGAGGTTGGCGGGCAGACATGCTGGGAAGGGAAACTCACCTGGAGGGAGCCATATAGATGGAGCCAAGGGAGGTGAGGGTGGCAGTGTCTTGACCCTGTGCCGGAGTGAGGATGTGGGTGCCTTGGATGACACAGGTGCTGTTGACGACGGTAAGGTTGCCGTTGGCACACAGGGGCACGGTGCCGTTGCCCACAGTCCACTCGTAGGTGTGGTGAGGAGCAGCAGAGGTCCTCGTGGCGTCGTTTGAATGTGCAACTGCATCCAGGCCGAGCTGGGCGGCCTGGGCGGCGTACACGCGTTCCCACGAGGCACGAGGCGCGGGAACGCCAAAGCGGTGGGATCCCTTGAGCATAGCCGCATGCACACCACCCAATATGGGCAGGAGCAAGAGCAGGCAAAGGCACACGGGCGCATGTGCGTGCATGGGCGGGGTCGGGAGTTTGGTTGCGCGGGTGCGCGTGTGTAAGCAGGGGCCCGCTGCATGCCATGAGTGTAAAGACAGACGACTATCAGGTGCGCGTGTATATTCACGAGGTGCGCGACCTGCTGGGTAAGGATTCGTCGGGCACGTCGGACCCGGTGGTGCGTGTGGACGTGCTGGACCAGAAGAAGTACACCCAGGTGATCAAGAAGCGCTCGTCGGCTGTATTTGACACCCTGCTTTACTTTGACCTCAATGTGACCCGGCGAGCGTTCTTTCGAGGCAAGATCAAGCTGGCTGTGTACGATGGTAAGTGCCGTGTGAGTGCGTATGGCGTGCGTGGAGCTGCGACGGGCTGCCGAGCATTTCCGCACCCGGGCCTTAGGAAGACCACTCAACACGAGGCTGCTCGTGCATCATACGGAGCTGTGTGTGTGTGTGGCGCCGTTCGCGCGCTGTGTACGGGACGCCACAGATGGCGCGTTGTGCATCGTGGCGCGGAACCGTGTGAAGCGCGGGTGAGTACACGCACGGGAGGATCGCTGACACGGCGGGGGAATGGCGCACGCTTGGCGTTGCGTGTGTGTGTGTGTGTGTGTGTGCACGTGACGTCTCTCAGCCAACACGGTGACCAAGAACGAGCTGATTGGAGAGTATACGTTGGACACACAGTATGTGTACGACTGTGAACACCACGAGATCTACAAAAAGTGGTTGGGCCTGTACGATCCGCGGCCGCCCAAGGTGCCGAAGCACCTGCAGACGTACGACTCGGACTCGGACTCGGAAGAAGAGGAGGACTCGGACTCGGACCCAGAGTCGGAGCACGAAGACGACGGCATTCAGGGCTATCTCAAGGTTTCAGTGACCGTGCTGGGCCCAGGCGACGACGCCTTTGTGCACGACGAGGATGTGGAGGGCGATGACGATCTTAACGACGTATGCTACGAGCGAGGGTGGGCAGAAGCGAAGTGTTATGGGGGTCCAACAGAGTGACGATGGTGGGAACTGACACGCGCCCGGGGGTTGCACAGGTTATGTTGCCGCCGACAACAGAAGCGATGAAGACGTGGCAAGTGGACGTGCGCTTCTACAGAGCCATCGACCTACCTAAAATGGACTGGAACGGCAAAAGTGATCCGTACTTCAAGGTGTCGTTCCAGTCCAACAAGCCGCAGAGCACGTCGGTGATCAAAAAGACATTGGACCCTGTGTTCAACGAGGTCTTGCACATGATTGGGTTCACCAGCTTCCAGAACACGCTGCGCATCGAGCTGTTTGACTGGGATGCTGTAAGTTTACGTCGGCAGAGTGCGAGCGTGGATGCGCGGTGGACCGAGACTGACGCAGCAGCGTGATGGTGCGCATGTGTGCAGGCGAGCGCCGACGACTTTATCAGCTACACCGAGTTGGATTGGGCGTACCTGAAGGAAAACTTCCAAGAGAAAGAGCTGAGCAAGAAGGAGCTGGCGAAGAAGAAGGAGGAAAAGAAGCGGTTGAAGAAGGAGTTGGCCAAGAAGCGAGGCCTGTCGAAGGAAGACTTGGCGGAAGAGAAGCGCAAGAAGAAGGAGCGGAAGGAAGAGCGGAAAGAGGCGCGTAGGAAGGAGCGGGAGGCCAAGAAGAACAAGGGCAAGGCGAAGGAGAAGCCAAAGACGCTTGCGCAAAAGCTGAATCCGCTGACCGGAATAAGCGAAGGGCTGAAAGATGCACAGAAGAATTTGAAGAAGAAGCGAAAGAAGAAGAAGAAGAAAGCGCAACAAAATGGGAGCTACGGCCCAGTGTGGCTGCCGCTGTACGGAGCGCCAGACGGAGCGAGCGGGGAGATGCAAAATGCGGTGCAGCGGGGAGACGTGGTGGGCAATGCATACCGTGGTCAGGTGCTGCTGGCTGTCGACTGGAAGGAGACGACCATTCCACGGGTACTGCGTGAGAACATCGCGAACAAGAGCGGCCCGCTGCTCCGGTCGTACATGGTGTACCTGGACGTGTACGAAGTGATCGAGATGAAAGCAGAGGAGGGCGACTCGGTGCAGGTGCAGCTCAGCCTGGGTAGCGTGAACTTGCAGAGTGTGTCCGCGAAAGTGGACGGGGGCAAGGCGGCGTTCTTTGACCAGATGCGTCCGCTTGTGTCGCAGCAGCTGGACGCAGAGAACCTGGACCATGTGCCGGACGTGTTTGTGGAGTTGTTGGTGAAGGGCAAGCGCACGGGCTTCATGCGATTCAAGGTGAAAGACCTGTTGCAGAAGGAGAGCGGAGTGTGGATGCACAAGCCGCAGTGGCAGATTCTGGAGGCGGACGTGTTCCACAAGAAGTTTACGGGTGAGGCGTTTGGGGGGATTATGCTGTACCGGTTGACAATGGGGTTGGAAGGCCACGAGACACAGAAGTCGCCCCGTCCGGAACTGGAAATCCCTGTGACAAAGAAGTACCAATTGCGTGGGCATTTCTACCAAGGGTATAACTTGCCGAGTGCAGACGACAACGGATTCTCGGACCCATACTGCGTGATGCGGTGTGCGGGACAGAGCGCGCGCACAAGAATGATCCGTGAAAGCCTGTTTCCGCAGTGGTACGAAACGCTGGTGGTGGATGTGGAGTTGCCTGTGGACTGGGAGATTGCACCTGTGCTGATGGTGCAGGTGATGGACGCGGATCGATACGGCGGGGACGACATGATTGGGCGATTCACTCTGCCGCTGCACGACCTGAAGCCCGAGATGGAGGCGAGGCCGAGGTGGTGGCCTTTGTTTATGCATGACCCCAAGGCATTGGAAGGGGCGGTGCTGGCAAGCTTCCAGCTGATTGACGCAAACAAACTGACGCGGTACCCCGGGCCGCCGGACTCGCTGGAACCCGAGCACACGGTGTGCGACCTTGTGGTGAGCGCCGTCGGGGTGCGAAACATGACCAAGTTCCGTGGATTCAAGGTGGGCAAGCCGTTTGTGGAGTTTGACTGTGGGGAGCCCGAGCAAAAGGTGCGCAGTGTGCCGAGCAGCACGCCATCTGGCCCGAGTGCGAACTTCTTGGAGGTGTACGAGGTACCTGTGAAGATCCCTCACGACCCTCTGTTTGCGCCGTGTCTGAGCGTGCGTGTGTACGACTACCGCGCTGGTGGTATCAGCAGGCCGCTGGTGGGCATCACGTCTGTGCCGCTGTTGCCGTTCATCACGTGGCTGAAGCCACGGCTGGAAGACAACCCGGAGTACTCGTTTTCACATCCGCCAAAGTACACGACGCTGGACACGGTGTCGTTTGATTTGCTGAGCGAACAGCGCGCGGCGTGGGACCGCATGGAAGGGCAGCGCAACGTGGAGGCCGGGGAGGGCTCGTCTGCAGAGGCGATGGGTGCAAAGGATGGCGACGGGGAACAGGGAGACGAGGAGGACAGTGGCAAGGGCAAGGAACCTGCGATGAACAAGGCTGTGCGTGCAGAGATGTCGGACGACATGATGGCTGTGCTTGCGGCGGATTTCGGACAGAACGAAGCGCTGGACAGACAAGATGAGCTATTGAGCGGCGAAGGATCGGACAGTGGATCGGGAGTCGGGGCAGCCATGACGGGGAATGTGGTGGTGATCGACTTTGGGGCAGACGAAGAGGAGGCGGCAACGGACAACGGCGCGGGGGTGGGAGAGAGTCAACAGCAGCCACCACAAGCGCTGCCTGTGCTAGGAGGAACGGGCTATGGGAGCATCAACGGAGGCGGTGACGGGGACGCGGTGACGATTGTGGTGGAGGATGAGCGGAGGCATGAGGAGGAGATGGAGGAAGAAGTGGGCGTGCTGGAAGGCGCTGAAGACGGAGACGAAAAGACTGGCCTGCTGTCGGGCAAGCGCAAGGGCTTTGGGCGCGGGGGAAAGGGCAAGGCGCCGAAAAAGATGAACGCAGCAGCGTTTCTTGCGATGGACGACACGGAAGAGCTGACAAACGTGACGCAATTTACGCACAAAAAGAAGAAGAAGCCAAAGGTGATGCGGGAGGAGGCAGCAAAAGCAGCAGCAGAGGCGGCGGCAGCAGCAGCGGCAGCGGGAGAGGGAGTTGACGGAGCGAACGGGTCGTCGAGCAAGTGGTGGATGACGCCATGGGCGAAAAAGCAAGCGGAGGAAGAGGCAGCGGCAGCGGCAGCAGAGGCAGCGGAAGAAAAGGCACGGCTGGCAAGGGAGGCGAAGGAGGCGAAGGAGAAGGAGAAGCGGGACAAGGAGTTGGAAAAGGCGAGGCTGACAAGCAAGGATCCGGCAAAGAAGCACCCATTGATTGGAACGGAGCTGGAAAAGACGTTTGTGACGCTGCCTTTCCCTGTGTATCCGCTGATCCGTGGGCAAACGCGTGGACTGAGTGGGTCCAAGGCCAAGGCGCCAAAGGGGAGCCTGCAGGTGTGTGGCCAGTTCAAGGGCAAACTGGAGCTGTTCAACCCGAAAGTGACAGAGGTGAAGGCGCGTGCAGATACGGCGTCGCTGCAGCGGCAGTTCAAGGAGCAGGAGTACGAAGTGCGTGTGTATGTGATCCAAGGGATCAACCTGGTGTCACGGGATGAAGACGGGACGCCGAGCGACGCGTTCATGGAGCTGTATCTGCGGGACCTGGAGGACGAGCGGATCTACGACAAGGACTTTGTGGTGACGGACAACAATCCGCAATTCAACAAGTGCTACAGGCTGCTGGGCAAGATCCCGGGCAACTCGCAGCTCGTGGTGAATGTGTGGGATTACGACAAATTCAGCAAGAACGACCTGATTGGAGGGACTGTGATTGACCTTGAAGATCGGCTGTTCAACAAGGAGTGGCTAAGCATGCGGAAGAAGCCGCGTGAGCAGCGGGACCTGTTTTCTCCGCTGTCGTCGCGATCGCAGGGAAAGCTGGAAATGTGGGTGGAGATCATTCCTGTGGAGCATGTGAGCGGAGTGCCCGTGGAGGAGATTGGGCCGCCGCCGCCGGAGCCGTACGAGCTGCGTGTGATTGTGTGGGAAACGCACGACACGCCGCCGATGGACCAGCGTACGCAGAGCAGCGACATCTTTGTGACGTGTGGGATGGAGGAAAGCCAGCAAACGGGCAAAACGGACACGCACTTCAAGTCGCGAGACGAGGGAGGGCTGTTCAACTATCGGATTAAGCTGACGCACGATTTGCCGTGCAAGGTACCACGAATGCTGATCCAGGTGTGGGATGCGGATGTGGGACGAAGCAGCGAGCTGATTGGACAGGTGCAGTGGAACTTGGCGAAGCACTTTCGGGATGTGCTGAACAACCCGGCGGGAGAGATTGCGGTGAGCAAGGTCAAGTTGCCGCTGACGCACCCCAACTTCCGGCGTGAATCGCGAGGGTACGTGATGGTCTCGATGAACATTCTGACAAAGAAAAAGGCGGACGAGGACCCGGTGGGGGAGGCGCAGTACTTTCCGAACAAGAATCCAGAGCTGATGGAACCGAACCGACCGCCCGAGTGCATCAATCCAATGCGCATCGACCTGGTGTTGAAGTATTGGGTGCGCCGCATCTACAAGTACGTCGTGTGCCTGGCATGCTTGATCACGGTGCTGTCTGCATTCTACCTGACGGTGCAGATTATGTCGTTTGTGGAGAAAGTGAAGAGTCTGCTGAGGTGAGGGACACAACAATCAACTTTGCATTGCTTTTGTTCGCCTCACCTAAGGTGATCGTTGCCAAAGGCGGACTCTAGGATGTGATGGACAGCAGAATCAATGGGAGGGACGATGAAGGGGATGATGGCAAGGCCGACGACGCTGGGGCCGTAGCGGCGGAGATTCACATGGGCGGGAGTGGGTTTGGGTGCATAGCGATTGAATACAAGAGCGGAGCCGGCACATGCACGATTGACAACGAGTGCTGGGATGGCGACGGAGGCGAGGAGTTGCCAAACAAGTGTGTGTCCGCTGGCCTGGAGGGCGACAACGTGGTCTTCACGTGTGTCGTAGGCCTTGAAGCCCTTGTCAATAGAGTCGCCGAGGGCGTAAGCGAGGGCGACGCCGTAGGTGGCGTTGACGTGCCAGAGGCGGAGGAGGGGACGGAATGCTTCTCCGACCTCGTTGGCAAAGCCGGCGTAGCGGAGACTTGTGTCCTTGAAGACGTCGTGGGCGGCGGCAGGGTCATCGGATTCGATGTCTGCACTATGAGGGATGGCCTGTGACATGGCGAAAGGAGTTGTTTGTTTGGGTTCGTTTTCGGGGTTGTTTCGCTTTGGTGTGGGAAAAGTGCGCGGGAGGGTGTGTGTGTGTGTGCATGTGTACGTGTGTGTGTGCGCGATGAGGTGGCCGAGGGGCTATCAGGCGACGGATTTGGGTTTCGTGGCGTAGTTGATTCGGACCGGGGGGTACATGCGCAGGTGCCAGGGAGTCATGGAGACTTGTTCAAAGCCAACGTCGCGGAGGAGAGAGTCGTAAGTGGAGGCGACCCAGAAGAGGTTGACGATGGCTACACGGCCTCCTGGGCGGAGGACACGGAACAACTCTTGGATGGCCTTGCGGCGATCTTTGGACGGGACCCTATGGTAGACGAGGCAGCTGAGAGCGACGTCCATGGTTGCGTCTCGGAAAGGAAGGCTGCGTGCATCGCCGTAGCGAACGTCGACCTTGTCAGCAACGCCCTCGACGAGGCTGGTAGCAAGTGTCTGCGTGGTTGCGGGGAGCAGTGGAGTTTGGGTGAGAGGAGGTGTTGGGGGAATGGGGCGTTGAACATAGGTGGGGAGTACAGAGGGTGCAGGCAGTACAGCGAGAACAGCGATGAAAGGGAAGGGAAGCGGGTGGGTGGGTCGCGGCGGGAAGTGAGGGGAGGGCAAAAGAGCAGAACGTACGTTCTCGACGCTGTTGTTGCTCTGAGCACCGCTGTCAAAGATGTCGATGCCGTAGGCTTTGCCTGTGTCGAGTCGCTTTGCGGCACTGTGGAGGACGATGCCCCTGCCGCATCCAACGTCGAGAACGGTCTCGTCGCCGAGGAGGCCGAGCTTGGCAAAGAGGAGGTCGAGCTCGAGGTACTTGCCGTAAACGGAGGAAATGACCATGAGGAGGAGGGAGAGAAGAAGGAACATGCCGCTGTACCTGAGGGAGATGCAGACAAGGAGGACGTCAGGTTGGTTCTTGATGAAGGCAGGGAGTACCCAGCCAATGAGCTCGCAGACCACGGCAGCAAAGGCGAGGTTGCGAAGGACAGCAGGAGCATCCAGACCGTAGCTGCCGTGCAGCTTCAGGTTGGCGCTCAGGAGCGTGCGCTTGTCCATGGGGTTCAGTGGGTTGGGTGCGGGAGCGGAGGCAGCGCGTTTGAGAAGCGATGGTGAGTGGGGAGGGACGAGGAGTGGGAGGGAGGGTTGAGGGCCGGGGTGAAGAGGGACGTACGGAGCAAGGTGCTCATGGGTTGCAGTGGAGCTGACACATGGGCATAGAGCGAGTCTGAGATTCAGAAGCAATTGAGCCAGTTGTCTGGAGGGGGAGGAGTAGGTTGTGAGAGACCATGGAGGGAGAGAATGGAGTTGGTGATGGGAGTTGGTGATGGGAGTTGGTGATGTGTGTGTGTGTGGGGGGGGGGTGGGCTGCGTGCGGTGTGGGCCAGGTGCTAACGGGGCGAAACGCACGCAACATAGGAGGGATCGTCGGAACAGGCCAAGTAGGTGGAGGTGGAGTGGCATGGGTGGAGAGGCAAGAATGAGGGACGGGTAGCGCCAACTTTGGGGACACTGACAAAGGGGATTTTGCGTGCACTGCACAGGAGTGAGGAGGCGCAGGGACGCGAGTTTCTGCTGAGCCAGATCCTCGAGGCGGAAGCGCGAACGCGCTGTGAGTTTGGGATTTTTCTGTCTGCCGAGGGGATGGTGGACGGAAGAGCATGGTGATTGCAGCAGAAGAGGGAGAGGCGACAGGGGGCGGGTATGCGTGCGGTGTGACGTGTGTGAATGGGTGCTGACACGAGGAAGGACAGTGGCAAACATCCGGCTGGTGAAACCCGAGCGAGCACAGAAGATTGAAGACAACCTGCTGCAGCAGGCGCAGACGGGCAGGCTGGCAAAAAAGGTGACGGATGCGATGCTGGTGGATGCGCTGGAGAATCTCTCGGGCAGCAACTCGTCTCGGTCGTCGAAAATTACGGTAAGGGTGGCGGGAAAGGGTGGAGCGCGCCAAAAATGGCCGGAAGGGGCGTTGTATGCTGACACAAAGGGGGAATGGGTACATGGAACATGGGGATGGACGCAGTTTCAACGTAAAAAGGCGTTTGATGACTCGGACTCGGACGACGAGTGGTGATCGAAGCGTGTGGCAGGTGGCAGGAATCCGGAGGAGTGCAGGGTGGAGCAGAAGGGGCCGGCATGGATCTCGTGGTGGAGAACAGGCACAAGAAGACGAGAGGAGGAGAGTGAATTGTGAGATAAGTCGATGTGACGTGGGAATCAAAGTGCGCTGATCAAACCAAAAAAACCAGCTTTCCCAAGATGGCGCAAGTGTCGACGCGGAGTCAGCTGGAGAAGAGTGTGGGAGCGCTACAGGCCGTCGGGGAGAACCCAACGGCACCACTGGAGGATCCTGTGCAGGTGATCGGGAACATGCGGTCAATATGCATGTCTGCGTTGGCCGAAGAGTACGGTGAGTTTGGGTTTGCACGGAAACGGGCGTGGGGTCGACATGCGGCGGAATGAACAGCCATGGAGAGGTGTAGGAGTGTGCAAGCATGCATCGTGAGCGGGAGCCTGCATGTTGGGGCGTATGTAGGCAATCGATGGACGCGGGAAGGAGGGCTGACATGTGAAAGGGTGTGTGATCACACACTCGAACACTCACGCGCGCGGACAACGGGGTTGCCTCCTGGGGTTTGTAGACATGGTTTCTGCACAGCTTTTTGGCCAGGAGAGCGGGGTGCTGGAGTTTTTGGCACAGACCAAGAGTGTGAAGGAGCACGCAGTGGCGAGGGCTCACCTGGTGCAACTTGTGCACGACTGGTTGCAGGTTATCGGCCCGCAACGGAGCGCGGAACACGCTGTGCACATCAATGTGAGTGTTATTGGAGGATGCATGGATCAAGCGCAGGCTAGGCGTGGCTGACACCGTCACATGTGACACAGAACACGATCTTGCAGTGTTTCGTGGTGGAAGAATCAAACAGCGTGGCGGCGGCGTGTGTGGAACCCCTATGCTTGATTCTGCAGCTTCCTTTGCCGAGCCTGGCCAGGGAGGAGCTGCATACAGTGAACTTTTACCAGATTGCACGCGACCGGCTGCTGTCGAGCGTGAAAGCGCAAACGGTTCGGGCACAGTGTCTGGTCGCGTGTGGGGCTGTAGCTCGGTATGCGCCCGAGGTTCTGAGCGACTCTGACCTGGCGCAAGTCCGGCGTCTGGTGCTGGATGCTTTGCACACAGGGGTCAAGGGGTCGCAGAACACGCTGCTTGCAGGCGCGTTCACAGCATCGGCACTTTGGATGCACAACAGCCGGGTTCGGGTTCTACTGATGGAGGGTGAATGGAGCGAGACAGAGAACAACACGGTGGGCAAGGTGATCGCACCCGCCCTGGGTGTACTCGGGGATCTGGAGCACACGACACGGTATGCGGCGTGCGTGGCGGCGCTGGAACTGCTGGCGGACCACGCGGATCTGTTTGAGCCGTACCTGGTTCAGGAACACGAGGCGGTGTACGACTCGCTGATGGCATGCGTGCTGCACGACAATCGGGACCTGCATGATGCAGCGTACCCTGCGCTGGACGCGTTCTTTGGAACGGTGGCCACGTTTTTGGCATTCGCGGAGCACGGCAAGGTGAACAGCAAGTCGTTTCAGTTCCTGGTGTCGAAGTTGATGCTGACAGTGTCCAAGAAGACGGACCAGCTGCAACCACGCGAGTTTGCGGCGGCTGTGAGTGGGCTGGGCCACTTTGCGTTGGCCATTCGGCGGCTGTTGGGCGAGCAGGACTTGATGGATATGGTGGACAAATTGGTGCAGATCACGAACGGCTTGTTTGCAGACTTTGACTCGCCCGAGCTGAACAGCGTGGGATTGCTGGCGAGCTTCCTGCGTGCGTTTGCGCACATCGCACAGGCGTTGCCACCGGACGCGGACGCAGCGTTTGCGAGCACGCTGCACACCATTATCAGCCAGGCATTCTTTCAGTTTCCGCGTATGTACGCCAAGCAGCAAAAGGTGGTGCTGCGTGCAGTGACGCAGTTGCTTGCGGCTTTGTATCCGCACGGGACGGCGTTGCAACTGCTGTTTGACGACGTGGCCATCCAGGCGCTGACTCTGACGTGCTCCTCGAGTCAGGGGATGTACTTTGAGATGGATGGCCCGACACAGGAGCAGGCAATGCATGAGCTGCTGATGCCTATCTGGAGAGCGATGATGGACCGCAGCCTGCTGAAGCAGCCGTACATGGACGAAACGACGGTGGACCGGCTGCAGAGGGTTCTGTTTGACACGGTGATCAAGAGCATGGTGCGCATGCTGAACAAGCTGAACCTGGGGTACCGAGCGCGCGAAGAGAAAGTGGAGGAGGATGGGCAACAACAGAACAGCAACGAGGTGGACGAGAGCGGTGTGGTGCCGGACAACGCAAAGGATTTCCAGCTGTATTTGAACCTGGTGGTGTTTGCAGACACGTGGCTGTCCGAAGCGCCTCGGGGCTTGATGGACAAATGGATTTATCCGCTGGCTCGGCTGCTGATCCAGCAGTCGTATGAGCGGCCACTGGTGTCGGGACACTACAAGTTGCTGGGACTGGTACTGGAGCAAGGAGAACGCAGCGGTTTCTTTGAAGCTGGGCATGCAGACAACCAGCACTGCAAAGAGCTGATTGAGGGCTTCCTGAGCGACCTGCTGGTGTCGATGAAACAGTTTAAGGACGAGCTGCTGTCAGCGTGCATCCAGTTGGTGATGCGTGCGCCACAGGGCTTTGTCACGATCAAGAAGATGCTGCCTGCAATTCAACAAGCGCTCCAGGTGGGTCTGACGTACTCTCCGCTTGCTCTGGCCACGCTGGACAATTTGGAGCGCCTGTGCCACGGTGGACACGCAGCGTTGAAGCCGCATCTGGACGTCATCTTGCCGCTGCTGTGCGACTACCTGCAGGGTGGGGACGCGGAGAGCGAGCAGGCTGTGATGCAGCAGTTCAAGGACCAGTCCAGTCTGTTTGCGTCGAGTTCGTCACGTGCACGTGCGCTGCAGATCAAGGCTGCGCGACAAAGCAGTGGCGGCGAGGAGGCGAGTGTAGATGAGAGGGAGATGCACGTGCAGGCTCGAGTACTGTCGTTCCTGGGGTCACTGGGAGGCGACAATGTGCACACGCTGCACATGGAGCAGCAGGGAAACGCGGCGGTGGTGCAGTGGGACAAAGACGAGCACCTGCTTTGGGAACCGCCGTTTTTCGATGGCGTGCGCATGCGCATGGATGCGTTGCTCCCGCAAGTGGTGTACCTGGCACAGAGCGCGACAGAGCGTGCAACCAAGGTGCACGCGAGCGAACTGTTGCACGCAATGTTCCTGTACATGCTCAGCCAAACCGGGCAAGCAGAGGCGCACATTGGATCGATTGTGGCCAGTGTGCTGCCTGTGACCCTGGAGCTGTCTGTGGACGTGGAGCCTGTGACACGACAGCTGTTCCGTCCGTTGGTGTTGCAGACGATCCACTGGTTCACCAAGTCGAACAATGAGCACGATCTGCAAATCAAGCGGGATCTGTTGGATGTGTTGATGCAGGCAGCGAGTCACAGCGACAACGGGGCGTTGCGCGACTTTGCCGCCACCTGCCTGGCCGAACATCTGCACTGGATCATCAAGAGCAGCAGCAAAAAGGCCCTGGAGTTGGACGACTCGAGTGTGCGAGTGATGTTGAAGCGCATCTATTCTTTTGCACGGCACGCTAATCCGTACAAGCGGCTGGCGGCGGCCATCGTGATCAACCGCATCTACCGGCAGTTTCGTGCGCAAGCCAGCCTGGTGGACACGTACGTGTTGGAAATGGTGGGTGTGCAGATGCACTCGCTGCGGATGGCGCACGCGGATCCAGAGTCGCTGGGCACGCGTGCTGCCGCGCGCACATCTGTAGAGAACCTGCTGAAGCTCGTGCGCGAGCACAGGTTGATGCTAAGTGCAGCAAATGTGCGCAGGCGAGCAATTGTGGGCCTCTCCAGCGACGATATTGAGCAAGACAGCGAAATCAAGTCGCTGAGTGGCTTTGTGGCGTGGATGTTTGGCCAAACGGGGGCGGTAGAGGAGGAGGTGCAAAAACTGGCGATGGGATTGTTCCTTCAGTGCACAGAGCTTGTGGAGGGCCAGCCGACGGGGACACAATGGCTTGAACAAGAGTGGGGCAACCGTGCGCTGCCGATTGCAGAGACGCGTGCAGGCGAGGCATTTGCATCGATCCAAGCGCACCTGCAGGGGGCGACCAAGGATGTTTCGTTGCCCGTGTATTCGGAGGAGGTTGTCCACACGTGGCTGGCTGGACTGACAGCCGAGTTGGACTGGCTGAGCTGGGCTTTCGACACAGAGGTGGTGGATCTGGGTCATCAGGCTGCGCAGGCGCGCATTGGTGAGCTGGTGACGGAAGAGCTGTCGATTTTCTTTGGGTGGTTTGCCATTTCGGCTCAGCCGCCAATGATGGAGCTGCACGAGAGTACGATGCAGGCAGAAGCGCAATTTCTGGCAGCAAAGACGCGCGCGTTTGTCGCGGCAGTGCGATTTCTGTGTACGATGTGGCTCAAGGCTGACTACGAGTGCATGATGGAGCACAGCGTGGCCAAGGCACTGATACTTGCGTGCATGGTTCCGCAGGAACGCGTTCTGTTGGATTGGACATCTAGCAGCGGCGACGCGATGACCACGGACGAAACGGACGCAACAGTTGTGGACACGGACGCATTGCAAGGTATGCATTGCGTGGGGTTTGTGGTCGATTCGCCCGTGGTGCAATGGACACGGGTCGTGCGGCCACAGCTACATCGAGCAATCGAAGAGATGTGCACACGCATGGACAACGGGAAGCATGTGATGGGGGCCATCTATCAGTCGATTGTGGCCAGCGCGCCGTCTGTGGACGTGTGCATGTGGACATACGAACGCGATGGCCTTCCAAGTGCCCTGACACACTTGTTGGAGGCAACTGCGCTGTTTTGCAGGGTGGGTATCGTGGAGCGCAAAGAGCAAGCGCGTGTGAGCCAGCACCTGCGCACACAGACAATGGGTATGGTGAGTAGCACCGCCGATGTGCCGGACGAGGAGACGGCAGGGCATGTGCTGCAAGTCGTGATTGCACTGGGTTTAGACCCGAGCCAGATGCTGGAGATGCTGCTGGACAGCGAGCAGGTGGGTGACGTGAGTGAGACGCACTCGTCTTTGTCCTCATCGTCGTCGTCGTCGTCGTCGTCGTCGTCGTCGTCGTCGTCGTCTGTGTCTTCTGCACTTGCAGAAGGACAGAGAGGAAAGGTCGTGCTGTCGCGAGGGGATATGTTTTATGCTCAGTTTCAGGAGCAGGTGCATGATTACGTGAGCCAACATATGGAGGAGATGGCGAGGCCACTGCTGGAGCATGCCGCCAACACGCACCAGGCAGGGGCGGGCACGGCGCTGCATGCGTTCAAACGCGCGCTGGACACGGCAATTCGCAAGGACGGGGCCAAAAGCGACAATGTGGCACATGCGCTGCAGGCTATGGATGCGTTTCCAAACTGGCAGCAAGCGAGCCACCGCGTGGATCAGATCCAACTGGCGCGGCAGTTTCTGGAACTGCTCAAAACACTTCTTGCGGATGAGGCAGTCGCGTCCGCGGCCCTGGACAGCCAAGCAGCGTGGTATGGGCGCTTGGTCGACATGTACGTGGCCCTGTTGCAACACGAAGGCACAAGTTCAGTCATGCGATACGATGCGTTGGCGCTTGTGGACAAGGTGCTGCGCAATGTTGCACGTGGAAGCGCGGCAGCTTCGTCCATTGAGGCTGCGCTGCACGATGTGGTCGCGTACGACTTTCCATTGAGCCACCACGATCTGGACAAGCGAAGTAAGGCATACCGCTCATACCTGGCGATGTTGAAGCGTCTCCTGGGAGCGCTGGCAAAGAGCAGCAGCGTCCTGTTTGTACCGGACGTGTTGCTGCCGGTGCTACGTCAAGGTGGACATCCTCTGTCGGGCAAGCTCAAAGCGGGCGTGAGACAATGGGCTGCATCGCTTTCGGATCTGGACAAGACGGCTGCGTTCGAGCGGTATTACGCGCTGCTTGACGACGCGGACTATGACGTGCCCACGCGGCACGCATGCTTGCACAAGGTGCTGGTACCGCTTGTACAGCACATGTCGATGCCACTGTGCATCGACATGTACCAAAGGCACGTGGCTGGCCTGCTCGAGACGTGCCAGGCCAAACCCGCTGCACGCTCCGGGGCAGGCGACATGTCCGAGGCCTTGCAGGTGAGCGTGCTGCAACACACGGCCGCTCTAACACTTGTACAGTTGCTCTTTGAGCTCATTCCCGCTGCAGCCATCCGCAGTGAAGTGAACCCGTTCACCGAGGCAGAGGCCGAAGCGCGCGGGAGCTTGGAAGGAAACGAGCTGACCAAGGCAGTGATGAAGGCGACAGTGGCGACGCGCAAGCACAATCTGTTTGACGACGGCATGGACAAAGACGATTCGTTTCAGCGCAGCCTGGTGTACGAGTATCACCAGGCCTCGTACGACACCTTGGCGTCTGTGGTGCTCAAGACACAGAGCAAAGTCGAACTTTTCGCTGGATTCCTTCTGAAGGACCGAAGTGATTCGAGCGTGTGGACGAGGCTGTTGGACGACCAGCACGTGCACCGGTTGGAGTCGTTGACTGACTTTGCGCTGGCGGAGGCTGCTGCACACTCGCTGGCGCCGACGCGGCTGTTGTACAGCGGGCGTGCGTCTGTGATGTCCTCGCGTGTGATGTCGTCTGCGTACCTAGCCGACTCGTCATTGGGGAGCGACATGGCGTCCTACAACACGTTCTTTGACTCTGTGGAAATCGAACAAGCAGGCTCGTCGCATTATTCTGCGGCATCGCAGGAGGCACACATGGCCTCGCGGTCGTTTCGAGCCCACAATGCAGATCTGTACAGGGAGAGTGCCGGAGGGAGCATCACGTCGTTGTCATTTGTGCCGTTGTCCCTTGCGTTTCGCGGATCACCCGAAGGGGAGGGCAGTGGCAACGGGGCAGCCGCGCAGCGGGGCTCTGGGGATATGATGGAAACGGAGAGCAGTAGCAGTAGCAGTAGCAGCAGTAGCAGTAGCAGTGGTGGTGGTGGTGGTGCGGGGAGAGACGGCGATGGGAGGACACTGGGGTTGGGAAAGCAGCAGGGCGACCTTTTGGAGTTGGACTACTTCAACCAGCATCGCCTGATGAACACGATGCTGCGCGTGGTGGATACAATGGTGGAGAAATTCGGGAGTGAGCAAGTCAAGGGGGCGCTGGGTGTGGTTGTGGATGCGTTGGGCAAGAGCAGCGTGCCGTTGACCGTGCGGCTTTTCTTGTCGAAGCTTGTGCTGAACAGGTCAGGTGTGTTCCAGCCGTTGAAAGAGCAACTTGTGGAAGCTCTTCTGGACTTGATGCTGGAATCGAGCGAGTACTCTGCAGAAGGAGGGAGCGAGCCTGAGGATGGCCAATCCGAGAAGCAGCTGTTCAACTACCACGTGCGGGACATGGCGGTGCTTCTGATTCAGTGGCGCACGGGAAATGACGATGCCTTGCTTGCAGACAAGGCCAACGACGTGTTGAACATGCTTGTGAGCGGGTGCTACCACAGCAACTCGGGAGTGCTGCGGTCAAACCTGGAAATCATCAAGAGCTGGATGGAGTGGTGGCGCGACACGCTGGTGGTGAACAAGAACACAATCATGAACCTGGTGATGGCACACAAGCTGACGAATTTGTCAGCGAGCCAGCAGGCGCTGCGGAAACTCACCGGTTTGCAGCTGCTGGGCGTGCTTGTGACGAACCAGCTTGCGCTGCACGATGCAGACACAGACCGACAAATCCCTGCTGACAGACTGTACAAAGCGATTCTGAGCAATCTGAGCTGCAAGATCCCAAACTACGCCAAGCGGGTGTACGAACTAACGGCGACCGTGGCGGGCGTGGTGGTGCGACACAACCAGCAAGATGGCGTACAGGAAGACAGAGACGAATTTTTGCAGCTGTTGCTGCAAGCGCTGCATTCAATGGCAAACCAGAAGCAGGTGGACAGGCTGCTGTTGTGCCTGTACAAGGTGGCAGAGAGCTACGCCGAGATTGTGGACCCTTTCGCCACACAGATCTTCCACCTGCTACCCAATCTGCATGGCCAGTTTCGCGTGGTAGCGTTGCAGCTGATCATGGCGCGTGCAGAGGCGCTACCGTCGACGTACACACAGCTGCTGCCGCTGTTGGAGGACTTGTTGAGCAACAGAGACGACGCCGTGCAGCTTGTGTCGCTGCAAATCCTGCACAAGGTGCTGCTGGAGCTGGAGGCGGAAGAGCAGGAGCACGTGCTGTCGTTGGTGGAGGACACCTTTGCGAGCCATGTGAACGTCGAATGCCGCATTGTATACTACGACCTGCTGATGCTTATGCGCGACAAGACCCACTTGGACGGGCACGAAAGCTTGCGCACTTGCCTGCTGCGGGGTATGGTGGACAGCGACGAGGGGATCCGAGGCAAGATTGTGGACTTTTGGGACGCATCGGAACGGTTGGCTGACAAGGACGCCCTGGCGCGGTTGCAGGATGTGTTGACGACTGCGTTTGAACCGGACACCGGGCGCGAGTTTGTGACGTACGCCACGACGCTGATGTTGAAACTCGTGGCGCGATCTACAGGCGCACAGCTGCCGTATGCATCGTTGACGAATCAGCAATCGCGCCAGTATCGTGTGCGAGCGGACGCGCTGAGCACGCGTGGGGCACACGCCATGACGCCCATGTTTGCACACAGCATGGCGACACAATTTGAGGACGAATTCGACGAGCAAGCTGCCTCCAGCAGTGGCGACGGGTGGGGTGAGACGCTGCAAACAGGGCAGCTTCGTGTGACACAATCGCAAGAGCTGATGACGCAAGACCCGATGATGTCACAAACGCAGACAATGTCGAGCTATGAGCATGCACGACCAAAGTTTCTGTTTCGATACAAGCCCAGGCAAAGCGACGGAAAGGGCAAAGGCAAGGCGAAGGCGGAGGTGCAGCACGGAGCGGCCGCTGTGGACGAAGACGGCTTTGCTGTACCGCCTGTGCGCGTGCAACGGCGTTTCCAAAGACGCTCTGCAAAAGAGTCCAGCGGGTTCTTTGCCGCACGCGCGAGGCTGAAGGCACAGCGAGCCGACTTTACGCGACAGCAAAAGGTGAAGCGCGCAACCCAGGTACAACTGGCCAGGACATACCGAGACGGAGACTATCCAGACACGGGAATCACTGCAATGGATTTGGTGGAGCCGTTGCAGAGGCTGGTGAACCTGGACGGGCGGTTGGCGAGCTTGGTGTTTGTGCAGCTGTGTACCGAGGTGTGCCGGGCCGCGGCTTCCGATGCGCGGCTGGACACGGTGAAGGAGCAGCTTGCGTTTATGTTGTCACGCACACAGCAGTCAAGCCAGCTGGCGAGCGTGCTGCTGGGAGTGTGCTACGAGATGGGCCTGACTGGGCTGAATCACAACCATATCAGCAAGGCGAGCCAAGAGACTTCGACGCAGCACCTGGGCATCCTCGTGTTGGAAAACCAGCTGATGGATCATGTTGCAGGGCAGCATGAGCTGCACTCGTCATCGTCATCATCGTCGTCTCGTCGAAAGCGGCGCAAGGGCAACACGGGCGCCGTGGCCGAGCAGGACAAGACAGAGATGTGGGCAGCGGTGGCGGATCAATACGCTGCGCTGGGCGAAGACGATGTGGTGTTGGCCGTGTACGACGCACACATTGCACGCCACCCTGCGACGCACGATGCGTTGCAAGCGTTCCTCGCAGGGGACTACGCGCAGGCGTACACGCTGTACGACGAAATGACGCAGCCCGCATATCTGGAGAAACTGAGCGGGGACACGGCAAACGCGCCCGTGCAACAAGAGGTGAATCTGTGGGACAACGGGCGGGCACACTCGTTGGCAAACATGGTACGGTGGAATCTGGTGGTAGACAATCTGGAAGCGGACATGGGTGCGCGATCGACATCTGTGAAGCGGTCGATGGCAGAAAACTTGTGGGTTGTGGACCAAGAGGCCGAGAAGGAGTTGTTTCTGCGATACTACACAAAGGCGGCTCTGAAGACGGCGGCGGTTGAGAGCAAGCTGGAGCTGTGGGATGACCTGATGGGAAGCATTTCAGGCAAGACAGAGCGGATCGAGTACATGTACAGCCATTACGGCAAAGAAATGGTGCTGGACGCGCTGCTCAGGAGCGATTACGCCGGGGCTCGGGATCGTCTGCAGCGTGTGCAGCGCGAGTTGTTGCAGCGGTGGCAATCACTGCACGCATTGTCGACGCATTTACGTCATCGCGTGCTGCAGCAACTGCAGGTACTGCATGACATCCAGCAGTTTCTGCACGGGACAGAGGCACCCTCGGCTTGGTTTGGCGACCGTGCTCGCTGTGAAGAGGTGACAGAGCAGTGGGGGTGGCGGCTGCCTTCTGTGCACGTAGACGACATCCAGGTGTGGGACGATGTGCACACAGCACGAGTTTTGCTTGTGTCGCGTATGAGTGAGGAGTTGGAACGTTCTACATCGACAACGGAGGCGGAGGCGTTCCGTACGCAGGCGTTGTCGCGGTTGCATCTGCTGCATGCACAAGGGGCAAGCCAACAGCACAACCACGAGGCGGCGTTCAATTACATGAAGCAGTCGATGCTGGCCCAGCAAAACCGTATCAGCGACTTTGCGACGCTGCAGGCGTTGGTGACGTTGAACTGCGACAGTGCACGTGACAAGAGGGAACCTGCAGCTGCGGCCAAGATGTACCTGAAGGCGCTCACGTTTGCACGCAAAAAGGCAGATGCAGAGTATGTGCAAGGGTCGCGCGCAAATCAAGTGCGGATGCACATTCTGGAGGCAGAAGCGTGCAGTGCGCTCTCACGTGCGTTGTGTGTCATGGGCGAGCAGGGGCAGGCAATGAGCGAGAGCTTAGAGGCGTCAGCGGAGAGCTACCTGGAGGCCGCGGGGATGATGGCACAGTGGGAGCGGTCTGCTGCGGACGAGTCGATGTGGAAGGTGGCCTACGAGCGGTACTGTGCGGCGGTGAACGAGTTGGACCTTCTGGACATGCAAGAGGCGGCAGAGACGTCGGTGTCGTTTGTGAACTTTTGCAACGAGAGGTTGCTGGCGCTCGAGGAGCGCGGGCGGTTGTCTTTTGAGAGTGACCCATCGCTGGGGCTCGCCTCGTCGTCGTCGTCGTCATCGTCGTCGTCGTCAAGAGGGATGGACGTGGACGACGTGCAGCTAAGCGAGCGCGAGAAACGGACAGAAAACGCGCTGGTGCGTGCTGTGGTGACGCATGTGATGCAGGGTATGCGTGCGGGCAACCTGCGCGCACGAGACAAGTTTCCGCGGCTGCTGGAGCTGCTTGCAGCGAGGCCAGAGTTGGTGGAGGCGGTGATTGGAGACGAGTGGCGTGGCGTGCCTGCGTGGATGTTTATCAAGTGGATTCCGCAAATGGTGGCACTGCTGAACGAGGAGGTGGCAGCGACGGTGGTCGGAATGTTGGGACTGGTTGCGGAGAAGTACCCGCAGGCTGTGTACCACCCGTTCCACATCAGCACGGAAGCGATGGGCGACGGACGTACAGGGATGCCGCAGCGACTCGAGGTAGTGACGGCAGATCTGCGCAAGCGACTGTACAACCCGACGTTGGGACGCATGGTGAAGGAGTTTTACATGTTGACGGAGCCGAACCTGCGCTTCAAGGACTATCGGACGGAAGCAAAGCAGATGGTGCAACAGGACCGCGTGAGCAAGGAGCAAGCACGGGCGTTTGTGGAGGAGGTGCTGGACGACGTGTTTGACGTGGACGGGGACGGGCATCGGCGCACAAACTTGAATCGACTGGTGGCACACAAGTTCCGCAGCGCGTTCCTGGAGGTCGTGGGCGGAGAGAGCGGATCACGGCTGAAGGGATCGCAGCGGAGAGAAGCTCTGCGGGGATGGGACGACTTGGCCAAGAAGATGCAAAACGAATTGGCAAAGGTGCAAAAATCGTCGCGGCCCAATTTGGAGGCGTACTCTGCGTGGCTTGCGGCGTTCCAGGCGTCGAGCCAGCTGACGAACCAGATTGAGATTCCCGGGCAATATGAAGGGCAAGACATACCGGACGCGAGCCATCACGTGATGGTGACTGGGTTTGATCCGGTGCTGCTGCGGATGGCGTCGATGCGCAAGCCGAAGCGGCTGAAGTTCCGAGGCAACGACGAGCGCGAGTATCCGTTTCTGGTGAAGGGGGGTGAAGACTTGCGGCTGGACCACCGGCTGGAACAGTTGTTTGGGATCATGAACACGGTGTTTGGGCAAGAGAGCAGCACGCGAAAGCGAGGACTGGACGTGCAGACATACAGTGTGGTGCCGATGACCACGCGGGTGGGTGTTCTGGAGTGGGTTCAGCGGACGACGCCGCTGAAGCGGATTCTGGAAGGAGAGGGACAGGAAGAGCACCAGAGGGCGCACGAGGAGTACAGCAAGTGGCGGAAAGTGTTTATGGAGCAAAAGAGGTTGGACGAGAAGCTGATGACGCTTCTGGGTACAGAACGGGCGAAAGTGGTGAAGCGCATGCAGGGAATTGTGGACATTGTGCCTGCAGACCTGCTGCGACGAGGCATTGTGAAGCTTTGTGCGTCGCACGAGGCGTTTCTGCGGCTGCGGTCTGTGTTTGCGCGATCGCTGGCGACGACGACGGTGGCGAACTATGTGCTGGGTGTGGGCGACCGACATCTGGACAACTTTTTGATTGACGAAAGTGCAGGGACGGTGGTGGGAATTGACTTTGGACACGCATTTGGGACGGCAACGAGCTTCCTTCCGTATCCCGAGTTGATGCCGTTCCGGATGACGAGGCAGTTTGTGCATTTCCTGTCGCCGTTGGACACGCAGGGCCTGCTGAAACATAACATGGTGCATGCGCTGGGTGCACTGCGGGCAAAGAAAGAGGTGCTGATGGACATTATGGCGGTGTTTGTGAGGGAACCGCTACTGAACTGGCATGACTGGGCACGGATGTCGTCCAAGTCACAGAGCGGATTCGACGACTCGCAGGAGGACCCGCAAAAGTGGTTTCCGAAGCTAAAGATCCAGGTGGCGCGGCGAAAGCTGGAGGGATGGAACAGCGCGTCGATCATGTGGTCGGAGCTTGAACAACAC
The DNA here is from genome assembly GCA_026936335.1 of Mantamonas sphyraenae. NCBI lineage: Eukaryota > Mantamonadidae > Mantamonas > Mantamonas sphyraenae. The sequence continues at coordinate 21,922 of JAPMXV010000037.1, read as the reverse complement.
CACGGGCGGAAGTATGCGGAGCAGCTGAGGGACGTGGTGAGTGGCGACAAGGAGCAGAATGTGCGTGCCCAGTTGGGAGAGAGTGGGTTGAGCGTGACGCAGCAGGTGGATTGTTTGTTGGATCACGCGACGGACCTGAATGTGCTGGGGCGGACGTGGATTGGGTGGGCGCCATGGATGTAGGAAGAAGGAAGAGAAAGAAGAAGGAAGGTTGATGTCAATTTGATGGTGTGCTGTGTTGTGTGCTGTGTGGTTACGTGCTCAGGTCGGACTCTTGGGAGTGAAAGCGAGCATTGCTGCGGCGTAGTGGGATGGACTCATGGGGCCCGATGGATGTCTTTTTGAAGGGAGGGGCGTCCGCGGAGGATGCGGAGGAGGAAGCGGAGCGTTCAAGGAGGACGGCCTCTTGGTAGACCTGCATGGGGCTCGGGGAGACTGCGCGCTGGACGTACTTGTAGACCAGGTCTGGGAGGAGACACATGATTGGGAGGAGGATGACGCTGCCGAGCCAGTAGGAAGGGCTGTTGAAGAGGTTGTAGGGCACCTGATAAAAGTCGGCCGGGTGCCAAAGGATGAGGGCGTAGAGAAGAAAGACAGGAGCAAAGATGAGGCCGAGAGAGCCCCAGAGGCCGTAATGTGTGATGTAGATGAAGTAGCGTGTTTCGAGGGCGATTTTGTAGATGACAGTGGGCACGGCGACAGTGGTGGCGAGGAAGCCAAAGGCCCAATGGCCGATGACTTGGCCGTTGGCAAAGAGGACGCCGTTGGGCTCGTAGAGAAAGTAGGCGCCAAAATAAAAGACAAGAGAGTGCCAGATGGCAAAGGCAATCCATCGCAGGAAAGATGGGGCATTGAGGTAGATGTCGTGCTTGAGGGGGCGGTAGACGACCGGGTACCGCGAGATGACGGTCTCGTCGACGTCCTTTTCAAACATACCCGCGAGGAGGGGTGGAAACGCTGTAAAGATGGTGTTGAAGAGGGTCATCATCCAACTCTCGTGGAGAATCTGGCCGGTGAAACCGTTGAAGAAGGAGTACCAGAACTGGGAAGTGATAAAGGCGATGTTCTTGTAGAAGGAGTAGGTGATGAGGAAGCAGAGGCGGACGTAGGAGTATCGTCCGTGGATGCACATGAGTGGTTGGAGGTGGTGGAAGAAGGAGACGGAGAAGTCCGCGGCGCGTGCGGCCTGGGTGCCCTCTTTGCCGAGAATGCCGACTCCGACGTGGGCCTCCTGGATCATGGCGACGTCGTTGGCACCGTCACCAATGGCAAGGGTGATGCGCTTGTGTTTGAGTTTGACGAGGCGTACAATGTCGCTCTTTTGGCCAGGGTTGACGCGGCAGCAGACGACCGAGTGGCACAAAGAGGCAAAGTGGAGGAAGAGCTCGTCGTGGTGGGTAAGTAGGAAACGGACGGCGCGACCATCGACAACGAGGCAAGGGGTGCGTGTGGCAGAAGAGGATGGGGCGGCAGCGCTGATGTCTGGGAGAGCCTCGATGGCCTGGTGTTTGGAGGAGGCCGGCTCAGGGTTGTCGGAGGAGGTGGGTGCGGAAGCGGAGGCGGAGGCGGAGGCGGAAGAGGATGAGGAGGATGAGGAGGAGGAGATGGAGGGCGGGTCGCCAGCGCGAGAGAGGTTAGGGGCGGTGGAGTCTGGACGATGGTTTTCGAAGCGGTCGATGGCGTGCTTGAGGATGGAAAGCATTTTGTCCTCGCCAAACTTTCCCTTGATGCTGACGATTTCCATGTCCTGTGTGATGAGGCGTGAGCTGCGGCCGATGTTGACTGCTGTGTCGTGCTTGTCGCCAGTGAGGAGCCAAATGCGGACGCCGGCTCGAAGGAGGTAGTCGATTGTTTCGGGAACGTAGTCCTGGAGCCTGTCCTCGATGCCTGTGGCACCGATGACTTGCCAGTCGCGCTCGAGTTGCTTGTAGCAGGTGCGGAGGGCTTGGGTGCGTGCGGCGTCGATCTGCTCGTTGGCTTCCTTAAAGGCAGTGAGCCACAGGTCGAGTTCGGACTGTTGGAGGAGGCGAGATGCGACGACGAGGGTGCGGAGGCCATCTTCAGCCATCTTGTTGACGTGGATCTGGGTGACGGAGCGGGCGTCGTCGTCGTCGAGAGAGGGGTCGGCCAAGGGGAAGATGGAGCTGTCTGCGCCCTTTGCGTAAAGGCGGATGGAGCCATCGGGGCAGCGCACGATGACGCTCATGCGCTTGCGGTCGGCATCAAACTCGAGCAGGGCGAGTGGTTCGTAGACATGATCGACGCCATTGATGTCAACGCGAATGGCGGAGGAGGAGACTTCAAGGAGGGTGTAGCCGTTTTCACGTGCGCCCTTGAGGAGGGCGGCCTCGTCGGGGCTCTGCGCGTTGTAGTCGAGATTGCCTGTGGCATCGTCCAACTCTGGGATGGCTGTGTGGCAGACGCAGATGGCGACGAGGAACTCGTGGGCTTGTTCGTGGTCGATGGTGTGATTGGCGATGGCTTGCGACACCTGGGCGTCGATGGCATGGTGGAAGAGGGTGCCTGCGACAGAGACCTTCTTGAAGCGCATGATGTTTTGAGTGATGGTACCGGTCTTGTCGGAAAAGATGTGCTCGATTTGGCCGAGTTCCTCGTTGACAGAGCTGTTGCGAGCTTGCATGCCAATGTCGAGTTCGGAGTTGTAGAAACGCATGTCCCACTCCATGAAACGGGCCTGTGCAAAGCGTACGAGCTCAATGGTGACAAAGAGAGAGATTGGGATGAGGTAGGAGTAGAGGATGAAGTTTGTCATGATGCTGTTGAGGCCGACTGCGGTGCCACTGTCGTCGGAGGAATAGCGGAGGTAGGAGTGGGACTTGAAAAAGTCGTAGTTGAGGCCATTGACGAGGGAGGAGACGGAGAGGGTGAGAAGGAAAACGGCAAAGATGCCCGAGACGAGGCGGTTCAGCATGCCCTCGAGTTTGGAGAAGCGGGACGGGGTGCTGTGCTGGTTGAGCTGAATCTTTGTCTGATGGCCTGCGTAGACGATGGCGCCGTAGATGTGTGCGGTGTTTCTGAGCTGGCAACCGGCGAGGAGGAGGTTGTCGGTGGTGACGTGTGTGGTTTGACCATCGGAAGTGCGGTGGAGGCGTGCGTTGAAGTGGTCAAAGTCCTCGGTGGGCTGGGAGGCGGTGAGGCTTGCAGCAAAGGCAGCGAGCTGGGGCACGGAGGTGAGGTTTGCGGTGAGGGAACAGCTCTTGCGGATCTTGAGGTTTGTCTCTCCGTCGAGGTTTGCGGTTTCGATGTAGCATTCTGAGGAGTCGTTGGAAGAGGAGATGAGAAGGAGATCTGCGGGGAACTGTTGACCTTTACGTACGCAGAGGATGTCGCCAGCGCGGAGGTTGCGGCTTTGGATCTGTTGGGTGGTCGGGGCACCTGTGACAGGGTCGTTGCGGATGACATCGTAGGTGCGGGAATTTGTGATGTTGTCTGCCTTGTGGCGAAGCTGGAGGAAGGGGGGTGGGGAGGGGGGTTTGGGTCAGGGAGGGCCTTGAGGGGGGCTGGAAGGAAAGTGGAGGAGCATGCGCGGGGTCGGGGATGTGGCACAGGCGGTGACATACGTAGTCCTCGTAGGCGTCTTTGACGGCAGTGACAGACATGACAAAGACGAGTGGGGCGATGCTTGTGATGGGAGTGACGGGAGAGATGCCTGGGAGGGGGAGGGGGTTTTGGGATGGCGGGTGAGTGTTTGCAACGGGCGCGGAGGGAGGCTGGGGAGGCTGGTGGAGCAAGGAGAGGAAGAGGGCAGATGGGCGCGGGGCGTGCGGGTGTGGGAAGGGGAGGAAGGGCGGGAAGGGAGGGAGGAGGGAGGCGGGAGGAGAGAGGAGGGAGGAGGGAGGAGGGAGAAGGGGGAGAAGGCAAGGGGCTGGGGAAAATTGGGCGGCGACGGGCTGGGGGGGAAAGGGTGGGCAGGGAGGAAAGGGCCGAGGGAGAGAGTGAGGCATACCTGGGATGCTGGCAAAAATGGCGGTGAGGAGGAAGAAGATGTTTGAAAGGCGGCGGAGTTGCTCCATGGTGTTCTTGAAGACAAAGGTGAAGACGGTGTACTTGCCCGTGGAGATGACGTTGGACGGGTGTCGTGTGTTTGTGTCCGAGTCCGGCTGGTTTATGTCTACGACATATTCGTCCAGCTCGTGGGAGGATGGACTGCGAAACATGGCTGTTTGTTTGGGGGGGGAGGGGGCGGAGGGAGCCGGAGTGGCGGCGGCGAAGGCAGGCAAATCCAATCCAGAGGGCATGTTTTCGCGCGTTGTTACTCAGACACAATCGGCAGTGGCGAAGAGCAGTGGAGGTATGGTCGGGATGGCAGCAGGGCTGTCTGTGGCGTGCTACGCAACGGAGCTGAAGTACACCAAGAGCCACGAGTGGGTGAGCATGGAGGGAGACGATGTGGCACGCGTGGGCATCTCGGAATATGCAGCCAAGGAGATTGGGGACGTGGTGTTTGTGGAGCCCGTGGACGATGGGGCGGCGGTGGATGCCGGGGATAGCGTGACGGTGGTGGAGAGCGTGAAGGCAACGAGGTAGGTTGAGGGAGGGAGGGGGGGGGGGGGAGGGAGGGCAGGGGTGGAGGAGGGTTTGGGAGTGAGGCGCGGGTGTGGGGGGTGAGGGAAGTGATAGGGAGGGGGATGAGAGGCAAGTGGGGTAAGGGATTCGCATGCTGACGCCAAGGTGCGTTGCTGCCGGGATACGTCGGCATGGTTGGGTTGCGGGTGACCCGGGGGGTGTCGTGTGGCGGGTGGCGGTGTGGGTGTGGGTTTGGGGCGTGTGCAGTGACATTTACGCACCGGTGAGCGGGACGGTGACACGTGGAAACGAGGCGCTGGAAACCGAGCCGTCGCTGGTGGACCAGGACCCGCTGGGAGCAGGGTGGCTGTTTGAGCTGCAGGTGAGCAAGGAGGCAGTGGAGGCAGCGGAGTTGATGAGCGAGAGTGAGTATGCGCAGTTCCTGAAGGACAACGAGTGAGAGAGGAACGTGCGGGGTCGCTGGCAAACCAAAAAAAAGGGCCCCACCCACCCACTTGAAAACTTTGCCAAGGAAAAATCAAGATCATGTTTGCACGTAGCTGTAGAGCAAAGGGGACAAAGGCATGTGTTGCGAGTGTGGAGATGCAGAAGGGAATAGGCAGTGTGCAGATGTCGAGCAGAAGCCAGGGCGAGGGGTTTGTGCAGGAGCCGCCAAAGCTGGGCAATCAGTGGCTGGAGGACACGGCGCTGCAGGGAGTGCTGGAACGAATTGCAGGGCGGGAGCGGGTGCAAGAAGAGTGGGGAAAGGAGCTGGAGAGGTTTGGGGAACGTGTGGTGACGGATGTGTGGGCCATGGCAAAGGACTGCATGGACGCAAAAGACTTGCCGAAACTGGTGTCTGTGGACGCGTGGGGAAGGTGAGCGCGGAGAAGGGAGAAGAGTAGGCGGGATGGAGCGGGCAGAGGACTGACAGGGCGGACAGGGAGACGTCTGATATCAAGACGGCAAGCGGGTGGAAGAAGCTGGACGGGGTGAGCGCGGAAGAGGGACTGGTGGCGTTGGGGTACGAGCGAACGTATGGGGCGGAGTCGCGTGTGCTGCAGTTTGCCAAGCTGTATATGTTTGGGCCGTCGTCTGCAATCTACAACTGCCCACTGGCGATGACGGACGGGGCGGCCAAGATGATCGAGACGCTGGGGGAGAACGGGCACGGAGGGGCGCATTTGGAGGAGGCGTATGCGCGTTTGACGTCGCGAGACCCGGAGAGGTTCTGGACGTCGGGCCAGTGGATGACGGAAAAGAGCGGGGGCTCGGACGTTGGCGGGACGGAAACGGTGGCGCGACCAAACGGAGACGGGACGTACTCGCTTACGGGAGTGAAATACTTTACAAGTGCGACGACTTCGCAGATGGCCATGACGTTGGCGCGGATCGAGGAGGACGGGAACGAGGGGAGCAGCGGGACGCGTGGGCTGTCGTCGTTTTTCCTGCGGACGCGGAAGGAGGACGGAAGCCTGAACAACATGCGTGTGCGACGTCTGAAGGAGAAAATGGGTACGAAGCAGCTTCCGACGGCAGAGATGGAGCTGAATGGAAGCGTGGCTGTGCTGGCAGGTCCCAAGGGCCGTGGCGTGCCAAACATCTCGACGCTGTTCAACGTGACGCGGATCTATAACGCCGGGGCGTCTGTGGCGCAGATGCGACGTATGGTGGCGCTTGCGCGGGACTATGCGCACCGGCGTGTGGCGTTTGGAAAGCCACTGAGCGAGCAGGCGCTGCACACGCGGACACTGGCGAACCTGGAGGTGGAGACGCGCGGGGCTCTGCAAATGGTGATGCACATGGCACATCTGCAGGGGATGAGTGACGTGGCAAGGGGCGAGGCCGGGGAGGCAGAGGACCTGTTGCGCATTTTGACACCTCTGGGTAAGCTATACCTGGGCAAGCAGGCAATCGCAGTGACAAGCGAGGGGGTGGAAAGCTTTGGAGGGGCTGGGTACATGGAGGACACGTACGTGCCGACGCTGATGCGTGATGCTCAGGTGCTGAGCATCTGGGAGGGGACGACGAACGTCCTTTCGCTGGACGTTCTGCGAGTGCTGGGTTCGCAGCAGTCGCATTCGCTTCCTCTGCTGTTGCAGCGTGTAGAGGAACGGCTTGCAGCGGCGGGGGAAGTGGCAGGGCTGCAGGTGAGCGCAGACACGGCGCGGCGTGTGTTGCAGGAGACGGTGATGTACGCACAAACGGCGGCGGGGGAGGGCCAAGAGGCGATGGAGAGTGGAGCACGTGCGTTTGCATTCCATCTGGCGCGTCTGTACGCGGCGTCATTGATGATGGAGCAGGCGGTTTGGAGCGGTGAGGAAGCGGACGTGATTGCAGCGTCGCGTTTTGTAGCCAACTCGGGCTGGATCAACGCGGGTGGAGCGGCAGTGGCCGGGATGCTGGGGACGAGTGCTCGGGACCGGCATGCTGATCGCGTGCTGGCACTGGATTTGGACGAGAACGGAGTGGCGCGAGGGTGTGGAGACGGGCCGGGTCGGTACGCGATGGTGTGACCAATCAATCAAGCTTTTCGGATTGGAAGCGTGCGTAAAGTCGATGGAAGAGCACGTTCATGACACGTATGTGGATGTGGTGGAGAAATGGGCGACGCACACGCCGTGGTGGTTGCAGAAATCGCGGGCGGCGTTGGCGAGTACCATGTGGCTGCTGTTGAAGGACAGGTTCACGCCCAGGGCAGCGGTGGTGATGTTTGTGGTGGTTCTGGAGCACTTTCAGACGATGGCGTTACTGGAGCCTGCAGGTAAGTGAGCTGGAAGTTTTTGGGGAGAAGGAATGGGGAAGGTGGAAAAGGGTGGTTGTTCTGGCCACATGGCTGTGTGCATTGGACATGGGATGAAGGAGCCAGTGCAGGAAAGCGAAAACTTTGTGGGGAGGTGTGTGCATGTGTGCGATTGGGTTTGGAGGTGGGGAGTGCGCGGTGTGGGTGTGGGTAGTGGGCGAGAAGAATCGAGGGGATGGGTGTCCTTTTCTAAACGGCGAAGGGTGCATGGCGAGCTGTGTGTGCGATTGGCAGGAGGTGTGCATGGGTTTTATTGAGGGATGGGTGGATTTTGCTGCATGCATGGGGTTGGTGGGTGTCGTGTGGTTGGATGCGTGGTGGTGAAAAGAAACGAAAGCGCAGATGGAGAGGGAAAAGTCCACCGCGCAGAACCACACTCCCGCGATCCGTGTGCGAGACAGGCAAGGGAAGACGCGGCGTTTGGAGGGTGTGTGCGTGTGTAAAGATGGATCGCACGGGGAGTTGTTTGGTGAAGGGGGAATGAGTGGGTCGAGGTGGATCACGATGGACGGCGAGGAAAGTGAGAGGTTTTTTCTTCCAATTTTTGCGCAGCTTTCTGACTCTCCACAAAATCTTCCACACGTTTCACACAGGAGTGCTGCGTCAAGGAGGAGGAGAAGGAGGCGGCTCTGTGCGGGGAATCGGTATGCGGACATTGCTGTTCCTTCCGATGGCTGAGCAGCTGGTGGGTTGGGTGCAGGGATGCGTTCTGGCAACTGCGATTCTGGTCGCGTACACGCTGGCATCGGTGTGGCGCCAGCAGTTTGTCCTGATGTGGCCTGTGCAGTTGCTCAGGCTGTGGCTGCCTTTGGCAGTGCACGCGCTGTACATGCCGATGATGTGTGTGCTGCTTGCGAACGGGAGGGGCCTCAGCTGGTTTTGCTTCGCTTTGCTTTTTGTGATGGGCCTTGTGTGGACGTTGTGTGGGTGCAGCACGGACCCCGAGTCGAATTCGGAGGGTGCTCAGGCGCACGGAAGGGTGGCGGCTCTGTGGTTTGTGGTGCGGTCGATGCTGGCTGTGTTTGCAGTGTCTCGGCTGGGTGGCCTGGTGGGCGAGGAAGACAGTGTTCGGTGGTACGTCATCATGTACATGGTGTTGTTGGGTGCCTACGCGGTGGCACAGCGATACATGATGCCGTTCTACTCGTTGAGGACAAATCAGCTGTCGATGGCCTTGACCATGGGCGGTGTGTGTGGAACGGTGGCAGCCGCTGTGGTGTCAGCAGAGGTCAATTGGATTCTGTGGCTGGTATGGACGATGCTCGCAGCCCTGGGTACGGTGGCAGGATGGTTTGCGGCTGGGTATGTCATGGAGAAGCACTTTGTGCTTCCGACGCCGATCGGGGACGAGGTAGACGATGGAGATTGGGTGGTTGCAGACCGGTTTGACAATGTGCTGGTGGTTCATGGAGTGCCGGTGGAGGTGCAGTCTGTGTTTGAGGTGGAGATTCTGGGGCGATCGCTCGGTCGCGGCAACGTGGAGGTGCTGGAGCTGTACAAATGTGCGCTGGAGCTGTACCGTCACAGCGCGTACCTATGGTTGTGCTATCACCGAGCTCAGATGGCTTTGCTGGACGGGAAAAGCAACGTGGATCTCTCGAGTTTGTTTGAGCTTTTTCCGCAGCCGGATGTAGCGCTGATGATCACACTGGAACATATGCGGGTGGTGGATGACACCAAAAACGTCAAGGGGGTTGTGTCGCACATGGAGCTGCAGGCGAGCTTGGATCTGGCTGAGGCCAGGCATGTGCGGACGCTGACGCTTCTGAAGCGATTTTGGTCGATGCAGATGCACGCAGAGGTGGACATGGGGGAATTGGAGACGTTGATGAAGGAGATTGTGGTGTGCCAGCGCCAGACACGGTCGAAGTATCTGGCGTTGGTGGAGCGGTTCCCACGCAGACCGCGCGTGTTTAGGGCGTATGCACGATTCATGGAGGAGGTGATGGGGAATGATCAGGTGGCGATGCAGCTACAGGCCAAGGCAGACCATTTGGAGATTGTTGTGGAGGCAAGGAGGAGGCGAGAGGCCGGCCTGGGTCAGAGTAAGGCTTCGCTGCAGGTGAACAGGTTTGGGAAGATTGTGGCAGTGGAGAGCGAATGCGTGCTGGACTGGAACTGCACCGAGCTGGTGTACAGGAGGTTGAGCGTGCTTGTAATGGGCAGGTTGGACCGGATGGCGTTGCTGGAGAAGGAGCGAGTGTGGGCCGCAGTGTCTGCGCAGGGGGAGCTGATGCTCACATTGGCCGATGGGCAAGAGCTAGGGGACGGTGTGTCGCGATTGAGGATGCACGTGGATCCATCGCTTCACAGCGGACACCTGCTGCTGGGGTTTGAAGAAAGCGACGGCGGAACGTTGGTTCTGCGGACGTGGAACAACCTGACCAAGGTGTGGTGCATGCAGGAGAAGATGGAACCGGAGAGGATGCGCGGATGGGCGGTTGATGTGGTGGTGCAGGCAGTGGAGGGGGGAGTGCAGGCAAGCAGGTTGGTCGAGGAAGCTCGGGCGCACGGGACTGCAATGGGGAATTTTGCGCTGCCCATACTTGCATGTGGAAAGGTTCCGTGCCTGATGATATGGCTTGAGCATCAAAGGGTGCTCGTGGTGGCGGTGGAGGGCAACACGGCGTCGCAGGGTCAACAGAGACGTCGACGCAGGAGCCGAGAACAGACCATGGGGAAGCGTGGGACTGCCCCAGCGATCAAATCGCCGCTTTCAAAGGTGCACACGGTGGGGAACGGAGAAGGGGATGGTGTGAGCGTGTTGAAGAGGGACCGGAGCTTGTCTGTTGGCTCGTCGTCGTCGGGCAGTCGCAGGAACAGGAGCAACCACCGGAAACAGACGGGAGAGCATGCACCGGTACACGTGAAGTTTGCTGTTGGAGTTGAAGATGGAGAGAGCGTGCCTGGGATCACTCCTCTCAGCTCTGTGCCGGAGAGCAGAGAAGAGGTGGATGTGCAGACGAGGGTGCAGACACTGCGTGCGCGAGTGGCTCGAAAGGGCCTGGTGTCTCGCAGCATCGAGCGAAACAAGAATGCGAGCTTGATTGCGTTGCGGCGTGTGCTCATGGTGATCGTGGGGGTGTCGCTGGTGACGCTGTTCGTGACAACCGGAGTACGGTTGTTTGCGTCAAAACGTCAACCGATATCGACAGAGATGCAATGCGATCTTCTGGGGGCACGCAGGGCCGTGTCGATCTGCGAGTCGCTGGCAAACGCGTTTGTGGGGGCTGCGGAGAGGACGCAGCTGCTGATGGAGCAAACCAGTGGGAACGGGACACTGGACGGGAATTCGAGGGCGCGACTCGCTTGGTTGGATTGGTTTGTGGGTAGTGGTGCCATGAGTGGGTATGCAGGCCACATGGAGAGGTGTGCACGTGAGTTGGCACGGGTGAACATGGACCTAGCGCGAGCGCCGACGCGCGCCAACGAGGCAATTGAATGGGTGGCACAGGGACACGTGGTGGACGTGGAGATAAGGAGTGGCAACGGGTCCTTGGAAGTGATCAGGATGCATTCTGTGGCGGCGTTGGCGACGGTGGCGTACAGCTCGCAGATGGCGTCTCAGGCGAACATGTCCGCGGCCCAGGATAGAGATGGGGGATGGCAGCGCGTGCTGAACGGGATGCAATTTGTGGTTGACAACGGAGAGAGGTTGCAGGAGTTGCTGGAAAGTCAGCGCGCTGTGGTGGTGGCTGTGTCAACACGTGCCATGCGCGCGCTCACCACAGAGGTGCTTCAAGGGTTCCTCCAGGTGATATTGGTGCTTTTGCTATCGTACAGCGTGGGAGTGCGGTCGAACCTTCGAGCAGGTGCCCTGGAAAAGCGAAGGGCGACAATGACAATTCGGCGGGTTCCACGGAGCGTGGCGAGGGGTCTGGCGGCTCAGTACGAGGGGTACGCGGGCCGATACGCGGTTTCGGTGTCGCCTGCGGTCGAGTCGCCACTGGAATCGATGGTGGGAACCCGTGCGATGTCAACGCCGCTCGATTCGCAAGGCGGCACGCATGGAACGGCGACGCCTCAGGTATTGGAGGCTGCACCATGGGATGGGACACTGGGGGATGCACGAGCAAGGCTGAGCTCTCCTGGGAGCAGGATACGGATAGCTTTGGTTTTGCTCATGGTTGTCATGGGCGTGGTACTGGGGCTGACGGCGCTGTCTCAGACCGAGATGTTGGACAGCATGGAATTGCTTGCGGCTGCATCGAAGCTGGAAAGCGCAGTTGTGAAGGCGCGACCTGTGGTGACAGCGTACGTGCAAGGGAATGTTAGGAACGCATCGGCAGTACGCGCGGCCGCCGCTGAGATGAGAACAGCGGCAAAGAAGATGCAGTTGATGGTTCCGGTGGATACGCGTGGAAATGCGAGGATGGTGCGGATGCTGTACACGTCACAGCTGTGCACACAGCACGCGTGCACGACTGCTTGGGAAAGGCGGAACGCGTTTCACGGAGTGCTGTCGCTTGTGGATGCATACTGGACAGTGATGGAGGGCTGGCTGGAGTATGGATTGCCTGCAGAGGGAAACCGAGTGGTGGAGCAGGTGCTGATTGCGCAGTCGGGGATACTGGAAGCCGGGCCACGTGCGGTGGTGGGGGTTGCCCATGAGCAGCTTGAGGAGCGTCTGGATCAATGGGTGCCACTCACATGGCTTGTGGAGGGGCTTGGGATGTTTGTGGTGGTTGGGGTGGCGGTGGGGCTTGTGTGGCCCTCGTTGTTGGAGCTGCAGGACGAGGTGCACTATAACTTGTACGTGCTGATGATGCTGCCAGACGAGGTTCTCAAGGAAGTTCCGCATGCGCTCGAGCTTCTGGGCGTGGAGAGAACGGAGAGAAATGCGGAAGAGCGAGTGCGGGTGAGTTCGGGCCAGGTGCGATCGAGGGTCGCCTCTGTTGGGGAAGCCGAGAGCGGAGAGACGGGCATTGTGGACTTGATGCAAAAGCACGCGCGGTTGTTGGCGTTTGCGGCGTGTTTGGTCTGGGTAGGGGCTTGGGTTGCGGCTGGGGCTGTGACTGGGCTGTGGGAGGCGGCTATGAGCGGGTCAGGGTCCGAGTTGCGTTCGACCGTGGTGGCTGTGCTTGTGACATTGATTGCACTACCAACTCAGGGGACAAACTTGGTGTTGATGATTGGGCCTTGGCTTGTTGTGGCGATGGGGTGGTCTGTGGTGGAGGGATTGGTGGCGCTTGTGCCAGCGCAAGCGGTGTACGCGAGCGTTGGGGTTGGATGGCTGTGTTGGGGCGTGGGGATGAAAGTGGATTGGCATCGGGTAGGAGCAGTGGGGGTGGGGGTGGTCCTTGGGACGGCAGTCGCGGTGGCGTTGGGCATGGATGCTGATGGGGATGCAACGTACGGGTTCACGATACGGCGGATGGGCAATGTTGTCGGGCTGCTGGTCGTGGTTTGGTGGAACAGAGGCTCGGCAGGAAAGAGGGCGGAAGGGCGGTTGGACGATTTGTACATGGGTGGACTGGCAACTGTTGTCAGTGTCTTTGATTGGCAGGTGGGAGGGATCGTGCACGCGCTGGTGTTGATGGTGATGACGCTGTTCGAAGGCAAGACCATCCACCAGGCAATGCCGACGACTTTGGGTGCATTTTGCGTGTCGAGTTGGGTGCACGTGGGCGGAATGGCGGTTGCTGGGATGTACGCGGATGTACGGGAGGTGGTGGTTGTTTCGGGGTGGTTGATGATTGTGTTTGCGCCGGTGGCGACGGGGATGGGGCTGCGTGTGCTGCTGGGGTGGGAGTCTGGCGTGGTGGCGTCGGGCATGATGTGGCTGGCGTTGACGTCGTATTCCGTGTGCATTGCAGTGTACTCGGACTCGAGCCCGCAGTGGGCCGTTGTGGTGGTGTACGCGGTGGGGATGGGGATCGTTGTTGGGTATGTGTTGTCAGTGGGGCGTCTTGCGGGAAATCTGGTGAAGGAGCTGGAGGGGAATATGAAGCGGGAAGCGAGGGGGAGGAATCGTGCGGGAGGCGCAGGTGGAGTGGAGAGGGGGGATTTGGTAGCGAGGGCGGTGAAGAGGCTGAGGCAGGGGGCAGCAAGGTGAGGGATTTGGAATGTACGAAGAGTGATTACTGAATTCGATCTACTCAGGGAGGCGGAGAGTGACGGTGGAGTTGGATGCGAATTCAAACAAGGAGGCCATGTCTCGGTCCGACGTGATCGTTCCCAAGGGTTTCATGCCGTCCAGGAGGAACATGGTCGTGCAGGAGGATGTGGGGATGGACAAGGCGGTTGACGTGGCGTTTTGGAGTGTGGCAAAGTCCGAGTCAAGCGGGATGGTCGTTTGGGCGATGGTGAAGCCGCGAATCAAGTTGATGGAAAGACGGGGTTCGCGCTGCTCGGTCGGGATGGTGAGAGAGACCTTGTTGCCAGGGTCTGATGAAGCGGATTCGCGCAGGACTCGCATGTCGGCTGCCTTGGAGAGAGGATGAGGTTTGCCTGCTGCATCAGTGAGGATCATCGTCTCCAAGGACGACGTGGGGACGCCCAGCGCGTCGGAGATCGTGTTGCGGAGGAGGGCGATGGAGGATTGCCTTGGGAAGGTGACCGTGGTGGTGGTGTTGTCGTGTGTCAGGATGCAGGTGATGGGGGTGGTTGAGGAGGATGAGGAGGAGGTGGAGGAGGAGGAGGAGGAGGAGGAGGAGGAGGTGGTGGTGGTTGGGTAGGAAGAGGTTGGGTAGGAGGAGGAGGTGGTGGTGGTGGAGGTGGTGGTTGGGTAGGAGGATGAGGAGGAGGAGGTGGGGGTGGTTGGGGAGGAGGTGGTGTGCGAGGGCACCTTCGCCGAGGCGCCGCCGATGCAAACGCAAAGACTCTGGCCACTGGCCACCGCCTTGCGAAGTGCGGGCATTTGGTTGGCTCGGGACAAGTTCATCAGAAAGTTGTCACCTGCAAACAGCGGCATGTGCTGGCATTTCTTCTTGGTGAGACCAAGGGCGGAAGCGATGGCCTTGCGGAGTCCCGAAACGGTGCAACTGCGCTTAACGCGCACATCAACACGCGTGTCCATGTACTCGGCCTGCAGAGAGAAGCACGCGTCCATGCTGTTGCCTTTGGGAGCGTGTGGTCTTGCCCGCGAGAACGCTGGCGACAGCGTAAACATTGAGCCGTTCTCAGGAGTTGCATAGCGCAGGCGGGTGAAGTGCACCATGTCTGATGCTCGTTTCAAAGTGGCCAGCATTTTCTCGCCGTCGAAAAGGTGAATGGTCTTTGGTGGCCCAATGTTCAGCGCAGAGGAGATGGAGTTTCGGACGCGAGTCAAACTGGAAGTCCAATCGAGCTCCAGCGTTGTTTGCGTCCCATCCATTGCGACAATGAACTTGCCCATCGCGCTGGAGGCGTCTTGAACTGGCGTCTCCTTGAGCACCAGCGAATACCGACCACTCGTTGGGGCAACATCACGCAGGCGTGCCAGCTGCCCCATGTCCGAGGGAGACTTGAGTGTTGCCAACAAGTGCTTTCCATCATACAGGCGGATGCTGTGCGGCATGTCGCTGAGACCGAGGGCGGATGAAAAGGAAAGCCGCAAATCGGACAAGCTGCACGTCCAATCCAAATCCAGCGTGCACTCTGCACCGTTTGCCGAGATGAAGAATGTCCCTTGATGCGCATGTGTTTGGTGTTTACCCTCCTTGGCTTTCTTGTTGTGGTAGCGGCGGCGTGTCGGTGAAACTGCCAGCGGCACCACTTGGACCTCGGACATCTCCACGCGCTCACGCAGGGTGTCCATATCATTTTCTGAGCCAAGGCATAGATCGTCGGTTTGCATGGATGCGATGTTGGACAGGCCGGTAGCTTCGCGTACGGCCTCGGTCAAGGCGCCCAACGAAGAGCTCCAGGGGAGGGTCGCAGCACCCACAACTTCGCCATCGACGGCCAGCACGAACTCAAGGTGAGGATGGGAGAGGTTGACATGCAGAATCTCCGAAGCGTGTGAGAACAAGTGCTCCACGGAAGAGATGCGCTCGCCGTCAGCTGTCTCAAGCCACCAAGTCCGCTTCACGTTGGGGAGAACCTGCTCGCTCACGCGTTCGCAGAAAGACCCCACGGTGTCGGCTTGGTCCACTTCCACGAGATGTACGTTTCCTTCCACCGACACGCGGATGCGGATGTCGCCTCCGTTCACAGAAAGGTGCAGCGCTTGTTGGCCTCCGCCGTTTGCCTCCAAGCCCGCCTTGATCGCCGTCAACTGGGTGTCGTTGCGCAACTTGCACACCGGGTGGCCGTGTTCGTCCACCTGCTTGATTGTAAAACTCCCCTCGAGCAGTGTCGTTCGCTCGATGGCAGTTCGCAAGTCGTCGTACGAAGCAGACGGCGCAAGTGAGAAGGTCGCGGGCGCCATCAGCCCCTGAGCGTGCCTGACGTCGACGTTGAGCGACGTAAGGGTGTCCCGAGGGCGTGCCTTTTCGTTGCCAAGCGTGTCGAGGGCATTCGATGTGAAGGACGAGGTGGTCGTTTTGTCGTGGGACATCGTTGCCGATGCAGCAGCGGTTTTCTTGGCTCGGTGGGTGCGTTGCTTTTTTGGAGGTTTCGCATCGGATTTGTGCTTCGTGGGAGCCTTGGGCTCGGTCGACTTGTGGAATTGGGTTCCGTTCGTTGTCGATTCTTGCTGCTGCCCCTTTGGTTCGAGCGGGACGCTCGCAGCGGCGGGAAGCAGACCGTCGGTGACAAGCGAGTGGCGCACATGCTCTCGCCATGTGGCGCTGTGCTTGGTGTTGGCGATGAAGCTGGTTGCCACTTGCACTTCGGCACCCTCGTGCACGCTCACACGGAAATTGACCGGCCCTGAATCTGCCAGCTCCTCGTACTCACGCACGGTGCATTCGAGCCGAGCCACGACCTGTTTGTCGTCGAATCTCTCGTCGATCGACTCGTCGATGGTCTGCTGGACAGCCATCCAATCCACAATGCACTGCATCACCTCTTGCGGCAGAGGAGTCTCACTCCACGTCGAATCCTCGTGGTCGCCACCGTTGATCCAAATCAAGAGGCGCACCTTGTGCAAAAACGCGTCGCCAAGATCTGACAGGCGCGCGGGTGTGAACGGCGTTCGTAGAATGCACGGAAGCTCGACGGCACAGTCAGGCCGCGGGTCATCGAAGAGTGGGGTCGCCGCATCACTGAGCAGGTACAGGTGCTTGGGTCCCACCGTCCAGGAAAATTGCTTGCGGAACAGCCGCGGATCCGACCAGTCGCAGAACACGGGAGCGAGCCACTGCAGCAGGCGCAGATCGAGGACCAACCAAACGGGGACGACATGGGACGATGTCTGACCTCCAAAAATAGCCAGCATGTTGTTTCGGATGAACACGGCGGAGCAATGCAACGACTGCCATGGTTTGTTGCCTGACGTTGGGATGACTTCTGCCTGCATTGTTCGCAGGTTGATTCCCACGAGTTCCAGGACCGATGCATGGGTGCCAACAAGCAACAGGTACTCATCAGTGTCCATGGAGGATGGTTTCCAGTGCAGCATCGTGACGCCTGTCTTGGGCATCTCGATTGGCAGCTCGATGACCTGTGCCCAAGAGAGCGACCATTTTCCGCTCTCGTTGCACGTGAGCTCCATCAAACCGTGTTCTTTCTCCCATCGATCCATGTCGATGATTCCGTGAATCAGAAGCAGCACACGGGCGCCAGCAAACGTTTGCGGGGCACCTTCATCGACAACTGCCAGTCCAACCACTGCAGCATCATCACCGGCAAAGGTATCCCATACCTCATCGCATCCGTCCACATCCAAAGGAAACACTTCGCTGAAGTCGAAGTCGTCGTCGTCGTCGTCGTCGCCGTCGTCGTCGTCGTCGTCGTCGTCGTCGTCGTCGTCGTGCCCAGGCATTTTGAGCTGACCCCAGTCGAGCGGCACAACCGCAACGCCGGAGCAGGAGGCAATGACGGCAATCTCGTCTTGCAGTACCGCCATTTGGTTGGAACAGATGTCTGGGAAGAAGATGGTGTCGTGGAGAAAAAAGTGCAGTTCTTCCGCTTTCCTTTTGCGAGGGCTGCCTGCGTCGAAGAACAAAAACTCCAGAGAACATGGCTCGTGCTCGTCCAGACCTGCCTCCACTGGAACCACACAGCAGTTGTGCTTATGAGAGTAGTATGCACCTCCACAGCAGCGCCGGGAATCATACACATGGCGGTCCGAGTCGGAAACGTCGCTGCACGGACCAAAAACGAATGCCTGGCGCTGACGCGCTGTCGGCAGCCTGCTCAACGATTCCTTCACGACGGAGACCCCGTTTTCCTCAAACTCATACATACCTTCCGAGGAGGAGGGGGAGGAGTGTAAATGGTCTGTTAACGTCCCGCCGGTGAGGTCGTTCATGGCCAGAAAAATGGCTTTCCAGGACCCGTAGACACGCATGCCGTTGATACAGACGCACGGGGAGCCATCGAGTTCTGTGACAGAGAATCCATTGACCGCTGCAGTAAGTCGCACCCTTCCCTCCCAGTCGACGGCCGACATTGTGTGTGGATGGTTCGTGTGGCCCTATGAGCGCTGGAGTCAACGAGAGTTTCCCCTCAGCACAGCCGTTGAGCAATCGGAGAAGAAGCAGAAGCTTCCTAGAGCGATTGGTGAGACGGGAAGGGAGTGGGGTTCATTCCAGGCGTTGACGTTTAGAGGAGGAGGAGGAGGAGGAGGAGGAGGAAGGGTCTTTGCGCTTGGGAAGGGTGAAGGAGGGGATGGGGTAGGCGTTGACGAGTGCATAGGTGGTGGGGCGGGTGGTGATGTGGGGTGAGATGCGGTCGATGAGGGTGTGGAGGAGGGTGTGCAGTGTAGCGTCGCTGGGTTGGGGTTTGTCGAGCCAGGCGATCTTGAGGGAGAGGGAGGTGACGCCGCGGGTGAGGGTGGCGCTGATGGCACCAACCACCTGCTGGTAGGTGAGACGTGGTCTGAGGAGACGGACAAAGAAGGCCAGGTCGACAGGGGGCACGCCAACGTTGCCCAGCGCCAGGATGATGTGTCGCACCAGGGACAGCTGGCTACCGGCGTTGATCAGATCACGCAGTGCAAGGTGCTCGTGTGTGTGCTGATGGCGTGGGTGCTTGGCTGCACGTGCCTTCATGTGTGTCAGCAGCGTCTGGAACTCCCGCGCCGTGCAGCTGCCACGCTCGTCGCCGGTCTTGCACCAGCCACTGCGCACAGACTCTGGATGCCACTTGTCCACCTTGGTGGTGGGGTGGTGGAGGTCGTAGTCGCATTGTGTCCAGTGTGGGTCGCTGTCGTTGGCAGCAGGGCGTCGTGCTTCCTGCAGCCACAGCTGGGTCTCCTTGTGCTCCTTCCAGGTTGTGGGATGGGTCCTGTCGCCGAGAGTGTCCATCTCTGACATGAGAAGGTGGAGGAGGACGTAGTTGGGGTCGCCGTGGTCGTGTGGCTCCTCCAGCCAGCACACCTTCAACCCGGCCTTTGTCACACCCATGGCCAGACCAGCGTCATGGATGGCATTTCTGCACGCATGTTGATCCATATCACGGCCGAGAAGAGTGAGGCAGAAGGCCATGTCGCCTTGGGAGAGGGGAATGTTGCCCAGAGCGAGCTGAATCTGTCGGACCAGCGTGTTCAGGGTGCCATGGCAGACCACAACACGCGCTTGCAGGGTCATGAGGTCGGGAATGTCGTCGATGGGATGCTCGTTGGCGAGGGTGTGCATGTGGTTCAGCAGTGCCGTGTGCTCCTTCTTGTTGCTGTGCATGCGCTCGCCCTTGCGCCAGAACGTCCAGCCACTGCGCACAACGCCATCTGGCAGTCCATCGTCCACGATCTCCTCCTCTGTGGGCTCCGGCAAATCACGCTCGGGGATGCGGAGGGCGTTGACGAGTGTATAGGTGGTGGGGCGGGTGGTGATGTGGGGTGTGATGCGGTCGATGAGGGTGTGGAGGAGGGTGTGCAGCGTGGCGTCGCTGGGTTGGGGTTTGTCGAGCCAGGCGATCTTGAGGGAGAGGGAGGTGACGCCGCGGGTGAGGGTGGCGCTGATGGCACCTTGCACCTTTTGGTAGGTGAGTTTTGGCCGGAGGAGGCGGACAAAGAAGGCCAGGTCGACAGGCGGTACGCCAACATTGCCCAGCGCCAGGATGATGTGTCGCACCAGGGACAGCAGGTTGCCGTTGTTGATCAGCTCACGCAGTGCATGGTGCTCGTGTGTGTGCTGATGGCGAGGGTGCTTGGCTGCGCGTGCCTTCATGTGTGCCAGCAGCGTCAGGAACTCCCGCGCCGTGCAGCTGCCACGCTCGTCGCCGGTCTTGCTCCAGCCACTGCGCACAGACTCGGGATGCCACTTGTCCACCTTGGTGGTGGGGTGGTGGTGGTCGTAGTCGCATTGTGTCCAGTGTGGGTCGCTGTCGTTGGCAGCAAGTCGTCGTGCTTTCTGCAGCAACAGCTGGGTCTGCTTGTGCTCCTTCCAGGTGGTGGGATGGGGCCTGTCGCCGAGGGTGTCCATTTCTGTCATGATCAGGTGGAGGAGGACGTAGTTGGGGTCGCCGTGGTCGTGTGGCTCCTCCAGCCAACACACCTTCAACCCAGCCTTTGTCACACCCATGGCCAGACCAGCGTTGGGGATGGCAGCGCTGCACGCATATTGATCCATGTCACGGCCGAGAAGGCTGAGGCTGAAGGCCATGTCGCCCTGGGAGAGGGGAATGTTGCCCAGAGCGAGCTGAATCTGTCGGACAAGCGTGGCCACGGTGCCATGGCAGACCACAACACGCGCCTGTAGGGTCATCAGGTCGGGGATACTGTCGATGGGATGCTCGTTGGCCAGGGTGTGCATGTGGATCAGCAGTGCCGTGTGCTCCTCCTTGTTGCTGTGGCTGCGCTCGTCACTGGGTCCCTTTGTCCACCCTTTGCACACAACGCCATCTGGCAACTTGCTCGTCTTGTCATCGCCTGCGTTCTTCCCTGCGCCGGTGTCTCCGTTCACTGCCATCCTTGCCAGTGAGCTCGACGTTCCTGTCTCTGTGCCACTGCCTGCCGTGACCCTGCGCCTGCGCTGTCCGCTGCCTTTCAACTTCTGTGGACCAGTTCTCCGGCTGTTGTGGCCTCTGCGACGTCGTGTGCGGCCTCTACTTGTGCGTCTCGGCTGCCATTCGTCCGCGTCCTCCTGCTCCATGTCGTCTGCGTCGTCGTCGCTGTCGTCTTGCGGCATGTACTCCTCATCCATGGCATCACCAGTATCTGCAATGAAGAGTGGGCACTGGGTGTCCACCTCGTCGTCCACTTGCTGCTGGATGGCGTCGTTTGCCTCGCCGTCTTCTTCGTACGCCTCCATCCATGAGCTGGTCATCCACTCTGTGTTGCTGGAGGGTGACCGTGGTTCACGGTTGCCAAAGTTCAGGAACCTCAGGTCCTCCACGTCGCCGGTGTCGTGTGTGTGTGTGTCCTGGTCTGCGTCGTCGTCGTCGCTGTCTCCAGTCTGCCGTGTGGCCTGGTGGGAGGAGGACGACGATGTGGTGGTGGATGTAGTCCGTGTGATGCCGACAATGGCAGGACTGGTGCGTTTGGGGACGCGGTTGTGGTTTGTGGTGGGTTGAGCAGGCGGAGGGTGCAACGGAGTCTGAGCGAAGTGCATCTGGGCGGTTTGTCGCGGCTGAGGAGGCGGCGGAGGAGGGTAGGCGTAGTATGAATGGCCGTGATGAGCATATGCGTGGTGCTGCTGGGGATGGGTGTTGACAGGGACCCAGATGATGGGTGGTTGTGGGTGCTGGTACGGGTTTTGTACGTCTTGGACGGGCAGCATGTTCGGAAACGGCTGGGCAGCCATGGGAGGGACCATGTACGCGTAGCTGTGGGGAAGACGGGGACGGGGTGGGTGGGGTGGGAACGGTGAGCGGAAGGTGGAATGGACGCCGTCAGGGCAAAAGCGGGGGTAAAGGGAGGCTGAAACGAGCAGGGAGGGGAAAACGGGAGGAGATTGGCAGACCGGGAAACTGGCAACGGGGAGGGCAGTGACAGGGGAGAGGGGAACGGCGAAGAGCGGAGAAGGCAGTGGAGGTGGTGATGGGGAAGTGGAGATGCAGGGGAGGTGTGCAGGGAAGCGACGGAGGCATGGAGGAGGCAAGGAAGCGGGAGAAGCGGGCAGTCAAAAAAAAACGGAGTGGAAGGCAGAACGCACGCTGGGTAGGTGTTGGGTGTGTGTTGATGCTTCGGAGTGCTTGAGTAGTCGTTGTCCATCGTGGTGGTGGTGGTGGTACTGGAATGTATGCGGATTGTGTTGGACTGGTGGAGGGAGTTGTGGATGTTGGTGATACTTTTGGTTGAAGGCGGATGGGCAGTGCTGACTGCACGGCGTTGCAGGACAGCGACCACTCACCAGCAACAATTCTACTCCCACCCATTGCCCACTGCCCCATGTCACCACCCAACTCACCCACCCCACAGCAGACACAAGCGTAACTCATATAACGTAGACCGGACTCACCATATCAGGGGAGACACAATATAGTGGTTAGGGTTAGGGTTAGGGTTAGGGTTAGGGTTAGGGTTAGGGTTAGGGTTAGGGTTAGGGTTAGGGTTAGGGTTAGGGTTAGGGTTAGGGTTAGGGTTAGGGTTAGGGTTAGGGTTAGGGTTAGGGTTAGGGTTAGGGT